>CM038682.1:682194071-682218350 GCA_021605205.1 Aegilops longissima | reverse complement strand
GATCATCACCGACAATGGCACACAATTCACGAAGTCGCACCTTCATGCAAGACGCCCAAGATCTTGGCGCCAAGGTCTGCTTTGCTTCGCTGCTCATCCGAGAAGCAACGGTCAAGGTAGAGGGCAAATGTCAAGTGCTGCGAGGACTCAAGACCAGAACTTTTGACAAAGGCGCAAGTGCGGAAGAAACTGGATTGAGGAGCTGCCGGTGGTTCTTTGGTCGATCAGACGACGCCAAATCGAGCCACTCGCCGACACCTTTTGCTCTAGTCTATGGAGCAGAGGCAGTTCTCCCCACGAACTCAGATACGGATCACCTCGAGTACTCGCTTATGATGAGCTTGAGCAAGAGCAGCTGCGATAAGATGACGCGTTGTTCCTCGAGGAGGATCGCCTTCAGATGCTGTACGAGCTGCTCGTTATTAGCAAGCTTTGCGCCACTACCATAGCCGCAGTTAATGCCGAAGCTTCGAGGAAGGCGACCTTGTTCTTCGCCGCTCAATCCGCCAAGAATTCCAACAAGTTGACGCCTAAGTGGGAAGGCCCTTATCGGTGAAACGAGTCACTAGGCTCGGCGCTGTCCGCCTTTGAGACCAAGATGGCGCTCCGTGAGCAACTCCTGAATATAGAGCATCTTCGTAAGTTTTACCTATAGCGCGGTTGTCGAACCTGCTCCGCAACCATCCTTTTGTACAAGTCTTGCCGCTGTTGCATGTAATCCTTTGTACAAAGCCGGGCGCAGCACTCGCGGCATCAAGAAGCTTATGTGTTGCGCACAACTTGTCAATTCCATGCTTTCATCATTATTTTGCATGTATTATCTGACATTTTGTGCAGCATCCACACCCGGTAAGCAATAACGAGCCACTAGGCTCCATAACTTTATTTTCTCTTCTTTCTTCTCATAAGAAAGGAAGGTTCATCCACCCACAAGTTAACCGGGGGAAGGAGAAGATAATGGTGTGGGCCACCAAGTGTCGCCGAGGAAGTATCGCTTTGCCGGAAGCAAACGACATAAAAGCTAAGTTGCCAAAATTTGAGCAATCAGTTTTAAAAATTTTAAGTTATCTTCTCGAACGATAGTACTTTGTATGGAAAACCTGTGCGGAGGAACTAACTCATAGCTAGTCGCACCCTTACTTTGTTTCGAGTCCGCTAACAACTTAAGTGCGCTGCAACTAGTTGCATAAGGTTGCTTGTCGAGGCAAAGATCGCCAAAGAAGTCTGCCGACGTCTCGCACTCAACAATATGCAAAGGTGCTCGCAGACCGACAAGCTCCCTAAAAGCGAGGGCGCAAACATACAAAGGAAGAAATCAAGTAAAGGGAATAACATTGAAATCGTTTGCCTAAGATAGAGTATATTACAAAAATAACTTGTCGCAGATCTAATAAATTGTTCTAAACATGATCTGCAGCGACAAGGGAAAGATAAACTTGGCGGCCTAGTCCACGCGGTCGCCATCAACCCTCTTGACTCCGCCACCCTGTCCACTTATGGGTGCGACAAGGGCCTTGAGCGCCTCAACATCGGGCAATGGCGGCAGGGACTTGAGGACGCTGGCGGTTGACGCCTGGATTGCGGAAGGCCACCTTCATCAACACCTTCGAGAGCCCCGCGCAGATTTGGCGCGACTGCCGGCCATCTGCTTTGGGATCTCCTCCGAGCCGCTGGAGACCCGCCAACACGCCCTTGAAGAACAGGCTGAGCTTGGCGCTGGGTTGAAGGCGCTGTCGGTGGAGTACCCGAGGTCCACCATTCCCAGCCCATCAGCTCATTGTGGATGGCGGCGGCAGATCCACAAGACCTTCCGCCCAAAGCATCACGCTGTCTCGAGAGTATTCTCGGCGGTCACAAGATTCGCCAACAGCTCCTCGCTGGCTTTGATCTTCTCCAACAGGCCCGCTTTCGCTTCCTTGGCGCCGGCCCAGCGCCTCCGCTAAGGTGGCTGCTTTCAGCTCCAGATCTGCCTTTGAGTCCTTGGCGGCGCCGAGTTTTTGATCTTCTCAACGAAACGACCCTCGCAACTCACCAAGAGTGTAGGCGCCCTTCAAGCCAAGGCTTCAGCCCGTGACCTCGCCGCTTCTTCCGAGGGTGGCCTCCAGCTGCGCCACCTCGCTTCCAATTCCTTTTGGCCTCCTCAGCAGCGCGCGCGCCCTTTGCCTCCTCGAGTGCCCCGCCACTGATTGTCATGCTGCTGCAAGATCTTCCTCATAGCCGCCGAGGTTGATCTTCACGCGCCACCACCTTTCTTGCGCAGAGAGCTTCTTGCCGGGCGAAGCCTTTGCTCCTCGACTCGGCCTTTCCAAGATAAAGGCCGTGGCTTCTTCGGAGAGTTGCTCCCGCTCGCTATGTCCCGAGAGTTTCCTTGTTGGCGCGGCCAAGCTCTTCTCAAGGCTTCTCCATGTCAGCCCCTCGCGACAAGTGCTTCCCCATGACTCTAGCTTAGCCTGCTGGCGCGGTAGAGCGACAAGAGCTTCTTCAAAGCAGCTGCTCCTCGACTTCGCCATCGCTGCTGCTTGGCGCTGCTAACCAGCGACAGCCCAGCTGGAGGCGAAGCAGCTCCGTCAAGGTCTCTCCTCGACCGGCGCCTGGAGCTCGACGCCCATGGAAGCTTGATGAAGACACCGCCGGCCTTCAGATAGGCTCCGGATGGGGCTCTTCGAGTCTGGTGCTGCATCGGTGGCGGAGGGATCGGTGGTCGGCGAAGCGCCTGGCGCCTCCTGCGGCCTCAGGGCCGCCAAGGCGATCACTGCACTCCTTCCCAGCCTTCAAGGCCAAAGAGCCTTGGCGGCCTCTCACCGGCAGACCTATCGGCGCCGGCCTCCTCCTCCATGTTGGCGGCGTCAGCCATTGTTGCTGCGAAGGCCCCCGCGCGGCAACCTCAGTCTCCATTGGCTCTCCCAAGAGATGGATCTAATGATTAGAGAAAGAAAAGAAGAAGTCAAGCAAATGTTCGAAAAGAAGAACAAAAGAAAAGGAACCCAAGGGAAATTTTCAGTCAAGAAGATTACCTACAATGGGATTCAGAGTCATGTCTCCACCACCGGAGGGTCGCCGGGCGCTGCCCCTTGTCGGAGAAGCTCCCTTGCTCTGGAGAGGCCTCCCTTGCCGGAGAGCGCCTCCCGCCGGAGATTTCTCCTCGGCGGCGAGTTGAAGCAAGCGTAACTTCGGGAGGGCTTCCGGGCCTCCCGGTGGGGCTGCTCGCCTCTACACAAATCAACAAGCCAGAAATCAGAAGAAGGAGCACCCAAGCACACCTAACCGTAAGAAATGAACCAAAATACTTACGCTGGCGGCTGTGCTGGGGCTGCTCAAGAAGGGTTGCTGGTCCGCAACGGGTCTCAGACGACCTCCTGTCACATTGGGGGAATCGCCTTCGACGACAACCACCGGAGTCTTGGCCCTCTTCGACCTCCGAGCCAGCGCCCCAAAAAGGAAAGAGCTCAGAATGAAGCAAGTCGATACAAGATAAAGCAGTAAATTGAAGAATTACAAGTAGCAGGACAAGATCTTACTCTTCCTCTTCTTCCTCGAGCTGAGAGCGGAGAAGTCCACCCTGCTCCGTGCGACGAGCTGGAGGAGTAGGCTCCTCAAGCGCTTGGCGGGTGCAGGGGCCGGGCTCCTGCAAGGCCCCGCCCCTGCTTGTGGAGCAGCATGAGGCGCCCCGCTGCAACAATGCTTGCCGCTGTGGAGCGCGCCGGCGGGCGAGGCGGTTGTTGGCCTGCCCGCCGCCCCCACCCCTTCTCCGGGTCTTATGGAGGTGTCTTCTGGCGGGCCGCTGGCTCCTCCCCGGCAAGCTACTTGACGGCGGAGGGAGGCGCCTGACAGGCTCGCTTCGCCAGGCCGGGCTCGGCCTGCTCCTCTCGCCGCTAACTCCTCCCGATCGGCAAGGCTTGCCGCCGGCTGCCTCTCCTCCTCGACAAAGGAACTCCAAACACGCCAAGGCAGCAGCTTCCTCCTCCTCCAACCTTGTGGCGATGCGCGCCATCTCTTGCTCGGTGGTGTCGCTGGTGAGCCACTTGCCGTCGGCACGGATCGACACTTCTTCCAAGTTGTCAAGAACTGCTGCACAATGTCGGCGGGCGGGTCCTCGCTGTTGGTACGATTCCATGGGAATCGCACAACGGCATCATCGCGCGGATGTGGTCAAGCGACGAGTTGTTGCACGGAGGCATGACTCCCCTCGGCAACATGAACCACTCGGGGTGATCTGCACCAGGCTTGAACAGCTCCCGCAAAGATGGCATCCAGCTCCAAGATGTTGAAGTTCCAGCTTGAGGCCCGGGACGCAGCCTCATGATGTCCGCCGCTTTTGAATTTCCAAGCAGGCCTCCCTCTCCCGCAAGGGCGCAATGCGGCGGCGAAGAAAGTCCGCGCCAACAGCTCCTACGGTAAGCCCGGCATGCCCGAGGCGCAAGATCCGGTCACGGCATCTTCAACTTGGCATCCTCCGCGCCAAGTTGCTCCAATCATTGCCGCCAAGACTATAGGAGTTTGACGCGGGCAGTGAAAGGCTGTGGCCTCCTCTATAATCCAACACCAATCGCCTCTACTCCTCCCACTTGCTGCGCAGCTCTCCATCAAGATATGCTTCCTTCTTGCCGATCCTGGAGATCCATGCAATCCTCCGCAAGCGGCTCTCCTCTCTACGCGGGCATGAAGTAATGGCGAAAAGTGCTACATTTGGGTGGACCCCGACAAAGATCTCGCAGAGGTGTGCGAAAACTGCCATGGTGAGGACGGCGTTGGGGTGAAATCAAGGAGGCGGAGGCCATATGTGTTCATGATGTCGCAAAAGAATTGAAAAGGCGGGCAGAGCCCGCAGGGAAGAAAAGCGCCAAGAAAGGGTACCCGACGGAAACCTTCTCGGATGTGGCGGCGGAGATCACCTCGCATGCTGGTGCGCCTGCTCTGCCGACTGTAAGAGGTAATACATCTCGTGATCTCCTTCGGCCGAAAGGGGATCAAGAGGGCCCGCTTCTTCCGCAGCGCCATGAGCCGCTGGCGCCGGCCGACTTTCACCCTTTGCCCTTGTCGGCTGAGCCATGGCGGAGGTGGTGGAGGAACTGACGGCGGTGGCGCCGGTGGCAATGGGGAGGGGCGGAGCGCCGCTTTGGACTCGAGGAGAGGGGAGCGCGGTGGTTTTGATGTGACAACAATGGCAAGTGGGCGCTTGCCCTGCTTCCCCTGCTTATAAGGAGGGAGAGGGGCGGGCGCCCGCTTTTCCCATTAAAGAAAGCCCCACGATCTTCTTCCCACGACACCACGTCCGAACGTGCTGCTTGTGGGGACGGGTGGGTCCGAGGCTAATAATCGCGCGATCTAGGCCGGTGTCTGCAGCACTGTTTTGGGCCTGGCCCAACAGAGGTCGGCGCTGCAGGTGGCCCAGGTCCGGGCTCTCGCCGGTGTACTAGAGTAGGGTACCCTAGTATCCCGAACTGCAGCACGGGCAGTCGCAGCACTTCATGGTGGCCGGGCCCGTGACCGCCATAGTCCTCAGCCGCCCTTTGGAGCCATTCAAGAACAAAGTACTTCAAGGCCCCGCAAGAGGAGCTTGCCGAGAAGGCCACTCAAGGCGAAGGAAACAAGGCCCCGGCAAGAGGAGCTTGCCGGAAGGCTCGTGAGCGACAAGCTTCCGAGTGCGACAAAGGGTTTTGCTGGCGAGGCGCTTGCCGCGCAGGCAACCTCTTCATCTCCGCTTCCAGCTCATCCGCCAACGTGTCGCCGGGCTATTCCAGCACGCTGTCAAGGAGCTGTGCAGCCAGCGGGAGCAGCGATAAGCGGCGCCGACAAGCCACCATCGTGGCAAACGGAGGCGACTTGACGGTCCTTATTGCATCTGTTTCAGCGATGTGGACGGGCATTTATTACCCTTGTCCCTTGCCGCCGAGTTAGGTATAGATCATCTGTGACACTGCATAAAGCGTGTACCAACCACTATTTTTCCTATTTTGCCCTTGTCTACTTGCACTGTGGTGACCCCTTGAACCTATAAAAGGAGGCCCATGTGCAACGAGAAAGGGTTCGCTGGTTCGGTTCATTCGACTCATTCGAGACCACACTCACTCAAAGCTAGGTTTTGTAGCTCCCATTGCTCCCTAGCAAGAACACAATACAATCAACCAAGCAGCAGAGGAGGTTATCTCCCGAGAGCTCCGGCTGGGTAAATCTGCTCGTGTATCGCCGATCCGCTTCTTTGTGCTGTCTCCGCCTCCGAACCACAAGGGACTCGGTCCCATAGGTGTTCGGGGTCACGATCAGCTTCCCGACACCCACCAAGCTGCAACAGCTTTCATAACGCCATATGGTCCTTTCGCTTCAACACTATGCCTTTCGGCTTAAGAACGCCGCGAACCTACCAACGCATGATTCAAATATGCCTGAAAAGCAAATCGGCAAAACAAAGGAGGCATATGTGGATGAAGTGGTCATAAAACAAGACACGAGAAACCCTAATAGATGACTTGAGGCTTACATTTGACAATATCCGACATACGACATCAAGCTGAACCCAAAAGTGCTTTTGGCGCCCCTCGGGAAACTACTCGCTTCATCGCTTCCAATAGAGGAATTGAAGCGAACCGCAAAAATCCGAGCTCACACAGCTTGGCTATAACAACAGACCTCAAGCACATCCAGAAACTAGCCGGATGCGTGGCTGCTCTAAGTCGCTTTATCTCCAGGTTAGGAGAAAAGGCTTTACCTCTTTACCGCCTTCTTCGGCGCACCGAACACTTCGTGTCGACGGATGCAGCCGTGGCCGGATTGGATGAAATAAAGACCTTATTGGCCAGTAATCCAGTACTAACAGCGCCAAATATTGATGAACCTATGCTGCTATACATAGCTGCAATGCATTAAGTTGTAAGCGCAGTGCTTGTCGTTGAACGAGAGGCTGACGGATACAAATCCCCGCTCCAGAAGCTGGTTTACTACGTATCCACGGTACTAACCCCATGCAAATCCCGATACCCACACTATCAAAAAATAGCATACGCGGTGTTCATGTCATCCCGGAAGCTACGACACTACTTTCAAGAGTGTTCGATTACGGTGGACTCCGAAGTACCACTCAATGACATAATAAATAACCGCGACGCTACGGGCTAGATTGCCAAATGGGCCATTGAGCTCCTTCCATTCGACATAACATACAAACCACGGCGGGCCATCAAGTTGCAAGTATTGGCTGACTTCGTCGCTGAATGGACAGAAGCCGAACTCCCTAAAGAGTACGACGCATACTCAAACTGGATCATGCACTTCGACGGCTCTAAAATGCTGGCCAGATTTGGGAGCAGGTGTAGTCCTGACGTCTCCCACCGGTGACACGGTCTAGTACGTCCTCCAAATATTATACACAGACTCCAACAATGCAACCGAATATGAGGCTCTGTTGCATGGTCTTCGGATGGCAGTCTCTATGGGCATTCAACGCCTAGAAGTGCGCGGGGATTCCAACCTTGCAATATCACAAATAAACGGAGATTTTGATGCCAAGGACCCGAAAATGGCGGCCTACCGTAATGTCGTCCTCAAGATGTCATCTTGGTTCGAGGGGCTCGAATTCCAACATGTGGCTCGAGAAAACAATCAAGCGGCGGACGTCCTCGCGCGCATCGGCGCTAAAAGCGACCCTGTCCCACCTAACATATTCTTGGAAAGGTTGTTCAAGCCATCCGTAGTATGGGAAGGGGAGACCAACAATACTAGCACGGATCCGAATACACCCCCAGATTCCGAACTATCAGACATAATCGGAGGTTCTACCACCGCAATAACGTCATCGGCCCACGAAATCATGGCTGTAATCCCCCCGTGAACTGAGCCTTTCTTGGCCTACCTAAATAGGCAGGAGCTCCCCGAAGACCAAAATGAAGCACGCTGCATCATCTGGCGCTCTAAAGATTACAAAGTCTACGAAGGGGAACTCTACAAGAAAAGTGCTACTGGAGTGCTCCAAAGGTGCATCTCCGAAGGGGAAGGGCGGCAGCTCTTGGCTGAAATCCATGCCGGACTGGGCGGGCACCACGTCGCGGCTCGAGCATTAGTCAGCATGGCCTTCCGTATAGGTTTCTTCTGGCCGACGGCCCGAGCAGACGCACAGGTCCTTGTCCAACATTGCGTTGGTTGCCAGCTCTTTGCCAATCAGAGTCATATGCCCCCTAACGCTCTCCAAACAATCCCCATAACTTGGCCCTTCGCGGTCTAGGGGCTGGATATGGTCGGACCTCTTAAAGGGGGAAGCCATAAGAAAAAATACTTATTGGTCATGGTGGACAAATTCACCAAATGGATAGAAGCCAAACCAGTCAAAATGGCCGAATGTGGACCAGTAATAGACTTTATATCCGGGGTCGTACACCGATACGGTGTCCCCCACAGCATCATCACTGATAATGGCTCAAATTTCACAGCCGACTTAAGTGAAAACTTGCGTGCGGAAAATGGGCATTAAGCTTGATTACGCCCATCTACCATCCCCAAACAAACGCCAGTAGAGCGGCAAATGGTCTCATCATGAGCGCATCAAACCCAGCACTAGTGTGATACTTGATCGAGTCGGATACGCGACCGGTCGAGGAGCTCGACCAGACTGGGGCTGCGGACCACGCCGAATCGCACCACCGGATATACACCATTTTTTATGGTGTACGGCGCAGAAGCAGTATTACCCTGCGACATAATACATGATTCACCACATGTACGCATGTACGAAGATAAGGAAGCCGAGTTAGATCGGCAGGATAACTTGGATGCCCTGGAGGAGGAGCGCGACGTCGCAAAAGCCCGCTTCGCATTCTATCAGCAGCAGGCTCGACGATATCAAAGCAGAGAAGTGCAGGCCAAAACTTACAATATTGGCGAGCTCGTTCTACGCCTACCGGAGAAGAAGAAGGACAAGCTCAAACCCAAGTGGGAGGGTCCCTTCATCATTGACAATGTTCTCACCAGAGGAGCGTACCGCCTACGTAATGCATCCGATAATGACTCGAGCCGAACCCATGGAACGCGCTGCACTCGGAGATTCTACGCCTAACGCCGAACTCAGTGTTCGCCTCCTAACCCTCCTTTTAATTACGCCCATCCCTTTTCCTTTCTCGACCTTTTTCCTCTTCACACAAAGTATTCAATACAGGCGGACTCGGATCACTCCGCCGCAGAGGTGTGTAAGCATACTGGGGCTTCCTATACGGAAGCTAAAATAATTACTCATGTGGCTTTCGGCCCATCACATATGCATTCTTTTTCCATATGTGCCTTTTCTTCACCATTATATTCATTGATATGACTTAAGATGTGGCCAAGCTGGGTTGCTCGGCTCTTGTGTCCTACGCTCCTGCTAATCTCGCTAGGCATAAGGGGAGCACCTCATGATTGTTACTACCGTTCAGCCGGATGTGTACCTCAGATCGGGTGAAGCCGAAAGCTAGCTTCCTTAAGAGAATATTCGGTCGGTGAACAAAAGATGTATTCGTTTATTACAACGCAAATCCCCAGAAGTTTTGTATCCTCGCGAATCATTCGCAGTCCGGACATGTGCATTGTCAAGATGCGCACTCTGGAAAGGAACCCCTAACGGAACTACTCTCCCTGGAAGATGTTTCTTACTATCCATGTAATATAATATAACTAGTTGGGTACTTGTCTGTTCAAGCACTTATGACCCCTATGCCTGATTTCCACGCATACCCCGGTTTTGTATAACCGAGTGGGTATTCGGACACACCCCGAATTGTAGGATCCAGGGGCTGAAGCGAAAAGGTCCGCCATGACAAATGATTTTAATCCGGCTAGGGACTAATTATGTTCATTGAATTACACAGTCACTTGGACTGACTATATTCCTCCTCTATACCATCCAACAGTGCTAGCTAGCTTACAATCCTATTGAGAATATTTTATGCTAACGCCACCTGGTCATATACCGCACTCACAGAATTTCTTGCCCATCCGCCCCGCCGTCCGATTTCGCCACATGGTTCGGGTCCAACTTGGTGTAGCGCTGCTTCACCATAGCCCAGGCTTCTCGACCTTGTCGGCAGGCTGATATCTTCCACAATCGAAGCGCCGCTGCTCCTTGAAGCATATCCGCAAGCTCTCCCATGCCATTCGGGAGGAAGCTTGATTGCCACAAGGCCCGAGTAACGCCTCAGATCACCGCCGAGCTCGCCTCCTGCAGCTTGTGAGAGGTCTTGTAGTAACTCGCTTGCGCATGAGGGCATCTCTCCTCGTATGCACCTATTAACATTCCTACAAACAAAATCCTTTCAATATACTTTTTGCCAACTATACTACAGTTCGCCTAGGCACTTACCATAAATACCGCTGGTCAAGCCTTTTGTTCTCCTTTAGGAGTCCGCCACTAAGCGCTGGACGTTTTTAACTCCAAGTCCAGCTGGACTTTGGCATCTTGAAGATTGTTCTTCTCCTGCCTAACCTACATAAGAATGCGCTCGCCAGCCTTCAGCTGCCTTTTAAGATGTGATTCATCATATCTTACGCCCTCCGGATTTACCACGGGATTGTCTGCAGAATTTCCTGTTAGACTTGTCATATCAGACACTTACTAACTGGTGCATATTCGCACAATTGAGACAAATGTTACCAGATGAGGGTTTTGGGATTCTCTAACTTCGCAGAATCGTGGCCTTTAGCTCGGTCTTGCACTCCTCCAGCTCCCGAGACAGTTTCTCATTCTTATCTACAAGGACTCAGATATATATTGATCCTCAAAACAGTTGTTCCAACCATTTCAAGTCTCGTGGGCTACTGCTATACATGCTTATCAAATTTTCTTACCAGATATCTTTGGCATATCGTCCGTTGTTTCGGCAAGCCCGCCTTGAGCAGCTCGATGTATGAGTCTCCTAATTCAAGGCATTAAATGTCTCTTCGAAAAGATGTTGTTTCAAGCACGACCCGCTTCGGTGCTCTCTACTGAGTTCGTGGTCCGAGCATATCCGCCCCTCCGTCAGAGAACTATGCGGCATCGCCCTGCCCCGCCTCCGCCTCGAGGCCGTGAGGGAGTCCTGACTAGGGGTGTCCGGATAGCCGAACTATCATCTTTGGCCGGACTCCTAGACTATGAAGATACAAGAATGAAGACTTCGCCCCGTGTCCGATGGGACTTTCCTTGGCGTGGAAGGCAGGCTTGGCGATACGGATATGTAGATCTCCTACCATTGTAACCGACTGCAGTAACCCTAACCCTATTCGTGTCTATATAAACCAAGGGTTTTAGTCCATAGGATGAACAACAATCATACCATAGGCTAGCTTCTAGGGTTTAGCCTCCTTGATCTCGTGGTAGATCTACTCTTGTACTACCCATATCATCAATATTAATCAAGCAGGAGTAGGGTATTACCTCCATCGAGAGGGCCCGAACCTGGGTAAAAACATTGTGTCCCTTGTCTCCTGTTACCATCCTCCTAGACGCACAGTTCGGGACCAACTACCCGAGATCCGCCGGTTTTGACACCGACGTTGGTGCTTTCATTGAGAGTTCCTATGTGTCGTCACCTATAGGCCCGATGGCTCTTTCAATCATCAACAACGACGTGGTCCAGGGTGAGGCTTTTCTCCCCGGACAGATCTTCGTATCCGGCGGCTTTGCACTGGGGGCCAATTCACTTGGCCATCTCGAGCAGATCGAAAGTTACGCCCCTGGCCATCGGGTCAGGTTTGGAAGCTTGAACTATACGGCCGACATCAGCGGAGACTTGATCTTTGACGGATTCGAGCCACAGCCAAGTGCACCACATTGTCTCGAGGGGCACGATCTAGCTCTGCCGCCGAACAGTGTCCTGGAGGCGGCACCAGCGTCCGCTACGACCCTTAGCTCGGAGCCGACTCCCCCGATCAAGGACGAGTGGTTGGACACTGCCTCGGGGGCTACGATCTCAACGGTGATTGAGCCGAACTCCATCCCTATCCTTTGCGAAGACTGTGACTCTAAGGTGCCGGACTCTCTCCGACCAACCTCCGCTACCGCCAATTGAACTGATTACGCCGTCATGGAGTTCACTATCATGACATCTTTCAAAGACTCGCCTTTGGCGGCATCCTGAATTCACTTAAGTCTCTCTTTATCAGAGAGCCCTGGCCGGACTACGGTCAGAAGGTTGGGATGCGACGACGAACAAATTCAACGCCTACCACCACCCACTTTAGTAGCCACTGCCGAAAGCTTACACGACGTGCTCGATTTCGACCAAGACATCGACGGTATGGCCTACGATGTAGGAGACAACCATGAACCAGCACCTATAGGATGGTGGACAACCACCTCATCCCATGATGTATACATGGTGGATACACCTAAAGGAAGTGACGACGAGGAACAACGGGACGCCACGGCGATAAATCCTCGAAAAGCAGTCAAAACGGCAACGTAAACGCCGCACCAAGTCCTGCCTCAACAAAGACCCAGCCATAGAGCAGGGCGAACCGGTGGATGATGAACATGCTATTGAGCAACCGTCCGAACAGGACAACTTCGATAAACAACCCGTCCCCGGCGAAGATAACAGTCCGAATGATCTCACGCCGGACAAATTGTTGGAGCAGAATAACCTCCACAAAAGGCTCATCGCCATCGCACAGTAGCCTCAAAAAAGGTAAGCGTAAGCTCAAAACAGCGGAAGATGCACTCGTAATCGATGGAGCAAGGTATTCAACACCACAGACAAATACGGGCGATACGCAACAAAGAGCTACCCAAAGAGAAAACTATCGCCCGACTTGATGAGGAGGCCATAGAGCCCCACAATCAAAAAGTAAGAAGGCCACCCGTCGATGGACGACCCCACGGCAAAAAGAGAGCGCAAAAGGCACCGCACACAAGCCGCACGCGATCCGCATAAGGATTCACATCAAAAGGATGTCCCAGTTAGGTCCATCTATGGGCCGAGAAAGCAAGCTCTTCAAAGCAATGCAACAAGCCAAATATCCGAACATCACGGCACACCCAAATATAGGGGTGCCGCACACCCCCTGTGTTTCACCGATGAGGTGCTGGATCACGAATTCCCAGCGGATTCAAACCCGTAAACATAGAGGCATACGACGGAACAATGCACTGAGTCTGGATTGAGGATTACATCCTCCACATACACATGGCTAGAGGAGATGATCTCCACGCCATAAAATACTTACCCCTCAAGCTCAAAGGGCAAGCCCGACATTGGCTCAAAAGCCTCCCTGAAAATACCATTGGAAGTTGGGAAGAGCTCGAGGATGCTTTTCGGGAAAATTTTCAAGGGACTTATGTCCGTCCTCTGGATGCATACGATTTAAGTCATATAATTCAACAACCCGGAGAGTCAGCCCGCAAATTCTGCAATAGGTTCCTCACCAAAAAGAACCAAAGAGTCGACTGTCCGGACGCCGAAGCCTTAGCAGCTTTCAAACACAAACGTCCGAGATGAATGGTCGCTAGACACCTCGGCCAGGAGAAGCCGAGAACCATGGATGCATTAACAAGCCTCATGACCCGCTTTTTATGCTGGAGAGGATAGTTGGCTGGCAAGATGCAGTACCAGCGACCCAAGTACATCCGGTAAGGATGGAATGGAAAACCACGACGCAGCAAGGACCAGCGCCGGATTAAGAGGAACGGTCCAAAGAGCGCGCAAATAACGCCGGATTCAAAACTCACGGCAGAACAATAAAAAACTGCCCTTAAGGACAATAGCGATGAGCTATCCAACTTAAACAAAATCTTGGACAAGATATGCCAAATCCACAAGACTCGGGAAGCCCGCAAACCATACCCACGAGATTGTTGGTCTTCAAGCAGTCCGCAGACTAACGCCAACACATGGGGCTCGACACACCAAGTGAAGATGATGACGAGCACCACAAGCAGAGCCCCAAAACAAAAAGAATTTCTCAAAAAGTTTAAACAAAGGAACTCACTTCAAGTGATAAAGGGAAACAGAGCGGCGCCCACTAAAATGCGCACAAGATGCATCACTCCTAGCGGGTACCAACACCGGTTGTCAAAACCAATCACCTTCGACCATCGTGACTACTCCGAAAGTATCCGAACGCAGGATGGACTGCCTTGATATTGATCCTATAATCGACGGATTCCAATTTACACAAGTCCTCATGGATGGCGGCCGTGACATAAACCCGATATCGTGATACAATCCGCAGATGGGGATAGACCTAACTAAAATTCGCCATAGCAACACCTCCTTCAAAGGGTAATGCCAGCTCTGTATGCCCATTGTATGGGCTCCTATCGCTAGAAGTTGTGTTCGCTCATCCGACAACTTCCGCCAAAAAGTTAACCTTCCACATCGCCCCATTCAAAGTAGCTATCAAGCACCATCGACGCTAAGCTTTACCGCTTTAACGCAATACCGATTATGCATCTCTCACACGGAAGAACGTGAGACTGCCTTGACAGCCCCACACCAATCCGCCCGCTAATCAAAGCTCCCTTAATAGGTTATTCAACCCGGACACGGCTAGACGAGTCCGCACCTACAAGCTGCATACCCCGCATAAGGGCTGCACGACGCATAAGAAGAGACAATAAAGCTCAATTTTATTCACCTTTCAACTGCATTTCTATTTATTTAATATAAAGTACATTTTTCGCACGATCCTTTTTTCTTTTCAACTAAGTTCTCTCTTTTACAGATGAACAACGTATACACCTGGCCCAGATACGCACAACGGAGACACAGCGCAGACGCCTAGTAGGGACCCGCTGTAAGGATTCTTTTAGATTAAGACCCTGTAAACCTTTTTACAGCCTCTTGTTGATACACATCCCCGGTTTCTTACTATAACCGAGGAGGAGGCTGGCGCTTTGGCATCGGGCTGCACCAGAATTTTTGCACGCACTGACACTAGGGGCTTAGGCATTATTCTGCCTGCTTTCATAAAGACCGAATACCTTAGGGAGTGTTCGCGCCTTGAGTTAGGCCTTATATGCATCAGCTCAATCATGTCTTTGGTCAAATGTTGGGTTTGCCTGCCCCATGTTTTGGTACCTTACGCCCGCTATATCGCTAAGGTAGCACTAGGAGAACCATCGCGATTGTGCCCAGCTTGAGCTGGGTTGAGCACCTCAAGGAGAAAGCTAAAATGACTGTCATGATATAGCGTGAGACTGGTCAACCACTGATGACCCAGCGGAATGTTTAGAATTCCCCGCATTGACGAAGGGTCAAGCTCGATCAGGCACATACGCCCCAAATTCGGAGAGTGCGGTGCCCCTGAGGCTATATAGTAGCCCCACCTCGAACCCCTATGGCTAAGTGAAAGTGATAAAGCATTATAGTCCGTTGCCTAGTTTGCTATGCTACCACCTCCTTTATAGGACCAAGACGTTGATTATGTGAAAACGCGATTTCTTTGTAAACACCCCGACTATGTGCGTGGGGGCTGAAGTCAAGACTGCCATCCTTCAAAGTTATATACATATATACATCAACGGCCGACAGAGGTAGTTTACTACTTGAAGGCACAAGTATAAAAGCTCTTCTATTATATTGAAACGTTGTTTCATAAATCATACATGTCATTCAAACATAATATCCTTCGAGCATCGCGCCTCTATTAAACGAGCGCCGCAGACTTCCTCAAAATAGTGCTCGGCACTACTGCTTCGTCCAATCTTGGGATGCAACGTCGGTGGCCTTCATCTCCGCCCAAGATGTCTTGACACGGCAAGAGCCATCCGCGCCCTCTATGCATGCTGACCGCTTCATTGCATCGATATGCGGCACCGCACCAAGGAACTGTTGCATCAAGCCAAAATAACTCTTCGGCTTGGGGCTTTTCGGCCACAAATGAGTCACGACAGCCTTCATGGCAAGTCCGGATAACCTATTCAGCTCGGCCCATTCGGCCAACCGATCGGCTAACGGAAGAGGACGCTCTGGACTATGGAATTGCGACCAAAACAACTCTTCCCTTTTGTGCCCCTTCGGGCCTCGGAAGTGCTCGATCGCGTCCGCGGCACTCGCCGCTAAATCCAGATAAGCATCCTCCGAACTCCACAACCGGTCCAACTGAGCATACTTCGGATCCGTGAACTTCCTCCGCAGCAGAAAAGGCTTTCGAGGAGCTACATTCACAGCCTGACGCAGCTCCTCCTTTGCAGCTCTCATTGCGGAGTGGGCATCCTTGGCTTCGACGGTGGCCTTTCTCAGGTCCTCTTGCTCCGCTTGACGTTCCTTTTCAAGAACCCCGCAGCGGTCGGTAGCATTCTTCAACTTTATGGCCATATCGGCCATTTCCTCTTTGCTTCGGCAGTGAGCAGCCCGCTCGCTTTTAGTTTCTTCGCTGCCTTTACAGGGCCGACATTATTTTTTCTGGCTTGCTTTTAGCTCGGCGAAGTTCCGCCTGCAGCTCCTCCACAGCAGCGGCACCACCTGCATTAGGCATACAAGTAGTAAGGCACGGGCGCCAAGCTCCCTTACCAGGTGTCCGCGAGAATTCGTGATACCTTGTGACTCGTCAAACCGCTTATTGACCAGCGATGTCCGTGATCCGCTTCGCCAAGTTGCCGCTTAGTTCGCAATTCATCAGTCCGCTGGCCACCGGATGCCCCGCCACCTATTTAGGAGCGGCGCCATGTTATAATCGAGATTATGATCCTCGCACGCTGTCAATTTTGACAACATACCGAGTCTCGTGGGCTACTATCTATACAGGCGATTCTATATGCATAACTGCCGAAGGTACATCATTTTTGCATACCTCAACCCCGCCAAGAGGGCTTCAAGGCTTCATGCAATCCGCCTCCGCAGATGCATTTTTTCAATCACCGCACTCCATCAACGCACGGTGATCTTCGAGATAGCCGCCGCCCGAAAGCAGATCCTTCAGCTCCTCCGACCAAGACGCTAGCTTGGTGCTGGACCTTCCGCCCCAAGGACTTGGGAAACCTCCGCGACGACACCTCGTGGTCGCCCGCCTCGCATGAGGGTGCGACAGGTGGGGCGTTGCTTCCATCATCTCCGGAAGAAGATCTTCCGAAGACGAGCTCTGCTGAGAAGGGCTGAGATCCGAACTACAATGTACAATTTCGGTTATCTTCATAAATAAATGGAGGGATGTTCCTTATTTACAAGACCCCTTCTTTTTACTTACGGCTCGCTAGAGGGCTGATCCCCTTGGGGAAATAGTGCGGCTGGGTCACTTCCCAGCCTGCACTCTCCGATGAAGATTTCTTTCCCTCTTGAGGCCTTGACCTCCGGATCTTCCGGCGGTCCTCTTCTCTCCTTGGAGGGTGGGACTTTGATCCCTCCTTCCTCGAAGCCTCCTTCGTGGAGGCAGCTTGCTTCCCTGCTCCCCTTCGCTTTCTTTAAAAGGCGCTGCCTTCAACATCTTGGCCAGCATGGGATCCGCGTGGTCTCCGGGAGGGGAGCCGGACACCTTATCAACTTTGCCTTTGTTATCCACTCCTGCTCAAGAAACAGCTCCTTTAAGGGCAAGTTTATGATAATGAACGGACAGCCTGTCCGGTACAGGACTACTTACTTGAGTATCCGGGCGACAGCAGCTTAGTCATGCGCCCTCGCCAGGTCCGACACCTTTCTTATGATCCAAGAACAGTTTATACATCTCCACGGGCGCCGTACTCCATAAAATGTTGAGAGCTCGTGGTCCCTCCGGATTAAATTCCCACAGACGAGGGGGCGACGCTTGCAGGGCGTAAGGCGCCAATCAACATAACTCGCGCCATTGCACCATATTGATCTCTTTCTTGAGGTCTCGAATATGGCCCTGCAATGAGGAACGCCCTGGACGGCCCCCGCCGAGCCCCTGTTGACCCATGATGCCAGCCGCTATGGTGGACTCTGAGCGAAGGCGGTGGCGCCACCCATTTGGTGCCCCCGAGCGGTGATATAAAACCACCCCGCTGCCACAAACCAAGCTCCTCCCGAAAAGAGCCTCGGCCACGGAGCATCAGCACACTTGCTTATGACCGCCTCCAAGACTCGCTTGTTGCCCTCGATCATCTTCGGATCCACCTTGAAGGTCTTGAGCCACAATCCAAAGTGAGGGGTAATATGGAGGAAGGTCTCACATACGAAAATGTATGACGAGATATGGAGGATGGACTCCGGATTCAAGTCATGGAAATCCATCCCATAATAAAACATGAGCCCTCACAAAGGGATCCGCCGGGAAGCCTAAACCCAAGGAAGTGAGACACTTAACACCACGCCTCGCTGGCTCGAGTTGGAATGACCTGCCCCGGAGCAGCAGCCTATGCGAAATCTCGCCGTTAGATACCGGCGCCTCGCAGCTTTAGCACATCTTCTTCGTGACGGAAGAAGACATCCATCGCCGAGCTGGTCGGAGCCGACATCGTCAAGGTCCAAGCGCCTAAATCTGAAGCTTTGGGTGTTAGAACTCGGCGCGAGGCTAACTCGATGGAGGGTGGAAAAAGAAGAGGCCTTGGTCTCATTATAAAGAGGTTGAATACCAAGCGCCCCCCCGTGGTCGATTAGGACTCGCCGATAGAGGAGGCGTGCTAACGGGCACGGTTGGGTTACCCACGTCCGTATTTGATGAGAATCCCGAATAAGGGGCGATCACGCTTTGATAAAGACGCGCTAAGGAAACCTCCTCGCTAAACGCGCTTAAGGTGGAACAGTAAAAAACGATTCGAATAAAGGCCTGGCCGTGGTGTGATGTCACGCCACAGAATACGTCAGCAGATATGTGCAAAAGTTATTCTCTCTACGGTGGTATGTGGAACTTGTTTTGCAGAGCCGGAAACTATCCTTGTGTTCAAAACCTTCCATGAAGTATTCGGAGGAGGAACCCGCCTTGCAATACCGAAGACAATATGCGCGCCGTACTCGTCGTCATTGAAGCCTTGTTCAGGGGCTACTGAGGGATTCCTGGACTAGGGGGTGTCCGGATAGCCGAACTATCATCTTTGGCCGGATTCCTAGACTATCCCGTGTCCGGATGGGACTTTCCTTGGCGTGGAAGGCAAGCTTGGCGATACAGATATGTAGATCTCCAACCATTGTAACCGACTCTGTGTAACCCTAACCCTATTCGGTGTCTATATAAACCGAAGGGTTTTAGTCCGTAGGACGAACAACAATCATACCATAGGCTAGCTTCTAGGGTTTAGCCTCCTTGATCTCGTGGTAGATCTACTCTTGTACTACCCATATCATCAATATTAATCAAGCAGGAGTAGGGTATTACCTCCATCAAGAGGGCCCGAACCTGGGTAAAAACATCGTGTCCCTTGTCTCCTGTTACCATCCGCCTAGACGCACAGTTCGGGGCCCCCTACCCGAGATCCGCCGATTTTGACACCGACAGCCGGCTCTGGAATTCGGCTGGTGGAGGTGTGATTGGCAGGGTCCTCGGATATAGTCCGGCGATACCTCTTCCTGCCAGGACGCAAAGGGCGCCGTTATACTTAAAATACCATAATCACAGGACATGTTTTTTCCTTACCTCTGCTGCGGCGTGTCGACCCTTATAGCCTTCCGCTTGAGCCTGCCCGATCCGGACGCCCTTGGCTGATGAGTCCCTAGGGGCTCGGCCCTGCGCTCCGACCGTCGTCTCTGCAAAAAACACGACACTTCAAGGGTAAGGCATGACACCTGAAGGGAGTCTTCTTCGGAGGATAGGGTTTTTCGGTTTGGCTTACATGCGACGTAGGTAGCAGTCCGGGGTAGTCGGCAATAATGGCCACTGAGGCGCCATCACAGCCCGCTTGATAAAATATCCCGTTGACAAGCTCCATGGTAATATCCGGATCCTCTTCGAGTCCTATATCTAGGGCCCTTCCGGGGTCCTCTGGCTGTGGGGAGGGGCTGGAGATTCCTTCTACGACGCTCCTCAGTTCTTGCTCGGAAATGTCGAAGCAGATGATCTTAGCGAAGAACGCCGCGATGAGTGAAGCAGGGAAAGGAATAACGACTTACCCAGTTTGGGGGTTGCACATGGAGAATCCATCCAACGTTTTAATGCGAAGAAATTCTTCCTCTTCTCCTTTGTATAATTCGGACAATATCCTTACTAGAGTAGTGGCGGAGTCCGGACCCTTAGGGCCACAGTGGGTGGCATCATCTTCCTTGTTGAAGTGCCACATGGGCTTCCCCCGGTATTGAAGCGGTTGCACCCCCCGTATTATGCATATTGCCATGACCTCGACTATCGTCAGTCCGGACTTGGCCAGCAACTTTATCCTGCTCATCAGGAAGTGTACTTCCCTGGTATCCTCCTCTCGGGGGCTCCGGGGGCGCCAGCTTAGACGTGCCCTCGATGGGGCGTCACTGAACTTGGGGAGACCTGTCCGGACTGGATCCGGAAGGGGAACATCATCAATATAAAACCATTCCGAAGGCCAGTTCTCTGGTGCCTTCTTGGGAGTGCTGGATATGTATCCAGTTTCGGCAATGCGCCATACTTCGGCTCCGCCCACTTGACATGGGGATTATCCCTGGTTGCGGGGGACAAGGCAGAACAGCTTCTTCCATAACCCGAAGTGAGGCTCGCAACCTAAAAATAGCTCGCAAAGGGCAACGTACCCTGCTATATGTAGTATATAGGCAGGGATAAAGTTGTGTAACTGGAGGCCGTAGAACTCCAGGAGCCCGCGAAGGAACGGGTTGATAGGAAACCCGACACCTCTTAGCAGATGCGGGATGAGGCATATTCGCTCCTCGGGAGATGGATTGGGAGATCTCTCCGCTTGCTCCCCGCCATTATAGGTGGCTATTCCGGCTTGGAGCGAGGAGAGCGAGCAGAGGAGCTACGACGACCGGCCATGTTGGAATGGTTTTTCCGGAGCGCTCTGTTGGATGCTTGCTCGAGGGGGAAGAGTGAGGTTTGGATCTGAGAATCCACGTCTCTTCAAATAGGCGGTCCGCCCAAAGGATTGAGGGTGGCAAACGCAAAAAATACCTCGGCTCCTCACATTCGCTCGACACGTGGAGATGGTCATTATTGAGGCACTGAAGCCAAGGAATACAACATTGATGGAGTTCCGGACACTATTCATCATAACAGGTTCTTTGGAGTATTCAGAGAAGGAACCCGCCCTGCAATGTCGAAGACAAGACTGCACGTCGGACTCATCGTCATTGAAGCCTGGTTCAGGGGCTACTGAGGGAGTCCTGGATTAGGGGGTATCCGGATAGCCGGACTGTATACATCGTCCGTAATATTGAAGTGTGAAGATACAAGACTCAAGACTTCGACCCGTGTCCGGATGGGACTCTCCTTGGCGTGGAAGGCAAGATTGGTGATCCGGATATTGTATTTCCTTCTTTGTAACCGACTCCATGTAAACCCTAGCCCTCTCCGGTGTCTATATAAACCGGAGAGGTTGCTCCTTAGAAGATCGATCACAATTACAATCATACCATCATAGGCTAGCTTCTAGGGTTTAGCCTCTACGATCTCGTGATAGATCTACTCTTGTACTACCCATATATTCAATATTAATCAAGCAGGAAGTAGGGTTTTACCTCCATCGAGAGGGCCCGAACCTGGGTAAACATTTTGTCCCTTGCTTCCTGTTACCATCAGCCTAAGACGCACAGATCGGGACCCCCTACCCGAGATCCGCCGGTTTTGACACCGACAGTGGGGAAGCGCAGCAGGAGCGAAAATTACCGCGGTAAAAATTTCCACCGCGCGCGTGCCCACGCACCGTTCTAGGCCTGGCCCAATAATGCCCCACACTTATATGTGGCCTAGGCCCGGGGGCTCCTGTCGATGTACAAAAATAGGGGTCCTTATTTTGTACCCCTTTACTTGTGCGCGGGCAGTCGCAGCCCCATGCCCCTGTCCACCGGGGGAAAAGGAAGCCGAAGCACAGGACCAACAAAACAACGCCAAGATTGAGAGACACAAAGAGAAAAAGGGCGAGGTGGACTCCCCCGGCAAGACCCTTGCTGGGACGGCCACCACAGCCCCGGAAAGAGCCTTGTCAGGGCAACTTGTCCAACCCTAGCAGAGTGTGCCACCCTAGAGCCCACGTGTTCCAACACCACCAACAAGCCACAATGGAACCGAGGCTCGGGAGGCACCTCTGTGGTGGCATGCTGATCTTTGTGAAGATCAAAAACACACAAGAACAGACGAGGGCCAGAAGACGATGACCCTCGGCGAGATCCTTGCCGAGGAGATCCACGAGACCCCCGGCAAGACCCTTCTCGGGGACGACCGCGATTACACGGCAAGACCCTTGCCGAGGCTCCGGCAAGAACCTTGCCAAGGACGCCTGCGAACCCACAACCAGGCTCGCATCTGTCAAAACTCCACCACTGTTCCCATGCAGCTGCCAGCCCAACCAGCTGGGCAGGCACCTGCGTGGCGACATGCGGCTTCCCGACCAACTCAGCAAGCCCCTGCGTGGTGGCATGCAGATCTTCGTGAAGAACCTACCACCGCGTCACCTCAGCAGCCTGCCTGCCTACATGGCGCTGCACGCATCGCTGGCCTGGGCATGTGTCGAAGCGAGTCGGGGCGGCCACTGATGGGACGGGCCTCGTTCCCGTCCCCGATAAAGCTAATGGACACCTAAGTAGCGCATTTAATGTGCTTTGTCCTGTAGCGCCGGGCGATAAGCTCGCGCACTGTACGCCTTTCCACCTCCTATGTGCCACTATGGCAACCCCTTTTTGTCTATAAAAGGAGGCCCAAGGCGACCACGAGGGGGATTCGGCTCTTTTGAACTACGCAGCCACCATAGCTAGTTAGAAAGCTCAAGAACACCCTCAAATACACACCAAAGCAGGACTAGGGTATTACGCATCCCCGCGGCCCGAACCTGGGTAAACGATCTTTGTGCTGGCTCCTGAACCTGCTCTTCTCACAACCCCACGCCGGCCAACCGTAGAAGGGATTCCAGTGATCCCATAGGTGTCGTTTCCCCAACAAAACAACAAGGTGATATCACCTCCGTCTCGGATAATATCCCCCAATGATAACCCACAAGTATAGGGGATCAGTTGTTGCCTCTTTCAATAAGTAAGAGTGTCGAACCCAACGAGGAGCTAAAGGTAGAAAAAATATTCCCTCAACTTCTATCGACCACCGATACAACTCTACGCACGCTTAACGTTCGCTTTACCTAGAACAAGTATGAAACTAGAAGTACTTTGTAGGTGTTGTAGGATAGGTTTGCAAGATAATAAAGATCACATAAATAAAAACTAGGGGCTGTTTAGATAAAGACACAAATAAGTTTGAGCTTTTTGTCACGAGAAAGTTATTTGTCTCTAGGCAACCGATAACTAGACCGGTAATCATTATTGCAATTTTATATGAGGGAGAGGCATAAGCTAACATACTTTCTCTTCTTGGATCATATGCACTTATGATTGTAACTCTAGCAAACATCCGCAACTACTAAAGATCAATAAGGTAAAACCCAACCATAGCATTAAAGTATCGAGTCCTCTTTATTCCCATATGCCATGACCCACTTATCTGTGTTTGGGTTTCAGTCACTCACGCAACGCAGACAATAAGCAAACCATGAACATATTACAAACCCTACAGCGGGGATCCCTCACGTTTGCGCGACACGCGAAAGCATGGAGAATTCCATACTGACGAGAAGGTATTAGTTAGTGGGTGCAAACGAGCTTTTCCAACCAAGCTAGCGTGTGATTGCGATGAAATACAGCTGCTTTCAAGGTCTCATCGCTTCGGTGAATCACTTGAGCCCTGAGACATTTTCGGTGCCGTGGAGCTAGACCAGTGAGCTATTACGCTTTCTTCAAAGGATGGCTGCTTCCAAGCCCACCTCCTGGTTGTCATGAATCAATGAATCAGTGGGCAAATCGTTGTGTCCATACATTTGATGTGCCTCCGTAGGTTTACCAATCAATGAAGCCCCTCAACCTACTATCTTTTCTTACAAACTCAACTACTTCCTATAGCTCTTCTTTTGCAGATACATTAGCAACTTTGGCCTCTATGATTTTGATTACCGAGGGACTCTGATACCAGTCTTGGTGCAATCGTCAGGGTACGATCCTCTTCCGATAATTCATCCAAGCCAAGAATTGCAATAATGCAACTGTTTTGCCCCCTGTCGAACTTTGACTGAGACATAGCCTTGCTGCACCAGTTCAAATCTGGTTCCTGGCACAGAACGAACTGAGCTCTTGTAAAGGTGGGCGTTCCTACGCTCAAAGCCCATATCTCAGATGCATGCCCATTGGAATAGCCCATCACCAGGATGAGCAGGCAATTTCACAAAATAGTTTTTTTTTCGTTGAGCTCATAACCCGGTTTGGGCCGATTGAC
>CM038682.1:681722087-682193918 GCA_021605205.1 Aegilops longissima | reverse complement strand
CTAGCGGGAAACTAGATTCAAGAACTAATCCATTCGGCCCGATGAGGGTCGAAGCCACTGATCGAGGGAAGGGAAAATCTTCCAGTTTTCCATTCTCATATGAGGCAGGAAAGTTTATGGGCAACAGGTCGGCAGCACCATAGGACAACACTAATAATAAAACATGCAACTCAAACCAATCACGATCATCAATCAACCCATAGGACAAAATGGATCTACTCAAACATCATAGGATGGCCATACATCAATGGGAAATAATATATAGCGTTGAGCACCATGTTCAAGTAGAGATTACAACGGGGAGAAGGGGTACTACACCGCTGCATAGAGGGGGGGGGGAGATTTGGTGATGACGGTGGTGAAGTTGTTGGTGTAGATTTTCATTGCGATGATGGCCCCGACGGCGTTCCGGCGCCATCGGGAGAGAGGGGGGGGGAGAGCTCTCCTTCTTCTTCTTCTTCCTTGACCTCCCCCCTAGATGGGAGAATGGTTTCCCCTCTGGTCCTTAGCTTACATGGCGGCGGAGGGGCGGGAGCCCCTCCAAGATTGGATCTCTCTCTCTCTGTTTCCTTCTGTTTCTACGCTCTCAGATTCTGGCCTTTCACCGTTTCTTAAATTCCTGGAGATCCGTAACTCCAATTGGGCTGAAATTTCCGGATATTAGCTTTCTTGTGCAAGAAGAAGGGCATCAACCACCTTACGGAGTAGCCACAAGGGCCCAGGGCACGCCCAACCCCCTGGGGCGCGCCCCTCACCCTTGTGGACCTCTCGGGCATCATCTCGCGTTGATCCCACTTCCCAAAACTCCCATATATTCCAAAAAAATCTCCTAAGTTTTTATCCCGTTTGGACTCTGTTTGATATGGATCTTCTGCGAAACAAAAAACATGCAACAAACAGGAACTGGCACTGGATCAATATGTTAGTCCAAGAAAATCATATCAATTGTTGCCAACAGTATGTAAAAGTTGTAGAATATTGGCATGGAACAATAAAAAATTGTAGATACGACGGAGACGTATCACCCAACAACTCTTCTTTTTCTAAGTCTCTGTCCATAGTTTCTGCAAATATGCATATGAGCAATGGATTAGAGGCAAACATCATCCAAAGTTCACAAGTTTTATAACAGTCAGTTTCGGACGATTGCCGATGACTCCTCCCCCTCATGTCTGATGAGTCGTCCTATCTTTCGAGAGAGGATACTTTGTGGACCACCTTTCTCATGGTCGTCGAGGATACTTGCGGACCCCCCTCATGTCGAAGTTATCGGGGATATGTTGAATTCCTGAGAAAGTAAGGGGTGTTCTAACACGGCACTACACAATATAGGTGAAGGGGGATAACATTCAGGAATGTTTTCCCGAAGTCTGCATTTTTGGACAGATGAAACGGAGGGGGATGGTTCCAGGTTCGCTATGCTAGCTTTAACAGAGAACATTCATCGAACAAACTTAATATGAGTTTTAGCAAGATCATCATGAACAAATATATTTAACCAAGTCTATAGAAAAATAATAATATCATCTCCATATATGAGTTTTAGCAAGATCATCATGAACATTCATCGAACAAACTTAATATGAGTTTTAACATAGAACATTCATCGAACAAACTTAATATCAGTTTTAACAGAAAACATTCATCGAACAAACTTAATATGACTTTTAGCAAGATCATCATGAGCAAGGGGCTCGGGGGTACGCGACGATGGAGAGCAGGGGACCATGGGAAAGGGGGAGCTCACTGGGGGAGCGACGGAGCTGGAGGCCGGCGGCGAGGACCGGCGGTCTCGGGGGCACGCGGCGACGGGGAGGAGGGCGCGGGGAGGAGGTACGGTGTGTCGCCGAGGGCGTCAGGGCAGGGGTCGATGAGGGCGTCGGGACAGGGCTCGAGGAGGCGACGACGCGGTCCGGCAGCCTAGCGGCGTCGAGGTGGTCGTCGGTGCCATCGGGGGGAGAGCAGGAGATTGAAGAAACCGAATGGAAAACTTCTAATCTGGTTGGTGGCTCCAACCGGGACTAAAGGCCCCCTTTCGTCCCGGTTGGAGCCACCAACCGGGACTAAAGGTCAATTTTCAGCAGCCCAAAGGGCGGGAAGCAAAGACCTTTAGTCTCGGTTGGTGGCTCCAACCGGGACGAAAGGGGGCCTTGTCCCGGTTGGAGCCACAAACCGGGACTAAAGGGCTGGTGCTGCCGCAGCCAAATGTTTAGTCCCACCTCGCTAGTTGAGAGGCACCTGCACTGTTTTATAAGCCCCATTGCGACTGAGCTATTGAGCTCCTCTCCATTGCAGGCAGTACATGCCTAAACTTTTTCAATGCACTGTTGGGCCTGCTGGGCCCATGGGCCTACATCCTGGCCCATGTACAGATGGGTTTCTAGTCGTATGCAGGCCGTGGTGGCTAGTAGGCGGCATTTTTTAAGGTTATTTTAGTTTGCTATTAAAGTTTTTAACAAAAAATACTCTATGAAAATTCTTTTTGCTATTAAAGTTTTTAACAAAAATACTTTGATAATTTTAGTTGCATAAATTTTATATAATTTTATGTTAATATTATTTCGATAATAACTCGAGGTATATAAAAGCTTTTTAGTTGATTCTTTTATGCATTGAAGAATATTATAGTTTTGTTTTAGTTGATCATAACAAAGTATTTTAATTGATTCTTTTAGTTCATTCTTTTTAGTTAATATTTTAGTTGATTCTTTATAGTTCATTCTTTTAACAAATAAATACTTTGATAAATTTAGTTAATATTATTTTGATTCTTTTTAGTTGATTCTTTTTGCTATTGAAGAATATTATATTTAATTGATTCTTTTTAGTTCATTCTTTTTGCTATTAGAGTTTTATAAAAGCTTTTTAGTTCATTCATTTTGCTATTAGAGTTTAATAAAAGCTTTTTAGTTCATTCTTTTTGCTATTAGTTCATTCTTTGAGCTAAATGACCCTGAAATTGAAAAGCACTACAAATGAACTCTGAAAAGGTTGAAAGTTGGCATGGTATCATCATTTCACCCACATAGCACGTGCTAAAAAGTTGAGAGGGTTACGACAAAAACTGGTGCACTTCATGTACAAAATGGACAATCTCGTTCGAAGTATCAGGGTTTCGGACGAAAAATCATTTGTTACAAAGGCATTTCATTTTTTAGAACTTATTTCAACTCTAGACTTTTTGTGTGTTCAACATGCACCATTCAAATCCACACCATCAATTTTCAACCCTTTCTGACTTCCTTTGCTATTTTCATGCATTAACTGAATTTTTTAGCTAAATGACCCTGAAATTGAAAAGCACTACAAATAAACTCTAAAAAGGTTGAAAGTTGGCATGGTATCATCATTTCACCCACATAGCATGTGCTAAAAAGTTGAGAGGCTTACAGAAAAAACTGGATGCACTTCGTGTACAAAATGGACAATCTCTTTCGAAGTATGAGGGTTTCAGACGAAAACTCATCTGTTACAAAGGCATTTAATTTTTTAAACTTATTTCAACTCCAGACTTTTGTGCGTTCAACATGCACCATTCAAATACACACCATCAAATTTCAACCCTTTCTGACTTCTTTTGCTATTTTCATGCATTTACTGATTTTTTAGCTAAACGACCCTGAAATTGAAAAGCACTACAAATGAACTCTAAAAAGGTTGAAAGTTGGCATGGTATCATCATTTCACCCACATAGCATGTGCTAAAAAGTTGAGAGGGTTACGCAATAACTGGATGCATTAAGATTTTGTGCATACAACCATAAAAGTGCATGGCAACCTCTGCTTCCCTCTACGAAGGGCCAATCTTTTATTATTATCTTCTACCTTATGCAAGAGTCACGGTGATCTTCACCTTTCCTTTTTCATTTTATCCTTTGGCAAGCCCAACATGTTGGAAAGAACCTGATATATATATATATATATATCTAATTGGACGTAGGGGAGCATGATTTATTAATTATTGTTGACATTACCCTTGAGGTAAAAGGTTGGGAGGCAAAACTATAAGCCCCTATCTTTCTCTGTGTCTGATTAAAACTCCATAACCACAAGTATCGCGTGAGTGTTAGAAATTGTGAAAGACTAAATGATAGTTGAGTATGTGGAGTTTGCTAAATCAAAGCTCTGACATATACTCTTCCTGAAAATAAGATGAATTGCAATTGTTTGATGACTGAGGATATAGTTTGTTAGTTTTCAAGAAAGTTTATGATCTATACTTTAACATGTGATTAGATTGTTACTTTATCATGAGAAGTTTTATGAGATGAGCTATTGTTATGACATATAATGATGCTAGAAAAAGTGATTGGAATTATCATTGATCAAACTTATGCACTTGCTAGCATTCACACTTCATAAATTATTTCTTTTATCATTTACCTACTCGAGGACGAGCAGGAATTAAGATTAGATGCCGATACGCTCCAACGTATCTATAATTTATGAAGTATTTCATGCTATTATACTATCCTTCTAGGATGTTTTATATGCATTTATATGATATTTTATATGATTTTGGGACTAACCTATTTACCTAGAGCCCAAGCGCTTTACGCTTTCTCCTTGTTTTTGAGTTTTGCGTAAAAGGAATACCAAACGGAGTCCAATTGACGGGCCAATTTTTTTATGATTTTTTATGGACCAAAAGAAGACCACGGAGTATCGGAGTTGGGCCAGAAGAGTCCCGAGCTTCCCACAAGGGTGGGGGCGCGCCCACCCCCCAGGGCGCGTGGGCCTGCCTCGTGGACAGCTCGGGCACCTCCTTGACGTGAGACCGATGCCAAAAAAATCCTATAAATACAGAAACCTCGGAAAATTAACCTGGATCGGGAGTTCCACCGCCGCAAGCCTCTGTAGCCACGAGAAATCAATCTAGGCCCTCTCTGGCACCCTGCCGGAGGGGGCCATCATCACCGGTGGCCATGGAGGAGTATCTCGGAGGGGCCATCATCATCATGAAGGCCAAGGACCAGAGGGTGGAGGCCATGGAGGAGGAAGCACAAGGAGGAGAACCTCTCCTCCTCTCTCTTGGTGGCACCGGAGTGCCATCGGGAGGGGAATCATCGCCACGGTGATCGTCTTCATCAACATCACCATCATCATCACCATCCTCATCTCTTTTACGCAGTCCACTCTCCCGCATCCCGCTGTAATCCCTACTTGAACATGGTGCTTTATGCCACATATTATGATCCAATGATGTGTTGCCATCCTATGATGTTTTGAGTAGTTATCTTTTGTCCTTGGGTTGATTGATGATCTAGATTGGTATGAGTTGTATTTTTTACTTTGGTGCTGTCCTATGGTGCCCTCCGTGTCGCGCAAGCGTGAGGGACTCCCGCTGTAGGGTGTTGCAATACGTTCATGATTCGCTTATAGTGGGTTGGTGAGTGACTGAAACACAAACCCGAGTAAGAGGGATTGTTGCGTATGGGAATAAAGAGGACTTGATGCTTTAATGCTATGGTTGGGTTTTACCCTAATGATCTTTAGTAGTTGCGGATGCTTGCTAGAGTTCCAATCATAAGTGCATATGATCCAAGTAGAGAAAGTATGTTAGCTTATGCGTCTCCCTCATATGAAACTGCAATAGTGATTACCTGTCTTGTTAACAATTGCCTAGGACAATTCCGCACACCGATCCACCATTATTCCACACTCGCTATTTAAATTTTTTAGTAATATATTCTAACTTTATGATAACAACACCTACTTTTATGTTTTAGCTCTCCGATATCATGCAAAGTTATCCTCTTCATACCCACAACGTAGTTTTATTTCCCGTTGCTAGTTGGAAGTAAACGTTTGGTGCACGTAGAGTCGTATGAGTGGCAGATAGGGCTTGAGAGAATATTGATCTTACCTTTAGCTCCTTGTGGGTTCGACACTCCATACTTATCACTTCCACCTTTGGAAAGTGCTACGATGATTCCTTGCACTTGGGGATTATCAGACAGCCACCGCCTCCTATGATATATATATGGTGGACACTCCGAAGGAAACCAATGGCGATGAGGCAACAGAGGATAACCCCTCAGGGAGAAAAACAAAGCATGGGCGTCATCGACGCCGCCCCAAGCCCCGCCACAGTAACACCGGCCCAGGAGATGAAAACAATCCGGATGGTGCCGAAGAGGAATACAACCCTGATCAGCCCGCCTTCGAGCAGGCCGAGCAGGTCAGCCCAGACGAACAGGCGACGGACGGATATCCGGAGGAGGACAACTACAGGCCCCCCTCCGAAGACGAGATTAGCCTCGGCGACGACGAGTTCGGCGTGCCTGAGGATCCCGTAGAGCAGGAGCGCTTCAAGCGTCGGCTTATGGCCACTGCAAGGAGCCTAAAGAAGAAGCAGCAGCAACTTCAAGCTGATCAAGACCTGCTCACAGATAGATGGACTGAAGTCCTGGCAGCCGAGGAATACGGACTCGAGCGCCACACGGCTGACCGGCCACCTCGTGGTCGGGATAAAACGGCGTATCAGCCCGAATACCAGCCCGCACCCCCACGCCAATAAACTACGGCCCGGGGCAATAGGCAAGACCTCCAAGATATACTGGAAAACAAAGCAGAACAGCCAAGATCGATCTACGGATCATGGGGGCGCGCCCAAACGCGCGATGACGACCGTCACGCCGGACACACTATCAACAAGTCCGCCCGGGCCGAACACAACCACCCAGAGCAATTCGAACTTCATAGCCACATAGTCCGGCACAGAGGAGCCGCGCAGCCCCCTCTGCTTCACCGACAAAGTGATGGATCATGAATTCCCAGAAGGGTTCAAACCCGTAAACATCGAATCATATGATGGCACAACAGACCCCGCAGTATGGATTGAAGATTTCCTTCTCCACATTCACATGGCCCGCGGAGACGATCTACACGCCATCAAGTATCTTCCCCTTAAGCTCAAAGGACCCGCCGACATCGGCTAAACAGCCTGCCAAAGAAATTCCATTGGTAGTTGGGAAAACCTGGAAGACGATTCTCGACAACTTCAGGGCACATATGTGCGACCACCGGACGCCGATGACTTGAGCCACATTACTCAACAGCCCGGAGAGTCAGCCAGGAAATTCTGGACTCGGTTCCTAAATAAAAAGAACCAAATAGTCGACTGTCCGGATGCCGAAGCCCTGGCGGCTTTTAAGCATAATATCCATGACGAGTTGCTCGCCCGACACCTTGGCCAGGAAAAACCCAAGTCCATGGAAGCTCTCAAAACACTAATGACCGGCTTTTGCGCGGGCGAGGATAGCTGGTTGGCTCGCAGCAGCACTACGCCACATTCTGGCACTTCGGATGGCCGCGACAACAACGGCAAGCCACGGCGTAACAGACATAAGTGATGGAACAACGGCGACGGCACTGAAGACACGACAGTCAACGCCGGATTCAGCGGATCCCAGTCCGTCAGCGGAAGAAGCCGTTCCAAAGAAACAATCGGGACCGTCCAGTCTGGACTGTATACTGGAGCACTCGTGCCAAATTCATGGCACCCCGGACAAGCCAGCTAACCACACCAACAGAGACTGCTGGGTGTTCAAACAGGCCGACAAAATAAACACCGAAAACAAAGACAAGGGGCTGCACAGCGACGGTGACAAAGACCCCCGGCGTCCGAACACGGGGGGGACAGAAGAAATTTCCCCCAGGTGAAAATGGTCAACATGATCTACGCCACTCACATTCCCAAGCGGGAACGGAAGCAAGCACTATGGGACGTCTATGCAATGGAGCCAGTCGCCCCCAAATTTAACCCATGGTCAGCTTGTCCGATCACCTTTGATCATAGGGATCACCCTACTAGCATCCGTCATGGCGGCTCGGCCGCATTGTTCCTAGACCCAATCATCGACGAATTCCACCTCATGCGAGTCCTTATGGACGGCGGCAGTAGCCTGAACCTGCTTTATCGTGACACAAGAAAAAAATGGGCATTGATCCTTCAAGGATCAAGCCCACCAAAACCACCTTTAAATGTGTGATTCCTGGAGTAGAGGCCCGTTGCACGGGCTCTACAACATTGGAAGTAGTCTTCGGATCTCCGGATAACTTCCGAAGCGAAGAGTTAATCTTCGATATCGTCCCTTTCTGTAGTGGTTACCACGCACTGCTCGAACAAACCGCATTCGCTAGATTCAATGTGGTACCACACTATGCATACCTCAAGCTCAAGATGCCAGGACCACGCGAGGTCATAACAGTCAACGGAAACATGGACCGCTCTCTCCGAACAGAAGAGCACACTGCAGCCCTCGCGGCGGAAGTACAATGCGGCCTCCTCCGACAAACCAATCCGGCGACAACAACTTCGAGTACCGTCAAGCGAGTCCGGAGCACCCCACAACAGGATCATCAGGCACGCCAAGAGCGCGACTAGCAGCCCGGCCTCCGCTCAAGCCCCATTAAAGCAGCATTCGTGCCACGCGTACACAATTACGCACTCAAAATACCATGGGCGTAGGCAGAGGCGCAACAATGACTCAGTCAATAGTGCGGTATAACCGCCACATACCTTCATAACCCATCCTTCTTATTTTTAGGACATTGCTTTAGAGCAGCCTCTTCAGAAGAGCCGGATTGTCGGACTTACATAGGAGAGAAAACCAAGGAGGCAACAGGCTTTGCGCACAAAAGGAAATACCCAGGTGGAATCTGTTCACGATCGTTACACCTATTTTACATACCTACATGCAACCTGCCCTTGGATAGGACATGTTAAATAGTCCTATTTACTTCTGCTTCATGCTACCATTGTAAAGATACGCTTAAATGTATTATTCATCAATGGGAAACAATATATAGCGTTAGCTTATTATTCCTATTTGCGGATATTTATTGCAAATGTTTATTTAATATTGCATCCGTACACTTTGGTATAGTTAGTTTGCCAGGGGCTTCTTATGACACCTCATAATACGGCATAACAAGTTCGAACACTTTCAACAGTGCGGCACCCCGAACTTATAGCACTATATGCATCAGCTCCGAATCACGTCTTGGGTCAATAGTTGGGTTTGTCCGGCTACGTTGTTTTGGTACCTTACATTCCGTTATATCGGCTAAGCTAGCGCAGGGAGAACTACTGCGATTGTGTCCCGGTTCTTACGGACGAGCACCTCAGTAGAGAAAGCCGAAAACTAACCGGCATGATGCGGCGAGAGCTGGTCGCTATTCGAGAGGTCTTAAAATCCTTAAAGATTTTTTCTGCTTTAGGTGATGAATCGGCCTCGTCCGCTTTAGGTGTATATAGCGCCCCAATTGGGCCCTCCGAATTCTAGGGGCTTCGCCGAAATTTAAAATTGTAGACTTCTATGGCTAAGTGAAAGTTATAAAGCCGCATAGTCCGATTGCCTTGTTCGCTGCGCCCGATACCTCCTTAAGGGACCAAAATTTGATAAAGAGTATCCGGTTTTTCCAGAACACCCGGTACTAGTTACGTGGGGGGAAGCCGACGGTAGCCTCGTCGTAATTCTATAAACAGCCGCACAGAAGGTAATATTTTAAATCAAACAGTGCTACATAGCACAAGTAACTTCATTTTTATATTACAACAGTGACAGAGGTACATTTATTCAAAGATCTTGTCCTTGGTACATTCATCGGCCACGAGATGAGCACCCTTCATAACACCATCGTAATACTTCTCGGGATAGCGATGCGCCTTGCCCTCCGGCGGCCCGTCCTTCACCAGCTTCTCCGCATCCAGCTTGCCCCAATGCACCTTCAAGACGGGCAAAGGCCAGGCGGCACCTCAATGCAAACGGATCGCTTGATAACCTCAAGCCGCGGACAGGCATTCACCATCCGCTTGATCAGGCCGAAGTAGCTAGTGGGCAGGGGCTCACCAGGCCACATCCGGACTATGAAATCTTTCATAGCCACTTCGGCCGCCCTGTGGAGTTCGACCAAATGCTTCAGTTGGTCACTTAGAGGCATTGGGTGTTCGGTCCCAGCATACTGGGACTAGAACAGCTTCTCCGTGGAGCTCCTCTCCTCGTCACAGTAGAACTCTGTGGCGTCTGAGACGCTCCATGGCAGATCTGCGAATGCCCCTGGAGAGCTCCGAATTTGGGTAAGTAAAAGAAACGCCTCCTCCACATGTTTGCTTTGCATAAAGAATGTCTTACCCGCTGCTATCTTCTTGGCCGCCTGGATTTCCTGTTGTGCCTTGTCGGCTCCGGCCTTGGCGTCTTTCATACTTGCAAGGTCCTTCGCAAGCTCGGCCTCTTTCATCTTAAGCTCATGCTCCACGAACTCGAACTTCTTGCCGAACTCATGGAGCTCTTGCTGTACCTCGCCCACTCTAGCATCTTGCTTTTCGCGCTCCTTGCATTCCAAGGCCGCCTTGTTTTCGGCCTCGGACAGCGCTTTCTTCAGAGACGCCACTTCGGTGGTGGCTCCTATTACACAGTCATGACACTTCGTCGTTAGAATAACCAATTTTATCTATCCTTCATTACATGAGAGCGGGGAATCATTCACCTTTGTTCTCTTCGAGCTACCTCTTCGTGAGGTCGAGCTCCCCCTGCGCCTGCTCCAGGTCCCGCTTTAGTCCGGTGACCTAGGCTGTGCGGACAGCAGCGGCAAGCAGAACAACCTGCTTATTCAAAATACATACTTACTATTAGACTCCCGCGGATTATAATTGACCCTCTGCTCCGCTTTTCCTTCCGAACACCGAACAGAGTATCAGGGGCTACTACCTATCGGGTGGTAATTTTACATATTCCCTACTTACCTCGAAGCCCGTCAGGAGGCTTGTGCAGGCTTTGGTTAGTCCGCCTCGGGCGGATGTAACTTGAATCACCGCACTCATAAGAGTACGGTGGTCGTCATCCATGGAAGCACCTCGAAGCGCTTCCACCAGACTATCCGACGCCTCTGGCATGACGGAAGTCCTCGGCACGGACGGCTCACCCTCCCTAATGAGGGGCTGCCCGCCTGAGCCCGGAACCGTTGGAGGTTCCGCAACAGTGTTCAGCTGAGAGCCCGGCCTACTGCAGCTCTCATCGACACGATCCGCGGGAATCTTGAACCCCGCGTGTCCGACATCTGGAATTCCGCCTTGGGGCGTCTCCAGAGTCACCTCCCCCCCGCTATGGGAGCCTTCGGGACAACACCTCCGTGTCATCCGCGGGCTGAGGAGTAGTGGCCATCGGGAGCGAGTTCATCGCTGACTCGTTCAGGAACCCATCCGACGACGATACCTCGGGATGAGCCCTGGCCGGACTGCATACATGTTCGACGTTACAAAAAGTTTATGAAGTAAAATTACGATAGAGTGCGGATACTTACGCTCGCGCTAGGGGCTTCCCCCTGGGAAGCCACCCCACCTCGCTATGGGCGGCCGTGGCTGAGTAGTCCGGAAGGGACACTTTCCCTTCTTGGACATCCCAGCCCCCTCCTCCGGGGCGGCTTTCCTCTTCTTCTCCTCCCCAGTGTGGGGAGGGAGAACTTCTTCATGTTTCCCCCCGGTTCCGTGGGAGGAATCTGTCTCGTCGTCTTCGGACGACGTGGGCATGACGGCCTTGCGCCCGGGGCCTTTCCCGGCCCCCTGGTCTGCCTTCTTAGGCCCCCCATCCTCTCCGGATGGGGAGGCCCCTTCTTCTTCTTCCTCCCCTTTGGGGCAGGTGTTTGCCTCATCGTCTTCGGACGAGGCTTCCGGTACAACCTTACGCCGGAGACCCTTCCTGGTCCCCGGGGCCTTCTTTTCGGCCTTCTTCTCCGGTGCCTTGTAGGGCGCCGGGACCAGCATCTCCGTCAGGAGAGCATCAGCTGGGCTTTCTGGCAGCGGAGCCGTAAAGTCAATCCGCTCCGCTGTCTTCACATAGTCCTGATTAAATATGCACAATTACTTAAGACTTCCCCACGAATATACTAAGAAGAGCTGAATCCGGTGGTAGTCAGAAAACTCACCGGACTAGGAGGCCGCGCGGCATGAAGTCCACGGTCCTCGGATGTGGGAGGAGGTACTTCAGAGGCCTTGAACAACACCCTCCATGCGCCTTTGTGCATCATGTCGTAGAGCTTCCGAAGCGTCTGGTGTTCGGCCGGGACGAACTCCCACAGATTGAATGCCCGTCTTTGGCACGGAAGAATCCGGCGAACGAGCATGACCTGGATCACGTTGACAAGCTTGATGTTCTTGTCCTTCATGCTCTTAATGCAGTTTTGGAGTCCGGTCAGCTTTGTAGGTTTGCCGCAGGCCAGGCCCTTCTTTTCCCAGGAGGTGAGCCGCATGGGGGTTCCGGATCGGAACTCGGGGGCCGCCGCCCAGTTGGCACCGCGCGGCTCAGTGATGTAGAACCACCCTGATTTCCACCCTTTCACGGTCTCTGCAAAGGAGCGGTCAATCCAGGTGACGTTAGGCATCTTGCCCACCATGGCCCCTCCGCACTCCGCTTGCTGCCCGCTCACGATCTTCGGCTTCACGCAGAAGATTTGTAGCCACAAGCCAAAGTGAGGCTTGATGCGGAGGAAGGCCTCGCATACGACGATGAACGCCGAGATGTCGAGGACGAAATTTGGGGCTAGATCATGAAAATCTAGCCTGTAGTAGAACATGAGCCCGCGGACGAAGGGATGAAGTGGAAATCCTAGTCCACGGACGAAGTGGGCGACAAACACGACCCTCTCATGGGGTAGCGGAGTTGGCATGACCTGCCCGTCGTCCGGTAGCCGGTGCGCTATGTCTGCGGCCAAGTATCCGGTCGCCCGAAGATTCGCGATATGCTTGTCCTTCACAGTGGAAGCCACCCACTTGCCTCCTGCTCCGGACATGTTTAGTTGTGCAGAAAAAACTTGGGCTAGGGCGCTGGAGCTCGAGGGGGCAGGGGTGAGCAAGGGAGGAAGAAGGCGTGGGTAAAAATGGGGAACTCTTATCCCTTTATAGAGGCGACGAAAGCGATGCACCTCCCCACTTACCCGTTGGGGATCACTTGCTTCCCAAGCGCCACGATTTATGGTGCGGTGGGATCACCCATACCCGTATTGATGAGAATCCCATGATAAGGGGACACGATCTCTGCTTTGACAAGACATGCCAAGGAAACCGCCTCGCAATATGCGTTGTGGATGGGCGTGGGAAAATGGTTCGCATGATGACCCGACCGTAATGACATGTCGCGTTGTCTAAAAGTTGTCAGTAGTTTGCTTTTGTGAAATATCATTCTCTCTACGGTGGTATGTGAAGATCATTTTGCAGATCCGGACACGGTCTACGTGTTCGATAATTACTTTGGAGTATTCGGAGAAGGAACCCGCCTTGCAATGCCGAAGACAAGACTGCACGCCGGACTCATCGTCATTGAAGCCTGGTTCAGGGGCTACTGAGGGAGTCCTGGATTAGGGGGTATCCGGACAGCGGGACCACATACATCGTCCGGACTATGGAAGCGTGAAGATACAAGACTCAAGACTCCGTCCCGTGTCCGGATGGGACTCTCCTTGGCGTGGAAGACAAGCTTGGCGATCCGGATATTGTGTTTCCTTCCTTGTAACCGACTCCATGTAAACCCTAGCCCTCTCCGGAGTCTATATAAACCGAAGAGGTTGGTCCTTAGAAGGCCGATCAGAATTACAATCATACCATCATAGGCTAGCTCTTAGGGTTTAGCCTCTATGATCTCGTGGTAGATCTACTCTTGTACTACCCATGTCTTCAATACTAATCAAGCAGGAAGTAGGGTTTTACCTCCATCGAGAGGGCCCGAACCTAGGTAAACATTGTGTCCCTTGCTTGCTGTTACCATCAGCCTAAGACGCACAGATCGGGACCCCCTACCCGAGATCCGCCGGTTTTGACACCGACACTCATATCAACTAGGCATATTAATGGGCTATGGAGATGCCCATCAATAGATATCTTATGTGAGTGAGTAGGGATTGCCATGCAACGAATGCACTAGAGCTATAAATGTATGAAAGCTCAACAAAAGAAACTAAGTGGGTGTGCATCCAAGTTTCTTGCTCACGAAGAACTAGGGCATTTGAGGAAGCCCATCGTCGGTATATACAAGCCCAGTTCTGTAAGGAAAATTCCCACCAGTATATGAAAGTGACAAAATAAAAGACTCTCTATCATGAAGATCATGGTGCTACTTTGAAGCACAAGTGTGGAAAAAGGATAGTAGCATTGTCCCTTGTCTCTTTTTCTCTCTCTCTTTTTTTAGAGACTCCCCTTTTTTTGGAGACTCTTTCTCTTTTTTTGGAGACTCTTTTGGCCTCTTTTTTATTTCCTCACATGGGACAATGCTCTAATAATGAAGATCGTCACACTTCTATTTATTTACAACTCAAAGATTACAACTCGATACCTAGAACAAAATATGACTCTATATGAATGCCTCCGGCGGTGTACCGGGATGTGCAATGAATCAAGAGTGACATGTATGAAAAATTATGAAGGGTGGCTTTGCCACAAATATGATGTCAACTACATGATCATGCAAAGCAATATGACAATGATGATGCGTGTCATAATAAACAGAACGGTGGAAAGTTTCATGGCAATATATCTCGGAATGGCTATGGAAATGCCATAATAGGTAGGTATGGTGGCTGTTTTGAGGAAGGTAAATGGTGGGTTTATGGTACCGGCGAAAGTTGTGTGGTACTAGAGAGACTAGCAACGGTGGAAGGGTGAGAGTGCGTATAATCCATGGACTCAACATTAGTCATAAAGAACTCACATACTTATTGCAAAAATCTACAAGTCATCAAAACCAAGCACTACGCGCAGGCTCCTAGGGGAAGGTTTGGTAGGAGTTAACCATCGCGCGATCCCGACCTCCATACATAAGGAAGACAATGAAAGAAATACCTCATGCTTCAAATTTGTTACACAACGGTTACCATATGTGCATGCTACGGGACTCACAAACCTCAACACACGTATTTCTCAAATTCACAATTACACCACTAGCATGACTCTAATATCACCATCCTCATGTCTCAAAACAATCATAAAGAATCAAACTTCTCATAGTATTCAATGCACTTTATATGAAAGTTTTTGTTATATCCCTCTTGGATGCCTATCATATTAGGACTAAATTCATAATCTAAGCAAATTACCATGCTGTTTAAGACTCCAAAAATAATATAAGTGAAGCATGAGAGTTCATCAATTTCTTCAAAATAGAACCACTGTCGTGCTCTAAAAATATATAAGTGAAGCACTAGAGCAAACGACAAACTACTCCGAAAGATATAAGTGAAGATCAATGAGTAGTTGAATAATTATGTAACTATGTGAAGACTCTCTAACATTTAAGAATTCTAGATCTTGGGATATTATTCAAACATAAAGAAAAACAAAACAAAACAAAATGACACTCCAAGTAAAGTTACCGATGAACGAAGACGAAAGAGGGGATGCCATCCGGTGCATCCCCAAGCTTAGGCTCTTGGTTGTCGTTGAATAATGCCTTGGGGTGCCTTGGGCATCCCCAAGCTTAGGCTCTTTCCACTCCTTATTCCATAGTCCATCGAATCTTTACCCACAACTTGAAAACTTCACGACACAAAACTCAACAGAAAACCTTATGAGCTTCGTTAGTATAAGAAAATAAAACCACCACTTAGGTACAGTTGTGAACTCATTCTAAATTCATATTGGTGTAATATCTACTGTATTCCAACTTCTCTATGGTTCATACCCTCTGATACTACTCATAGATTCATCAAAATAAGCAAACAACACATAGAAAACAGAATCTGTAAAAAACAGAACAGTCTGTATTAATCTGTAACTCTCGGATACTTCTGTATCTCCAAAAATTCTGATTTCTTAGGAAGTCCTAAGAAATTTGTTTAATAATCTTCTGCAAAAAGAATCAACTGAAAAGCACGTTCCTATGATTTATGAAAATTATTTTCGTGCGTGCAAAAGTTTCTGTTTTTCAGCAAGATCAAATTAACTATCACCGTAGGCTATCCTAAAGGTATTACTTGGCTCTTCGTTGAAACAAAAGCTATAAAACATGATTACTACAGTATCTCAATCATGTGGACACACAAAAACATTAAGGGTAAATATTGGGTTGTCTCCCAACAAGCGCTTTCTTTAATGCCTTTTTAGCTAGGCTTGATGATTTCAATGATGCTCGCATAAAAGATAAGATTTGAAACATAAAGAGAGCATCATGAAGAATATAACTATCTCATTTAAGCCTAACCCACTTCCTATGCATAGGGATTTTGTGAGCATACAACTTATGGGAAGAATCAACTAGGATTGGAAAGCAAAACAAGCATAGCTTCAAGATTTTCAACACATAGAGAGGAAACTTGATATTATTGCAATTCCTACAAGCATATATTAGTCCCTCATAATAATTTTCAGTAGCATCATGAATGAATTCAATAATATAACCATCACATAAAGCATTATTTTCATGATGCACAAGCATAGAAATTTTACTACTCTCCACATAAGCAAAATTCTTCTCATTCGGAATAGTGGGAGTATCATAAGAAACTCGAATACTATAAATTGTTTCCAAATTAAAAGAGTAATGTTCAGAAAAAGGGTAATCATAATCATGACAAGTTATATATCATCACTACTTTTTATGGCATAAGTGTCATCACAATAATCATCATAAGTAGCAACTTTGTTCTCATCATAATCAATTGAAACCTCTTCCAAGATAGTGGAATCATTACTAAATAAAGTCATGACCTCTCCAATTACGCTTTCATAATTGTCATAATAAGATTCATCACCCTCCAAAATAGTGAGATCATTACTTCCTAAAGTTGACACTCTTCCAAACCAACTTTCATCAATATAATCATCATAAGTAGGAGGCATGCTATCATCATAATAAATTTGCATATCAAAACTTGGGGGACTAAAAATATCTTCTTCATTAAACATAGCATCCCCAAGCTTGGGACAAACATTAATTGCAGCAAATAAATTCTCAAACATATCATTCTCATCAAACATAGCATCCCCAAGCTTGGGCCTTTTCATATCATAAGCATAATCACTCTCATCATTAATAGTACGGATAGCACCAATAGTATAGCAATTATCATCATCACAATGAGTAATAGGAGCATCATTTGGAAGGGAAGCCTTTTTACCTTTGCTTCTCCGTCTTTTCTTTTTCTTCTTCGCATCATGTGTGGGTTTAATCCTCTTTTTGGAGCTCCTTATTAATGAGATTGGTTGAATAGAAGGCTCCTCCTCATTACCTGATTCATCATAAGAAATAATAGGAGGATATTGGGATGTGTTGGGGATATTACCATTGGGCGTAAGCCGGCCAGGACAGGCCGGGTTAACTTCATCAGTAGTTGAGTATGTTAAAGCCTAAGTAGGCAGATGAGGGCTTAAGGCCCATAGCCGGTTTAAGGTCTGTAGCCGTAAACCGACATCAGTATGTAGCTTCTATTGTAAGTTAGGGATAGCAGAGACCGAGCCAGATACGTCTATGAACCGGCGTCGGGACTCTGTGAACCGACGGGCGCCACCCGTGTATGTAAGGGGACGACTCGGAGGCGATTCAGGACAACAGACAACAACTCGAGACTTAGGCGAAGCTTGTTTGCTCCCTAGTCATCGAAACCCCCATCAATTCCATCACAACTAGATGTAGGCTTTGACCTTCATCGAAGGGGCCGAACTAGTATAAAATCTCTTGCGTCCTTGTGTCTGCTTTAACCCCTTCAAGCTAACCTGTAGCGATGGCTCCACGACTAAGTCCTTTCATGAGGACATCTGCCGTGACAAAACCACGACAGTTGGCGCCCACCGTGGGGCTATTGCACGATGGTTTCAAGTTCTTGGAGGGCAACTTCGAAGGACTCAAGGGTTACACTGTGGGCCGGATGACCAAGAGTCGTCGCGGCAAGTTCTACATCGACGATGCAGGCTGGGGCCCCGAGGCCGGCTCGATTGAGTACGGGTACCAGGTCCCCTTTGGTGGCATACACGTCTTCATCGGCAAGATCGGTGAACCGGGCCCTCAGCCGGACATCTGCACCGACCTCGTCGAAACGGCTCAGCGTGCGAGATCTCCCCAGGTTAAACCGGTCGTGAAGCGTGCCTTCGTGGGAGTCATCCACGGAGGAGAATATGAGGATGGATCGGCATCTGGTAGCGAGACCGTCGTTTATTCCGTCAACGAGTCCTCAACCGGAGAAACCGAATCATTGTATCAGCTACAAGACGACCGGATTGGGGGCTGCTCCGATGGTGACAGTATTCCGGACCCCTTTGATCTGCCCAACCGGGTTGGAACATTCATGGCCGGTACGCAAGCGGCGATCCACTCTTCGACCGCAGCAGCAATGTTCTCCGGGTCAGCAGCAGCGGCGGCGGCCGAGGCAGGAGGCTCTGTGCACCCGCCGGCTCAAGTTTTATCTGATCTGTTTGATGCGTTGGCTGTGCTTCTGGCGGAGGCTAACCCGGCGGATCAGGATGCCCACAACGCGGATATTGCAAAGGTGAGGGAACAGATCACTCAGGCCAAGGCCGACCTAGCAGCCGAGAACAACAGGATGGCATGAGCGAACCGCTTTGAATCTGCTGGGCCTATAGGCTTATGCTGGACGAGAACGCGTCGCATGAAGTCCTAAAAAGGAAGCATCGGTCTCGCCTGCCGACGTTTTTCGACGCCAGAAACCTCTTTAATACCCCAGGAGCAGGGACTAGTAACCCGCCAGTGATAAACCGGGCGGAGGCACTGGCCGGTGCGCCGGTTCAGCCTACTTTGATGGAGCCGCCTCGGCAGTAACAATGTCGTGCCTCACCTGTCGAGACACCTCCAGGTTATTATTCCAATCCAATGGACAATCTTGTCGCCGCCGCTTCACGACTGGAGGCCATCCCAATTGAAGGTGATTCTCCGCAGGTAGTGGAGACACGCCGGGTTAAGGAGCTTCTTCGAACGGCCTTGATTCAACAGGAAGCATATTCATACAGCCGTGACCGAATTCATTCCACCCCCCGCCCGAGCCAGAGTTACAGCAGGCGCATGGATGAACCGGCCGTATCCAGTAATGCACGGAACCGTGAAGCGCCCCGTGGCAATAACCCGGCAGGTGATGCTCAGGAAGTGGTGGACCGGGCCCGAGCGCACAGGGACGCCGAGTTAGCGGCGCAGCATGAGGCTCGTCAGCTTACGCCGGTTCGTCCAACCACCTCGATCGAGCCAGGAGTTACTTCTAGTTCTTTGGGAGTGCCTTGTCTTGTCCCCGCTTTACGCAACGTGCGCCTGCCCAAGGATTTCAAGGGCCCGCGCAAGGTGCCAAATTACACGGCCGATTTGTCTCCAGAAACATGGGTAGAGAGCTATGAGATGGCCATGGAGATGCTTGACGTAGATGAAGCGGCGTGTGCAAAATGTTTCACCATGATGCTTGAAGGGACAACCCGTATTTGGTTAAAGAGCTTACCGGCCAATTCTATCAGTTCATGGGCCCAGTTGTGAGCCCGGTTTATCCATAATTTCAAGGATACATGTAAGTAGCCCATGTCAATAGTGGACTTGGCGGCCTGTGTCCAGGAGGAAGGAGATTCAACAACCCGCTGGGTGCGCCGAGTTTCAGAAATTTTGCACTCATCAGACCGTCTCAACGCTGACTCCGCGGTTATAACCTTGGAAAGCAACTGCCGGTTTAAGCCTCTGAAGTTGAAATTGGGACGGATGAAGTGCCATTGTAACAATATGGGGACCCTCATGACTGCGTTAGTGAAGTATGCTGATTCTGATAGTACCAAGGATCCCGAGTCTGATGATGACAAGACAGGGAAGGAAAAGAAGAGCAACAACTCCAAAGGGCAGCAGGACAACACGGCAGGTCATGGTAATGGAGGCAAGCGTAAAGCGGATGGCAGCATGGACTTTGTGGCTAATACTAGCGCGCAGGACAAGGGCCAGCGACGGAAGGGTAAACTTCCGAATCGCGGTGGAGCTCCAAATCCCAACCCGGACCGCCTGACCTATCTGTTAAACCAGCCCTGTCCGAAACACGGGACGAAGGAGATGCCAGCCAACCACCTTTGGAAGGATTGCTATATTATGCAGGAGTTCAAAAATTCTAATGATTTCCGATACGATCACGGATCAGGTGGTGGCTCAGGATCCGGATTCCATGGGCCGGGTCACGGTGGAGGAAATGCCGGTTCAGACTTCAATGGTGATCAGGGTGTACATAACAATCAAAATAATCAGAATAGCCAGGGTGGTTACAACCAGCAGCAGCAGTCGGGTTATCAGAGCAATCCAAAGTAGTTGAATAGCGGGCAATATCATGTATTCACCACTAGCTTGGATAAGCGAGACCAGAAACTTCACAAGCGAGCGGTGAATTCTGTTGAACCGGCCGTGCCTCGTTATTTATGCTGGTCCGAACAACCAATCATATGGAGCAGAGAGGATCATCCTCCCCGGGTTGACAATCCGGGTCAGCTAGCGTTGGTGGTGGCACCTCACGTGGGAGGTTATAAGTTCACCAAGGTGCTCATGGATGTAGGAAGCAGTATTAATATCTTGTACTTTGAGACCTTCTGCCGTATGGGGCTAACAGATAAGAATCTTAAACCGTCCAATATGGTATTCCATGGTGTGGTACCTGGTAAGTCAGCATATCATGTTGGCAAGATAGCTCTGGAAGTGGCCTTTGGAGATGATCATGATTCCAGGTCAGAGACATTGATTTTTGAAGTGGTGAAGATCCGGAGCCCATACCACGCTTTATTTGGGCGGCCGGCTTATGCCAAATTTATGGCACGGCCTTGTTATATTTATTTGCAGCTCAAGATGCCGGGTCACAAGGGGACCATAACCGTTCATGGAAGTCGCAGGATTGCCTTGGAGCGTGAAGAAGGTGATGCGGCCTATGCTGAGTCGGTTTGTGCCACAGAAGAGTTGAAATACTACAAGGATAATGTTGATCCGGCGGACATGACTCCGTTGAAGAAGCCAACCACAGAGCATGATCCGGCTCTAAAGTTCAAATCGGCAGCTGAGACTAAGCTTGTTGACTTCGTACCTGGTGATTCATCCAAGCAGTTTAGTATCAGTACCAACCTGGATTCGAAATAGGAAAGCGCGCTCATCGAGTTCATCCATGAGAATCGGGACATTTTTGCATGGAAGCCTTCTGACATGCCAGGTGTACCGAGGGGACTCGTTGAGCACACTCTTAATGTTGATCCTAAGTACAAACCAGTGAAGCAGTTTCTCCGCCGGTTCAACGAAGAAAGGCGCAAATCTATTGGAGAGGAGGTGGCCAGGCTTTTAGCAGCTGGCTTCATTGTTGAAGTTTTCCATCCTGAATGGTTGGCTAATCCGGTGCTGGTCCTTAAGAAAAATGGCACCTGGCGCATGTGTGTGGATTACACGGATCTTAACAAGGCGTGTCCAGCAGATCCTTTTGCCCTCCCCCGCATCGATCAGATTATTGATGCTACTGCGGGTTCTGAGCGTTTGAGTTTTCTGGATGCATATTCCGGTTATCATCAGATCAAGATGGCAGTTAAGGACCAGGAGAAGACAACATTCATAACTCCCTTTGGACCCTTCTGCTATGTATCTATGCCCTTTGGGCTCAAGAGTGCCCAGGCAACTTATCAACGGTGTGTACAGAATTGCCTTCATAAGAAGATCGGCCGTAATGTACATGCCTATGTGGATGATATTGTGGTTAAGTCAAGGGAGAAGGAGACTCTGGTTGATGATTTGAAGGAAACATTTGATAACCTACGGACATACAAGATGATGCTCAACCCGGCCAAGTGTGTTTTTGGTGTACCTACAGGCAAGTTATTGGGTTTTCTGGTGTCCAACACGGGAATTGAGGCTAATCCGGAGAAGATCACAGCTATCACCTCCCTGGCTAAACCGAAGTGTATCAATGACGTCCAACGCTTGGCAGGCCGGATTGCCGCGCTGAGCCGGTTTATCAGCCGCCTCGGTGAGAAGGCAATCCCTTTGTATCAGATGCTGAAGAAAACAGATCACTTCATTTGGAGTCCGGCCGCTGATAATGCGTTGGAGGACTTAAAGCGGCAGCTAGCCAATCCGCCTGTGCTTGCTGCTCCGATTGACAAGGAACCATTGCTACTATATGTAGCAGCTAATGCTCGTGCAGTCAGCGTAGCTATCATGGTGGAGCGCAAGGAGGCGGGCAAGGAATATCCGGTTCAGCGTCCGGTTTACTATATCAGCGAGGTGCTTATTGAGTCCAAGCAAAGATACCCGCATTGGTAGAAGCTGGTGTATGGAGTTTTCATGGCAAGCCGGAAGCTTAAGCAATACTTCCAGGGACATCCCATCACAGTGGTCAGCTCTGCTCCTTTGGGAGATATAATTCAGAACAGGGAGGCAACTGGCCGGATTGCCAAGTGGGCTATAGAGCTTGGGCCGCACGGCTTGAAATATGTGCCTCAGACGGCGATCAAGTCTCAAGCACTTGTGGATTTCATCAATGATTGGACGGAGCTACAAGCACCTGAAGAAAAGCCGGATCACACCTATTGGACTATTCATTTTGATGGGTCCAGGCAATTGGAGGGCTCGGGGGCTGGAGTCGTATTAACTTCCCCACGAGGTGATAAGTTCTGTTACGTTCTCCTCTTAATGTTCCCTTGTACTAACAATGCAGCTGAGTACGAAGCTTTACTCCGTGGTCTCTCGATGGCTAAGGAGATGAATCTCAGCCGAGTTAAGTGCTTCGGTGACTCGGACCTGGTGTCCCAACAAGTGTCTGGTACTTGGGATTCTAAGGACCCGCTCATGGCAGCATACCGTCGTGAGGTGGATATTATTGCAGGCCACTTCAAGGGATATCAGGTGGATCACGTGGACAGACGGAAAAAATGAAGCGGCGGACGCTTTAAGCCGGCTAGACTCTCAGCGTTATCCGGTCCCGCCTAATGTCTTCTTGGATGTCCTGCATAACCCGTCGGTCAAGCTCCCTAGCGAAGAGAATTTGGCTATTCCTGATCCGGAGGCTCAATTGGTGGCGGCTCTGCATGTCATTCCGGATTGGACGGTTCCTTATCTTGCGTACATGAACCGGGGCGAGTTACCAGAGGATGAGACTGTAGGACCTTTAAGTATGTCTAGAGGGGGGGGGGGTGATTAGACTACTTGACCAATAAAAACTTAACCTTTTCCCAATTTTAGAGTTTGACAGATTTTAGCTATCTTAGGACAAGTCAAGCAATCATCACACAAATAAAGCAAGCATGCAAAGAGTATATAAGCAGCGGAAATTAAAGCATGCAACTTGCAAGAAAGTAAAGGGAAGGGTTTGGAGGATTCAAACGCAATTGGAGACACCGATGTTTTTGGCGTGGTTCCGATAGGTGATGCTATCGTACCTCCACGTTGATGGAGACTTCAACCCACGAAGGGTAACGGTTGCGCGAGTCCACGGAGGGATCCACCCACAAAGGGTCCACGAAGAAGCAACCTTGTCTATCCCACCATGGACGTCGCCCACGAAGGACTTGCCTCACTAGCGGTAGATCTTCACGAAGTAGGCGATCTCCTTGCCCTTACAAACTCCTTGGTTCAACTCCACAATCTTGTCGGAGGCTCCCAAGTGACGCCTAGCCAATCTAGGAGACACCACTCTCCAAGAAGTAACAAATGGTGCGTTGATGACGAACTCCTTGCTCTTGTGCTTCAAATGATAGTCTCCCCAACACTCAACTCTCTCGCATAGGATTTGGATCTGGTGGAAAGAGGGTTTGAGTGGAAAGCAACTTGGGGAAGGCTAGAGATCAAGATTCATATGGTTGGAATGGAATATCTTGGCCTCAACACATGAGTAGGTAGTTCTCTCTAAGAAATGGTAAGTTGGAAGTGTAGGTTTGTTCTGATGGCTCTCTCCACGAATGAAGAGGAGGTGGAGGGGTATATATAGCCTCCACACAAAATCTAGCTGTTACACACAATTTACTAAACTCGGTGGGACCGATTCAACAGACTCGGTCGAACCGATTTAGTAAACCTAGTGACCGTTAGTGATTTTTGGTGGGACTGACATGCAACTCGGTGAGACCGATTCGGTTATGGTTAGGGCATAACGTAATCTCGGTAAGACCGATTACACAAACTCGGTGAGACCGATTTTGGTAATAAGCTTTCCAGAGAGTTGGTCAGGTAAACTCGGTGGGACCGATTTGCTCTTTTCGGTGAGACCGAACTGTTACGAAAGGGAAACAGAGAGTTTACATTGCAATCTCGGTGGGACCGATCGCTCACTTGTTAGACCGAAGCGTTCTGAAGGAAATAGAGATTGCAATCCCATCTCAGTGAGACCGAGATCCCTATCGGTAGGACCGATTTGCCTAGGGTTTGTGGCAGTGGCTATGACATTTGAAATCGGTGGCGCCGGGTAGGAAGATTCGGTGTGACCGATTTTGGCTCTGGGGTTTAGGTCATTTGTGGATTGTGAGAAAGTAGCTAAGGGTTTTGGAGCATATCACTAAGCACATGAAGCAAAAGGCTCATTAAGCAACACCTCATCCCTCCTTGATAGTATTGGCTTTTCCTATAGACTCAATGTGATCTTGGACCGCCAAAATGTAAAATGAAGAGTCTTGAGCTTTTGAGCTTGAGCCAATCCATTGTCCTTAGTATTTTGAGGGATCCACTTTCATCATCCATGCCATGCCATCCATTGAGCTTTCCTGAAATAATAGTCTTGGAATAGCATTAGCTCAATGAGCTATATGTTGTTATGAATTACCAAAACCACCTAGGGATGGTTGCACTTTCAATCTCCCCCTTTTTGGTAATTGATGACAACATATAGATCAAAGCTTCGACAAATGATAATAAGATTGAAAAACATCATCGCTTTGAGAAGTATGTGATAAGCAAGAGCTCCCCCTAAATTTGTGCAAAGTTTAAGATTTGGTTTGGACTGCAAATGCACAAGGAATTAGGCTCATGGGTTACTCTTCCATGTCACATACATCTTGGTGGAGCGCTCAAAATGATAAAGATTGAATACATGCACTCATCACCAAGCAAAGTGGATGATCACATAGGATAGATAAGATAATATCATCAAACATGCATAAGTGTAGCTTATGATCAAACACATGATCATCAATGTCTCACAAGAATAGCATAGTATCTCAAGAAATCAAAAGCAAACAAGTTTGAACCACCAAATCAAGAGAGAACAAAAGAAACACTCTCTCTCTCTCGAAGCCTATGATCTATACATTTTTCTCCCCCTTTGGCAACAAGTTACCAAAAAGTTCATAGAAAATGCATAGTACTATGTCGTCTCTCAGGCTTGGTCTTCTGGTGGTGGTGTAGACAGGACTCCAAGGATGAACGCATCAGTAGATGTGGTAGGAGCTGAAGAAGTTGGAGCTGGAGCTGGTTGAGCTGGGGCTATAGCTGGAGCGGAAGAAGTTGCTCTGGTGTCTGGAGTTGGTACTGCAGCTGACCTCTGAGCTCTAGGCACTCTGGCAAATGCATCAGTTGTCGTATTGCCCTTCCTCTCCTGCATATCATCTTGTAATTGCTCCACAGCTGAGTGAATCTCAGTCACTTTGACATCAAGATCATAGAATTTTTGTTCCATGATTCTCTCCAGGCTCTCCTGGTTTTGAGTTAGGGTGGCCAACCCCTTCTCAATCCGTAAAGTTGATGCTATTAAGTAACCAAGCTGCTCCTGCTTGCTCTTCAGAAAGTAGTCAGATGCCTCTGCTTGAGTTGGCATCTTTGCAGCTTTCTCTTGCCTTGCCTTCTCCTTTCTCTCCTGAGCTTGCACTGATGATGGTTCATTCTCTGTCATGACAACTCGATTGTCCTCAAAATCAGGATATAGAACCATGTGTTCCTTATCCAAGAGATACTTTCCTATGCCCATCTTCGAGTTTATCAACTCCTGAATCTGTGGGGCATAACCACAGCTCCTCTTTTGATCTGCTGCTGTCCTATTAATTGTCTCGACTATGAGGCTCATGACCTGGAATTTCTGAGGCACATCAAAAACGTGAAGCATATTGATTGCATGCCCTCTAATCATGTTATGGTCACCTGACTTGGGCAAAAGAGTATGCCTTAAGATCCAGTTGATCGTAGGCAGCCCTGACAGCAGAAAATGGACTGATCCAAACTTGAAGGTCTCAATTGCATCATCTGGGATCTCCTTGTACATATGTGCCATTGAGTTATGATCCATTTTCTTCTTACCATAAATGTCCAGGTCATCCTCACTTTCCTTTGGGGCATTGATCAAACTTGCCCATTCCTCTATGGTAGAGTGATATTTGTTTCCTTCTGACATCCACACTATCCTACCATCTGGATAGAAATGTGATGTGGAGTAGAATTGCATGATAAGTTCGTCGTTCTAGTTGGTGAGCTTCTGCCCAACAAAATCAGCATCTCCACAAGCACTGAAGCTGTCATATACTCCAGGGTAGTGTTCTGCGTTCTCCTCCATGTAGGTCCAGTTGACCCATCTCATATCGCAAACTATGGGCTTCTTATCCAGCAAGATAGTCTCATAAAAGTCGTGGTGCTCCTTGGTGTGGAACCTGTAATCCACAACAGTCCTTCTCCTCGTGGCATATGGATCTGTCTCTCTCCATAGCCTCAACCCATTATCTCTCCTGATCTTCATGTTTTCAGCCATAGGATGAGCATCATTGTGGTCTGGTATCTTGGGCTTGAGCTTCCTCAGAACTTGTCCTTCTTCATCTTCCTCGTCAGCAACCTCAGGCACTTGGGCCTTGTTCTTCTCAGCAACTGGTATGCTCCTGGTATTCCTCTTGGGTGCATTCTTGGGCTTGAAGGCAGCTTTGGGCTTGGAAGTTGCAGCTCCTGACTTGATTGCATCACCCATCGGCTTTTGTGCCTTGGGTGCTGGCTCTACAACCTCTTCTTCTTCTTCCTCTTCCATCATGAAAGGCTTCCCAATCACTCTTGCCATGGTCTTCTTGACACTTTCTTTCCTTTTCTTTCCCTCTGCAGCAACAGGCTCTTTGGGTTGAGATTCCAAAGGAGCTTCAGTGGACACTCAGGTTTTGGACATTGGTTGTCTTCCTGCAGGCCTTTTAATCTTCATGCCTGGCTTTGTATGCTTTGCTAAGCCATACTCCTTTTTGAGTACTACTTTCTTGGAGGTAGCCTCATCTTCTTCGGCTCTATAATCCTCATCTTCAGAGTCTGAGGTTCTCTTATTCCTTTTCCTGGTAGCAGCCTTTGGCAGGTTGCTAGGAGTGCTCCTGCTGCCTTCATCTGAAGAGCTGGAGGGACTAGTGCCCTCACTCATGTCAATCTGCTCTGCTGACCTGTTCTGACTATCACTCTGGTCTGACATGCTGCAAACACTGACTGCTGACCCTGTGAAGAGTTATAGATAAGATAGAGTGGATGAGCATCACAAAATGCAGAGATTTTTGCAAAAGAATGATTCAAAAATTCAGTTTTAGTTTTCCACAGAAAGCATTTCGGATCAACCGATTTTCAAACTCGGTGATACTGAAACAGTTTTGGAACCTAAACTGATGAACTCGGTTGGGCCGAGTCACAGTTCGGTGGCACCAAGACTGCTAGGGTTTCACAAATTCCTAAAATCGGTACCCAGAGTTACTAGTGCAATGGCATAAGCCAAATCGGTGGGACCGAGTTTTTCCACTCGGTGGGTCCGAGATGGTTTCGGCGGAAACCTAACCCTAAATTTTCAAATCTCATCTAATCTACGGATTGCATTGACTGGATAGGAGTGTTTCAATCATGGCAAGAATCAATAAGAACACAATGTGCTAGGAATCAGACGAGGATAGCACTGTGATCGAGTCCATACCCTAGCTCGGCGATGAACTCACTACGGCGGCAACGACGGGGTTGAATTCCGTTGACGGCGGCGGAGACCGGCGACAGGAGGCGGCTGGCGACGAGGAGACGATCCGGAGACCTTGGAGGCAGAGCGAGCTACTTCGCGGGCGAAGGGGTTCGGAGAAATTTCCAAAAATTTGCCCGTGACTATATATAGCTCGACCCTGTCGGTGTGACCGAGTGGAACAACTCGGTGGCACCAAGATGCATAACTGTGTTCAGTTACAGCATCTCGGTGTGACCGAAAAGTTCAAATCGGTTGCGCCGAGATTGAAAACCTAGATCGACTTAGTGATCTCGGTAGGACCGAAATGAAGGAATCGGTCAGACCGAGAATCACAAAGAAGTTTTGGAAGTTTAAGTCTATGACGAATCGGGGACTCTGAGTGCTCCTCACACAGAGTGGTTCAAATCTGACTTGATCAAATTTTGTGATGTAGCATGAATAGAGTTTGAGACGAGAAAAGCATAGATAGCTAGAGAAAGTTCTTAGGCATTCTTGTCCATCCACTTGGCCAAAAGAAGAAAGAACCAAACAATCAAAACAACAAGTGGATGTCCTCGAATGAGTAAATATGCAACCAACATGCTCACACAATAAGATGACAAATAAAATATGTGACAAAGCATGCACAACCAATTCTAGCATCTATCAAACAATTGGCGATGACTAGGTCATCTATATATGAGTATATTGACTTAGGAGTCAAATGAGAAACATTTGATCATAGGTCATACTCATCATTGATGTGTTCACACCATTAGAGTTGCTTTGACTCAATTCTTAGAGTTAAGCTCCCCCTAGATGTGAGATCCCCCCTTAGAGGGATGAACTAACCTTGGGTTTTGTCGATGATGAGTTCATGTAGGTGTTGAAGATGTGGATGCTCAATGTTGATGTAGATCAATTGGAGCAATCCTTTGGAGTGAGTTGCACTTTCAACTTGCCTACATGGGTTAGTCCCACAAGGAACAAACAAGAAAATCCATAGACATAGAGTGATGCACACACAAGATGATGTCCATGAAATCATTAGGTTACCTTGTCCCTTTCCTTACCAAACATGAGGGTTTGTGACTCCTTGAACTAGTGCAAGATGTGGAAGTTGATTACACTTGTCCTTGCCATAATGATATGTGTGAAGAATGTTGGCGGAGTCACCCTCAAGAACTCTCTAGTTCTTCTTCTTCGGGATCCACATCATCTTGATGGGAATCCTTGGAGTTGTAGTTGTACTTGATGAAGTGGAACTTGTAGCAGTCTTGGGAATCCACTTGAACGAGGCCTTAGGTGCTTCTTCAAATGCATCAATCTCTTCTTGAAGCTTGTCCTTGCCTTTGTTCTTGTGGTCTTGTTGTGGAAGATCATCTTGTGCTTGTGTTCCCTTGAAGGAAGTAGGATCATACTTCACTTGTTGAGGAACAAACTTCGTCTTGGGGTATTGATCTTCTTCCCACTCAACTCCATTAGCATTGAACTTTCATTCAAAACCAACACCTTGATTCTTCCGGTGTCTTCCTTGTTTGCGTACAATTTCCTCGAATTGCTTACTCCCGGCAAGGCTCTTGTAAACACCTTTCTCTATAATTCCCTTCAATAAGCTATTTTCTTGCTCAAGTGTAACTTGGCTAAGAGAATCATTAGTGGAATCAAGATAACTACTAGAAGCAATAATATTGGATTTGATATTATTATTGTTACTACTAGAGGAAGTATCTTTCTTGTACTTGTTACTAGACTTGACTTGGGGCATGCAAGTAGATAGGAGTAAATGCTTGGCAATGTAAGAAGAACTTTTCTTACGGAGATCATCATTGATTGCTTTTAAGAACTCATGCTCTTGCTCAAGATTGAGCTTTTCAAAGCGTAACTTCTCATGAGCCCTTAAAAGTTCTCGATGATCTTCGAAGATAGTTTCATGAGCCAACTTAAGAGTGTTTAGTTCTTTAGTTAGAATCTCAATCTTCTCCTTATCATTGTAATTCGTTTTATCTTGATTAGCATGATTAATTGACGTTTCATCATAGTATTCATCACTAGAGTTGTCAACAAGTAAATCATCATCCACAAGCAAGTCATCTTCATCACTATTGAAATCAACATACTCAGGATGTGTTACCTTTGGACCTTTGGCCATGAAGCATCTTCCAATTCCTTCATTTGGTGAATCAAATATGTCGTTGGAGTTGGTTGACACAAGTGCTAGACCGGCAACACCTTCATCTTGAGTATATTCGGAGTAGGAGTGATACCTTCTCTCGGAGTGATTGTCGGAGTCGGAGCCGGATACCCATTCACCAACATGAGCTTGATGTCTTTGTTTTGTGTAGCTCTTTGATGACTTGTCCTTTCTTTATGAATCCTTGCTTCTCCGTGACGATCTTCGTTCATAACGATCATCTCTACTCCTCCTCTCTCTTGGTGGTGATTCTTCTCTTTTGCTTCTTATTCTTGGAGAATCTACTCTTCTTTTGTAGGGTGCCGTACACTCGTTGGAATAGTGTCCAGGCCTCCCACAGTTGTAGCAATTGCGCTCTCGACTAGAAGATCTTTTGTCATGATAAGACCTTGACTTGGAGCTTCTTTCTTTGCTTCTACTCTTGTAGAATTTGTTGAAGTTCTTCACCATTAAGCTCAATTCTTCATTGAAGGTTTGTTTCTCACTTGATGATGTGGGGGCTTCACTTGAGGGTTTGTAAGCACCACTCGACTTGTTGTGAAGTTCCTCCTTATCCTTGAGTGACATCTCATGAGCAACAATTCTTCCAATGAATTCCGTTGGCTTGAGATCTTTGTAGTTTGGCATCATTTGGATCAATGTGCACACGGTATCATACTTTCCATCCAATGCTCTTAGGATCTTCTTGATGATGAATCTGTCGGTCATCTCTTCACTCCCTAAGCCGACAATCTCATTTGTAATAAGAGCAAGCCTAGAGTACATTTCAGCGACACCTTCACCATCCTTCATTTTGAACTTGTCAAGCTGACTTTGGAGCACATCCAACTTGGATTCCTTGACGGATTCGGTACCTTCATGCATATCAAGCAAAGTATCCCAAATTTCTTTTGCATTCTCAAGACGGCTGATTTTGTTGAATTCTTCGGGGCACAATCCGTTGAAGATGATATCACAAGGTTGAGCGTTGTATTGCAACATCTTCAATTCTTCCGCATTAGCTTCACGGTTCGGCTCTCTCCCATCAAAAATTCACCTTGCAAGCCAATACAAATAATTGCCCAAACGGCGGGGTTATGTCCGAGAATATGCATTTTCAACTTATGCTTCCAACTAGCAAAGTTAGTACCATCAAAGTAAGGGCCTCTACGGTGATAATTTCCCTCGCTAGACGCCATACTCTCCTAGGTTGTGAAACCAAGGCTATGACCACCAAAAGCTATGGAAATCAAAGCAAATGGAGACCAAAGCTCTGATACCACTTGTAGGACCTTGAAGTGTGTCTAGAGGGGGGGTGATTAGACTACTTGACCAATAAAAACTTAACCTTTTCCCAATTTAGAGTTTGAGAGATTTTAGCTATCTTAGGACAAGTCAAGCAATCATCACACAAATCAAGCAAGCATGCAAAGAGTATATAAGCAGCGGAAATTAAAGCATGCAACTTGCAAGAAAGTAAAGGGAAGGGTTTGGAGGATTCAAACACAATTGGAGACACGGATGTTTTTGGCGTGGTTCCGATAGGTGGTGCTATCGTACCTCCACGTTGATGGAGACTTCAACCCACCAAGGGTAGCAGTTGCTGCCGAGTCCACGGAGGCTCCACCCATGAAGGGTCCACGAAGAAGCAACCTTGTCTATCCCACCATGGCCGTCCGCCCACGAAGGACTTACCTCACTAGCGGTAGATCTTCACAGTAGGCGATCTCCTTTCCTTACAAACTCCTTGGTTCAACTCCACAATCTTGTCGGAGGCTCCCAAGTGACACCTAGCCAATCTAGGAGACACCACTCTCCAAGAAGTAACAAATGGTGCGTTGATGATGAACTCCTTGCTCTTGTGCTTCAAATGATAGTATCCCCAACACTCAACTCTCTCTCATAGGATTTGGATCTGGTGGAAAGAGGGTTTGAGTGGAAAGCAACTTGGGGAAGGCTAGAGATCAAGATTCATATGGTTGGAATGGAATATCTTGGCCTCAACACATGAGTAGGTAGTTCTCTCTCAGAACTGGTAAGTTGGAAGTGTAGGTTTGTTCTGATGGCTCTCTCCACGAATGAAGAGGAGGTGGAGGGGTATATATAGCCTCCACACAAAATCTAACCGTTACACACAATTTACCAAACTCGGTGGGACCGATTCAACAGACTCGGTCGGACCGATTTAGTAAACCTAGTGACCGTTAGTGATTTTCGGTGGGACTCACATGCAACTCGGTGAGACCGATTCGGTTAGGGTTAGGGCATAACGTAATCTCGGTAAGACCGGTTACACAAACTCGGTGAGACCGATTCGGTTAGGGTTAGGGCATAATGTAATCTCGGTAAGACCGGTTACACAAACTCGGTGAGACCGATTTTGGTAATAAGCTTTCCAGAGAGTTGGTCAGGTAAACTCGGTGGGACCGATTTGCTCTTTTCGGTGAGACCGAAATGTTACAAAAGGGAAACAGAGAGTTTACATTGCAATCTCGGTGGGACCGATCGCTCACTTCGGTTAGACCAAAACGTTACGAAGGAAAACAGAGAGATTACAATCCCATCTCGGTGAGACCGAGATCCCTATCGGTAGGACCGATTTGCCTAGGGTTTGTGGCAGTGGCTATGACATTTGAAATCGGTGGCGCCGGGTAGGAAGATTCGGTGTGACCGATTTTGGCTCTGGGGTTTAGGTCATTTGTGGATTGTGAGAAAGTAGCTGAGGGTTTTGGAGCATATCACTAAGCACATGAAGCAAAAGGCTCATTAAGCAACACCTCATCCCTCCTTGATAGTATTGGCTTTTCCTATAGACTCAATGTGATCTTGGACCACTAAAATGTAAAATGAAGAGTCTTGAGGTTTTGAGCTTGAGCCAATCCATTGTCCTTAGTATTGAGGGATCCACTTTCATCATCCATGCCATGCCATTCATTGAGCTTTCCTGAAATAATAGTCTTGGAATAGCATTAGCTCAATGAGCTATATGTTGTTATGAATTACCAAAACCACCTAGGGATAGTTGCACTTTCAGAGACGCTGGCCAGACAGATAATCCGGCAATCCAAGTCCATGACTATTGTCAATTGTGAGTTGCATCATTGCAGTGTGTCCGTAGCATTTCAACATTGTGTGTCGCCGGAGGAAGGCTGTGAAATCTTGCGCGAAATTCACGAAGGAGATTGTGGTCACCACGCCGGTTCAAAATCTCTGGTGGCTAAGGCGTTTCGTCACGATTTCTATTGGTTGACTGCTCATGCTGATGCAGAGGACCTGGTTAGGCGATGTGACGGCTGTCAGAAGTTCTCAAGACGCGCTCATGTGCCGGCTCAAGAATTGAGGATGATTCGAAATACTTGGCCGTTTGCGACTTGGGGGCTGGATATGGTTGGGCCTTTCAAACGGTCCAAGGACAAAAAGACCCACCTTTTGGTGGTGGTTGACAAGTTTACAAAGTGGATGGAAGCGGAACCCGTCAGCAAGTGTGATGCAGCCACGGCAGTTCAATTCATTAAAAAGGTGATTTTCCGGTTTGGCTTTCCACATAGTATCATTACTGATAATGGTACCAATCTGTCTAAGGGTGCTATGAAGGAGTTATGTGAACGTGAGCACATCCGGCTTGACGTTTCATCAGTGGCTCACCCATAGTCCAATGGTCAAGAAGAGAGAGCTAACCAAGAGACCTTACGAGGCATTAAACCCCGGCTTATGGTTCCTTTGCAGCGGACGCCGGGTTGTTGGGTTGAGGAGTTACCATCTGTATTATGGAGCATCAATACTATGCCCAACTGATCGACAGGATACACACCGTTCTTCATGGTCTACGGAGCGAAGGCGGTTCTCCCTAGTGATATCTGTCATGATTCACCTCATGTAGCAGCTTATGTTGAAGCGGACAACGACGTAGCACGGCAAGATGCTTTGGACCTGTTGGATGAGGAGCGTGACATCGCAGCTGCCTATTCGGTGATTTACCAGCAAGATCTTCGTCGCTATCACAGTTGCCGAGTTAGAACCAGAACCTTTCAAGAAGGAGATTTGGTGCTCCGGCTCATCCAAGACCAGACTGATATGCACAAGCTATCCCCACCTTGGGAGGGACCTTTCTTGGTCAGCAAGAATCTGCACAACGGGTCGTACTATCTGATCGATATTCGAGAGCATAAAGACTCACGTACATCAGAGGAGGAGACCAACAGGCCGTGGAACATAGCTCATCTTCAGCCCTACTATACTTGAGCCTAGGCTCTACTTATGTACATATTATGACAATGTATATATTATGATCAATACAATAATACGGAGCCTTAGCTAAAGCGGGGTCTCTGTTATTTTTACATCATGAGTGGTTACACGGAGTTTTTATCTTAAAGAAGTCTCCGGTTTACCCCTTGAGTTAGCTTTTTAACAAGCTTTATATCATATCACTTGGGGGCTTGGTCATGTCCGAACCAATGCAACACCTTTTGATAGGCGAAAGCCACGGAATCACTTGGGGACTTGGTCACGTCTGAACCAGTCACGCCTCTTGATCGGCCTAAGGCCACAGAATCACTTGGGGGCTTTGGTCGAACCCGAACCATTGCTACACCTCTTGATCGGCGTAATGCCACTGCATCATTTGGGGACCTGGCCGACTTGAACCATAGCTACGCCTATCGGGGGCTTGGTCGTGTCCGACCATGGTAATGCCACTTGATTGGCTCAAACAGCCTATTTTCGCAAATGATTTTATCTTTGCCTTTGCTTAAAAATTCGCTTCTCTTTTTGCACATTTCTCTCGTTGTGTTTTTAAACCGACAATTATTAAACCGATTCGACTGTCAGTTGACGGAACACGGTTTGTTCTTCATCCGGAGACACTTTGCCCGGTTTGATTTTTGATAAACATCCTATTATGGAGTAACACCGGTGTTCATCGTAACCCAGAACGGTTTACGTGGTAAACCGACCCTATATACACAGGAGCTATTTTCTCCTCCAGCAGAGCGGGTTTCTTACAACTCCGCTTCAAGATTGGCATAGCCAACTTCATGCCCTATGATGGCAGGTATCATAAATTCCCATATTTTATCATATGTTTAAATCTAAGGTATTATCTTTGATTTCATATACATAGATATGATGACCCGCTTGGTGATACAACCACAATGGCGTTTTAAGCTTTTTTGCTACAGACAACAGTTTAGCATTGGTGATTCAACGGAAGCATAAGTTGCAATAAATATGCACAAAGGCATATCAACACAAAGTGTGGCAGCTAGTCTATTACAAGGCAACGCGGTGCCCAGATAAGGTAAATGTTTTTCTGCATAACATAAGGAAGCAGTAATGTAAACCGGCCTCCGGTTCATGCTTGATCGCCAGCTTGGCCTGATGGTTGCGGGTCATCCTGCGCCGCTTCAACTTCTGACTCCCTACCTAGCGGCTGGAAATCAACAGTTGTCCAGTCGATTCCCATTAATGCTTGGAATACAGCTTCATCATTGATCAGCAACGACAGTTCAATATCAGGAGCGTAAGTATGCTTACGAATTGGAGGTATAAGGTTCTCTGCTTCAGGAATCGGTGCAGACACTCGTTTATTTTTGCCATCATATTGGGCTTGATAGTGAGACAGATTTGCCTCTTCAGCCAATTGACAAGCCAAAGGGCGCACTTCCCGGTTTATAGCTCGGAGATCCTCTTCGCTGAATTCTGTCCCGTCTTCCTTCAAGCTTGGGAAGCCTGGGCGCTTCAACAGATCAAAATCGGCACCCATGCTTTGGCCCGGATTAAGGCGTTTATGGCGCCGGTTCTAGCAGCAGATTTCTTTAACTCTTCAACCCGGCCAGGAAGCATTGACAACCTTTTAATGGTGTCCTGGATCAAGGTCGGTGTCGGGTTGTTGTGAGACGCAGTGCTGATGATCCGTTGCGCACCAGTATACAGTTGTTCTATCAATGTATAAGAGGCTTTCAATTTCTTCCGCACATCTGATCCGAAGTGGCCAATACGTGTCCCTGTATCATTCAAAGGGTTAATAAACCGGCAATTACATGATAAGGCCTCATTACGTCAGAAATCAGAAAGGCTTACCAAAAACAGCAGCGGTCATGGCATGCACTTGCCGCTTTACACTGGTCAGTTCATCAACCACCGGTTTGAGTGCAGCCTCAGCATTCTCTGCCCGTTGAGTTAAAGCGGCCTTTTCAGTGGCCCAATCCGCCCGTTCCTTTTTGAAACCCTCTTTAAGCTTTTCCATGATGCTTAAAGCGCTGGTTAATTCATTCTTTGCTTTGGAGGTTTCAGCTTGCTGGGATTTCAGGTTTTCTTGAAGATCAGCAATTTGATTTTCTTTCTTGCTCAGATCAGCCTACGTACAAATAATCATTTGATAAAGATTAAGGTGCAGAGTTGAAGTACCAACCCCGTAACAAGTTATGCCCTTGGTACTTGGGGGCTAATGCATATTTGCTTTTCATCCTACAATTTCTATATAAAAGTCCCAAGCTCAATACAAGTATTCAACTTGGCACTTGGGGGCTAATGCCTATTTGCTCTGTCCTTGAGGGATACTGGATTTCTTATGGTATAAAAGTCCCGGTTTAACTACATTAAGTTGAACCGGCCCTTGGGGGCTACTTCCCCAAAATTACAGCTTTGCTCAGGGTTATATTGGGAAGTCCCGGTTTAAGTTGACATCTTAAAACCGTCACTTGGGGGCTATTAGAGTTGACAGATTAAAATATACAAGCAGAGAGTCATATGGAATTTACCTCATATTTGTCCTTCATCATATTTAACAGACCGGCTTCATAATCACGGCTGGTATATAACCGATTCAGATAACCGGAATGAAGATCTTGGGGATTCAGAGCGGCATAAGTAGCCAAATCGGCATTCCATTTGCCTTTACCAAATGCAGTAAATTCATCCTTTGCAGTGTGCATGGATAATGCGACAGGATTGCCTGGCTCGGAATGACCAAAGCCAGTAATAACAACATCATCATCCTTGGTTTCGCAGGTTCGCACTGGGGTCGCCGGTTTGTCAGTATGTTTTGGTGGGCTCGCTGTTTTGTCAGTTTGAACAGGACTCGTGGGTTGATTTAAAGGGCCTGTGGCATCAACATGTGCCTCTTCAATAGTAACATCATGAACTTGCAATGGTGGGTCGTTCAGCATGTCATCGTGGATGTGTTGTTTGGGATTTGGTATTTTGGTCGGTTCAGGAGCGTCGTCTTCTTCTGCTGCTTTGTCCAGACGAGCTTTCTTGCTTGCCCTAGGCTTGGCCCTGAAAGGGAAAAGACGGATCAGTCCAATAAACATTGAAAGTGATATATCAAACAACATTATCAGGAATATGGCTCACCGAAGCACTGTCTTGAGTGGTGAGAGTTGGGTGGCTGACGACTTGCCGGAGGAAGAATGAAAAGTCACCTGCTAATCGGAGTCAGATGGATTAAGAGGTTGACGAATGCAACCCGCTTTAGGATAAGCATTGATGAAACAGTTAGAGAACTCTGAACGGCGTTTCCGAACCGGACTGTTCGGTAAACCGGCGGAGGTAACTACCTGGCCGCTGTGCCGGGTTGCGTGACGAGCTTCATGTTGTTGTGTCTACATAAGAAAGTTTAGGTCCAAATAAGCAAGAGGATGAGAAAATTTAACTTTCCGGTTTGCCCGACGGATTTTTACTGAAGGTAAAGGGTTTGAATAGGAAGAAAGAGCGATTACCTCTACAACATCAGCGTGACTGACTTCAACATCATCCTGGCAATAATCATTATCAATAAGGTGTGTGAAAAATAAACCAAGTGAGTCAAGTTCTACCTCAAGATCCGGATTACCCACATCACCGTCTGCTGGTGGATCGGAGGAGGTAGTGGTTCTCTTTCTATGGGCCGGTTTCTTCACAACTCTGGTCTTGGGCCGGGTTATTTTCTCGGGTTTCTCTTGTGGAGGCTTCTTGTTCCAAAATGGATCATCACCCTGTTTGAAAGATGTTAATATCAACAAAGAGTACTTAAGCATAGTCAGATTTCATGAAAGCATAAGATATGAAGTCTTACAGCTGGCAGTTTGTTAATGGCAGAAAAGGGCGGCAGGCCGGTTTGGGCACAAGCAGCTTCCGGTTCATTTAACATCCTCTTGACAGCCTCAGTAACTTCGTCATCTGTCAGCTGAATCTCAATATGCCATAGAGGGTCTTTTACATCTTCTGTGTATTTGCACAGCAAACCGGAGCGCAGGCTTAAGGGCAGTATACTCCATGTGGGGACCGAATCTCCGGGTGTTAATTTCCAGAAAATGGCCCTTGTGCTCACCAGCCCCAGGATAACTGTTAGCTGATGAGGCACCAACTTGATACAGAAATTCCAAGCAAAATACAAAATATGTAGTACAAGACCATTCTGGCCTGTGAGTACAACAAATGGTTTCTAATGGTTGATGGCGGAAGCGGTTTATGGATCATCAGTGTCTATGTTACTCCAATTATCACAGGAACAGATGACCAGGTTAACTCCTATCTTCGCGAGGCTGCTATCGCCGTTGCTTAGGTTCTGGGCCTGTCGCCTCGGTCGCTCCTCTCCGCGCAAGAAAATCTGGCCAAGACAATAGCCAGGGACAATCCAGTGAGTACTTTGAATATACTCGCAAACATTATGAACACAGGCATAATATAACAATGATGTGCTGCAAATATTTTATGCTCATGACGTCAGTCACAAAAGATAAATAAAACTCTGATGCGTGCAAGCATATTATTTATGAATATGCAATAATATAGTAGTATTAAAATTATGAAATAAATAACAAGCATGCCATAGTCTGGCGTCTTAGTGACACCACATAAAGGGCTTAAAAAAATGCCACAGTCGGGCGTCTTAGCGACACCACATAAAGGGCTTAAAAAAATGCCACAGTCGGGCGTCTTAGCGACACCACATAAAGGGCTTAAAAAAATGCCACAGTCGGGCGTCTTAGCGACACCACATAAAGGGCTTAAAAAAATGCCACACTCGGGCATCTTAGCGACACCGCATAAAGGGCTTTAAAAAGAAATGCCACACTCGGGCGTCTTAGCGACACCACATAAAGGGCTTTAAAAGAAATGCCACAGTCGGGCGTCTTAGCGACACCATATAAAGGGCTTTAAAAGAAATGCCACAGTCGTGCGTCTTAGCGACACCACAGAAAGGGCTTTAAAAGAAATGCCACAGTCGAGCGTCTTAGCGACACCACATAAAGGGCTTTAAAAGAAATGCCACAGTCGGGCGTCTTAGCGACACCACATAAAGGGCTTTAAAAGAAATGCCACAGTCGGGCGTCTTAGCGACACCACATAAAGGGCTTTAAAAGAAATGCCACAGTCGGGCGTCTTAGCGACACCACATAAAGGGCTTTAAAAGAAGACACAGTAAATATCCAGGAGGTAGAACCATCCCAGGGATATTCAATAATACCAATAATATCACGGGTTAGCCAACAATAATAATAATAATCATAATTATCACAAGTCACGAGTTGTGATTTCTGTTCTGGTTTAACAGTTTCACCTCCGAAGACCGACACTAAGACTGACACTTGACCCATCCCAGACTGTAATCCTTAACCATGGACATGGCTATTCGAATAGATTTAATCTCTGCAGAGGGTGTACTCTTTACCCACGAGTAACGGATTCCTTTAGTCCATCGGGACTAATTCCGTCTACGGTCTTTTTGTTGAAAACACACCTAACTTGCACACACCAGCATAACTCACCTGTGTTTGGAATCACCCACGACACCTGTTAAGAAAAACTCTAAGTGGGGAGGCTACAACCTCGACGTAACATGGGATCACAAAATTTATACTGCACAGAATAAACGGGAGCTACCCCTTCGGCTACAACCGAAACACCCATGCTCCCGGACCCGATGGTATGACTACCGGAGGCCTCCGGTATCTTCCACCATGGCCTCTCTGTACGGTGTGTGCAAGGAAAGGGGTTGACAACTTACTCAACCGTACCCTACTTGTTGTAGAGATGAGTGGTAGTACGAAGCAAGTATGGGGGTTACTGGCACAAGACTCGATCTACGGTCGACTCAGGAGGTTGTAATGTTCCGTGCAAGATTAGTATAACAATGCATATACTTCAAACAACAGATAGAAACACCACGCGACATACCCCCTCATGCCATACCGGACACGTCCGTCTCGACAGAGGACTAGGGACAAGACCGTGTCTACCCAAGACAGAGGCCTTCCCGGCTTTCCTCCCGGTATGCATGAAAGGCATATGACGGTGATTCCTATCACAATCATATCAACTCCATTTGCATGAAATTCATTAACATGCACTCATGAGTAGGAACACATCCTCACATAAAATGATGTATGCTCGTGTCGGGGTGGTGTTGTCACCGTGCTATGCAACACACACAAAAATTACACCAGGGTTCAGAATGCTTGCCTTCGGTCATGGGAAAGCAGGGTGCATTCCAAAACATCTTGAAATCTTCAAAAATCCTATTTAAAAGAATATATTTGAATTACTACATCAAAATCAAAACAGCACAAAAAAGTTGTCTGAAAGATTTTCAAATAAATCTTAAAATAAACTAGACCATATTTGAGAGAGGTAGGAAAAAGAATCAATTTATTTGGAGTTGTATTTAAAAAGTTATAGACAGTCAAAGTTCTGGTCAAAATCTGATTTTAAATTAAAACAGAAAAACAGAAAAATATTCGATTACTGACCACGTCGAAGGCGTATTTTGAAATTACGCCTCCACTTATCCAGAGTGGACGCGCGGGGTGTCACTGACAGTGGGTCCAGGGGGCCCACTAGTCAGGTTTGACTAGTCGCCACTCCCTCATCTTCTCTGCCCGAGCAGAGGCGGGACGTCCGGCGATCTTCGCTGGCGAACGGCGGTTCTTCGCGGGCATCTGAATGCAGGGATAGATCTGCCGCTCCTAGGAGGTCCTTCCGGTGGTCGCAGGGTCGTCGGAGGTGGAGGTCGCCGGCGGCGTGCTCCGCGGCGGAGGAAAGCTTCGGGGGCGAAGTGGTTTTGGGGCCGCGGTGGTTCCCGATCCAAACTGAGCAGGGGGAGGAGTTCACGGGAGGAAGAGAAGGCTTCTGGTGAAGAGAGTGGAGAGGGGGAGGCCCTGGTTGCGTCGAACAGAGCCGGGAGACGGCGGTGGCCGAACTGACCGGAGAGGTTGAAGATGACCTGCTCCCCTTCAATTGGTGGCGATGGGGGAACTAGTGAGACGGTGTGAGGCTACCTGAGGGCTCAGAGACGCTCGGGCTTCCTTATATAGCGTGGCTAGTTCGGTCCGAGGTGGCCGGAGATAAGAACAGCGGCGAACCGCCTCTCTGTGCTGCAGGATGACATGGCGGTGGCTGGCTAGTTCCAGGGGCTAACGACGACTACTACACTGTCGAAGGAGGCGAGCTGGCGCGCTGTGGTGGTTTGGACGGTGCTGCCCATGGCGGTGGCGGATGCGGCCGCGGGCGTGCCGCCAAGCAGCTTGTTGGCTACGCTGCAGGGGGGCGAGGAGGCGGTCGGGGCTCTTGGCGCGACGCGCGAAAGCTGCGAGTGGCGTGGCTCTGCAGGCGGTGGCGAACCAGGGGTGCGACGCGTCGGCTCGGGCGCGGCACGTGCAATACGCGTGCTCTGCTCGTGCCCAGAGCACGCATGGAACATGCTCGACGAAATGCCATGGCATGATAGGGGGCTCCAAACCACAAGAGAGTTAGCAGGGTGGGGTTATAGTCTAAGGCAAAACTATTTGACATGCTAGTTTGGCCAGGGGATCAAGTCCACAGTGCAAACAAAGACTCATGTCAAAACTGATCATGCCCAAAAGGTGTTTGACAAAATGCCAAGGGCACTTAGGCATTTCTTGGAGTGGCCAAATTTTCCAGATCAGTGTCTCTTTGGATGGATAAGGGGGTGGTGAAGTTAGTTTGACAAAAGCAGAAACTTGTTAGTGCAAGTTATGCAAAACTTCAGTTCTGGGCAGAAAGTGAATGGCACTGTTTCATGAACCAAAAATCTTCCAAAGGGTCCACTCTTATGGACTTAAGAGTTTGGCAAGGAGGACTGTAAGTAGGAAAAGGAATTATGGATAAAGAAGCAAGTTAGGAGATGGTTGTAGTACAAATCACCAAATGGCACCAAAATGAAGATGAGGATGATTCACTCAATTTTTTTCCAAAGAACAACACTAGGTTATTGCATAAAGTTGGATGGCATGCTACTACTGACATTCCATAATTTTTGTGGAGGCTCTAGGGAAATATTTAGTTAGGCTATAGTGCAAAAGTGTCCACTGGACCAGATTTGAAAACAGGTGTAAAACTCAAAATATGCAATGAAATAATTATATTATTGCACACAAGTGATTTAGAGACATCGTATGACATCTCCAAATTTTGGTTGGAATTCTAAGTGAATCTATCAAATGGTTGTAGTTCAAAAAGAGCTCCAAAATTTAAAACAATGCATTTTAATGAATAAAGCTCAGGGTGAAATAATTTAATAAATAGACCTACTGATTAAGAAAATGTTATACAGAGAGCATAGAAGTCCAAAATGTTTTGGAAAGCTCCACATGGAAAAGACACCTTAATATTAAAAGAAGAGTTCTGAAATCAACAGAAATAAAAATTTTAAAACTCCTGGCAAAATTTTAATATTTAAAACTTGGCTAAATTTTTGTGGTGTTACAAATACTACCCCCCTTAAGAAAAATCTCGTCCTCGAGATTTGCTAAGGGTTGTAAACAAAATACTTTTACCTGCTCAAACGATTATTTTACTCAAGCGGTAAAAAGTGGCTACAGTGAGAGGGCAATAAGTGGTGAGTAACTACAATGTGGGATACTGGCGCTGCGTGGAAAAATCTATGTTTAGGAGCAAAACGAGAGATTTCTACACCGTATATAGATTTAGAATAAATTCTAAATCTTAAAATACGCTGATCGCACCCGAGAGCACAGTGCTCTCTCTGGCTGAATGGTGGACCTGGGCCCACGGTCAGCTTCTTCTTCTTCCTCCGGTTCTCTCTTTTTCCTCTCTCCCGCGCGCTTTCCCGCGCTTTCTCCACCGGTGACGCCTAGCGAGTAGGGCACCTAGGCCGTACCCTTGGTAGTCTTGTGGCGTGCTAGCTGCCGGTGCAGCGTGCACTCACCTCGCGGGCAGTCTTGCTGTCGGCCTTTGCTCATGGATTCGCCTCCGAACACCGGCGGTTGGGCGACGAGCGGCTGGTGGACCTCTCCCACCGTACACCGAGCTCGAGCTATAAAATGACCACGGCGTTCTCCTCTTCTTCCTCACACCTGGCCTCGTTCCTCTTCCCTCCTTCTCCTCTGTTTCCGTTGGCCAGAGCTCGAGATGGGGCTCTAATGGCGGAGGTGGTGCCAGACTGGTTCGTGATCATGCTGTGTGGAGGGCTGGCAGTAGTGCTGGGGCTCTTCGTGCTCCTGTGTGCGATGATCCTCGATGATCGTCGCGATGCCACTGCCCGGTTGCTGGCTCTCCGTGGTGGTGGTGACCATGAGGAGTAGGTGGGGTGTGTCGGGTGTTAACTGTTGTCGGGAAGTGCTTAGTTAGACGCAACACAGTTGCAAAATTTTGCAAGCAGTGTATGTGTTTCGAGTAATTGTGGTTGTGAGTCTGCTGCCGTGGTGCTGCGTGAAATAAAATAATCCACGTCGTGAATGATGCAGCAATACAGGGAAAAGAAATCTCGCTCCAGGATTTTCTCGCGAGAGGACACAGTGATACAATAGAGTCAAAATGCAACAATAACTGAAACTAAATGGTTTACATTGCCGCACAAACTCGGGGCACCACGCATAAGTTACAACACATGAATAAACGTCACAGCAATAAATATAGCGGCGACGTCTAAAGTGAAAACGGTAATTGGACGGGGTCCTGAGAAAACGTCTCTGGTACTGGGATACACTCTTCTTCTATCGGAGGAAGTGGATTGACCAGACGATGAATGTGTCTCTCCTGGTCGGGCCTCAGTGATCTGCCGATGGCGATCTGAGGATTTAAATCCGCGAGGCTTTGTAGATAACCCATCACGCGTTGGGTTAAACGCTCTTGAGCGATGACGTATTGGACGAGGTTGGCCAAGACTGGGTCTCTCTCAATACGTCCACCTGGAAAAGATGTTACTCCTCCGGGTGCTGCACGGCACGAAAGTAATAATACCCCGTCACTGGCATAGGGTACCGTGAATCGAGGCGGCGGCGCTTAGACGCCGTGAGGTTCTCGACCATATCTTGAGGTTGGCATAGATTTCCCTCGAAGGAGACCTCCGTTGGATCTTGGTTTGGTTTCTGGGAGGGATGTGCACGGCTGCCCAATATCTTGAGGTGGAAGGGGTGATTCTCGATTTGAATAGCTCGTCTTGGGGTGGCTGGGTGGCGCCCATGGTACTGCGGGTAAAATCCCACAATATCTTGACAAAACTACCGGGGTTGCATCTGGAGTTCTCGAGATGAATCTTGGGGCTCGGCATGGCAAGAAATGGTTGTGAGAATGGTGCACAAGGTGAGGGGTGCTTGACAGGGTTACTCGGTGGCCTTTATATAGCACCGAAGCTGGGTCATTTTTTTTACCGTGGTGAAAGGTAAATAATTTGCCGGCTCGGCTTGGGGTTAAGCCACAGATACACACGTCACACTAAAGTGACGTATCACTGTGGGTGTTTTCGGGGCGGTTTTTGATGGCTGCGCCAAGGATAGAGAAATCACACTGCATGCTAATACATCCATGCAAGACTACTATATAAAACAGAGGCACGATGACAGGCTGCGATAATTTAAGGGATCACAGGATTACAAAGCGAGGATACACTGGGACTCGCCACTACTCGAGTGACTTAGTCTACTTCGTTTACATCCAAGCGGGCGTCCCTTGTGGATGTCGAGGCTTCTCCACGGTTCTCACCGTCGGAATTAGCTGGAGAGGCCTGAGGGGCTGCAGGCTCGGGGTAGTGATGATGACCATCGCGGGGATTGTTGACCACAACCCCGTTGGAGTGTGCTCCCAGGAGGCGGTGAAGCACTTCTGGGGTCATCAAAGCACCTTGGCTAGCGGCCGGGGCTGACCTCAGGGTCTCGATCGGGTGTCCGAACAACACGACTGGGTTGTCGGCGCTGGGCTCGTTCTCTTCTCTCGTCGGGGCTCGACGAACCAGCTCTCCAGGAGTTGCGATCAGATCAATGGTGATTTGGTCGAACAGTTCCTCCAGTGCACTTACATAGCGCACTAGGTGCAGCAATGCAGGATCCGTCTCGTGATCTCCGTTGGCCACTTGGGGTGGTCTACCATACCCCTCACGCCTGGGGTAGTAGTGGAACGAGCGACAGTTAACTCTGGGCGACAGGTGCCTGAGATGAACTATAGCCTCTCGAGCAGCTAGCTGAATGGCTTGTGGCTCAAAGGAAGTTGTTCTTCCGGTGAACCTGTTGGAGCGCTCGGGCGCTAGACCCCTACCGTAGATGTGTACCGTGGCCCAGAATTGACGGCTCTCACCGCTCAGGGGTCCTTGGTACACAACATATTCAGGTGGCTCTTCTAACGCATAGGCACGGCGAGTGAGGTTTGCGAGTATGGTCACAAAGCCTCCAAGGTTGGTTGCTATGGTCTCGTTGTGCACGACGGGACCGGGCATTGTGGCTTGGTTTGGGGAAAAGCTGTGTTGTGCTGGGTTGGGGCTAGCGTGCCCTTTTTACAGAAAAAAAAGGACGGAGTCTTCCTTTGCACGCTTGCGAATGAGACACCTTGGTTGCTGGTCACTGGTGTGCGATAGACAGCTAGGTTGATAGGTTGGGCACCGACTGCCAAAAGGCGTCGGGTCACTGTGTGGCTATCTTGTGCGAGAAGCTTGGCTGAGGTTTTTCTTATGGCTTGGTGGGTTGGTTTGCCTAAGTTTATTGACCTGGCTAAAATAGGATTAGCCAATGGTCAGCCTGGCTCTGATACCAAGTTTGTGGGGACCGAATCTCCGGGTGTTAATTTCTAGAAAATGGCCCTTGTGCTCACCAGCCCCAGGATAACTGTTAGCTGATGAGGCGCCAACTTGATACAGAAATTCCAAGCAAAATACAAAATATGTAGTACAAGACCATTCTGGCCTGTGAGTACAACAAATGGTTTCTAATGGTTGATGGCGGAAGCGGTTTATGGATCATCAGTGTCTATGGGACTCCAATTCTCACAGGAACAGCTGACCAGGTTAACTCCTATCTTCGCAAGGCTGCTATCGCCGTTGCTTAGGTTACTCGATCGCCGCCACGGTCGCTCCTCTCCACAAGAAGAAAATCTGGCCAAGACAATAGCGAGGACAAGCCGGTGAGTACTTTGAATGTACTCGTAAACATTATGAACACAGGCATAATATAACAATGATGTGCTGCAAATATTTTATGCTCATGACGTCAGTCACAAAAGATAAATAAAACTCTGATGCGTGCAAGCATATTATTTACGAATATGCAATAACATAGTAGTATTAAAATTATGAAATAAATAACAAGCATGCCACAGTCGGGCGTCTTAGCGACACCACATAAATGGCTTAAAAAAATGCCACAGTCGGGCATCTTAGCGACACCACATAAAGGGCTTATAAAAAATGCCACAGTCGGGCGTCTTAGCGACACCGCATAAAGGGCTTTAAAAAGAAATGCCGCAGTCGGGCGTCTTAGCGACACCACATAAAGGGCTTAAAAAGAAATGCCGCAGTCGGGCGTCTTAGCGACACCACATAAAGGGCTTTAAAAGAAATGCCACAGTCGGGCGTCTTAGTGACACCACATAAAGGGCTTTAAAAGAAATGCCACAGTCAGGCGTCTTAGCGACACCACATAAAGGGCTTTAAAAGAAATGCCACAGTCGGGCGTCTTAGCGAGACCACATAAAGGGCTTTAAAAGAAATGCCACAGTCGGGCGTCTTAGTGACACCACATAAAGGGCTTTAAAAGAAATGCCACAGTCGGGCGTCTTAGCGACACCACATAAAGGGCTTTAAAAGAAATGCCACAGTCGGGCGTCTTAGCGACACCACATAAAGGGCTTTAAAAAGAAGACACAACAAATATCCAGGAGGTAGAACTATCCCAGGGATATTCGATAATACCAATAATATCACGTGTTAGTCAACAATAATAATAATAATCATAATTATCACAAGTCACGAGTTGTGATTTCAGTTCTGGTTTAACAGTTTCACCTCCGAAGACCGACACTAAGACTGACACTTGACCCATCCCAGACTGTAATCCTTAACCATGGACACGACTATTCGAATAGGTTTAATCTCTGCAGAGGGTGTACTCTTTACCCACGAGTAACGGATTCCTTTAGTCCATCGGGACTAATTCCATCTACGGTCTTTTTGTTGAAAACACACCTAACTTGCACACACCAGCTTAACTCACATGTGTCTGGAATCACCCACGATACCTGTTAAGCAAAACTCTAAGTGGGGAGGCTACAACCTCGACGTAACTTGGGGAGCTACCCCTTCGGCTACAACCGAAACACCCATGCTCCTGGACCCGATGGTATGACTACTGGAGGCCTCCGGTATCTTCCACCATGGCCTCTCTGTACGGTGTGTGCTAGGAAAGGGGTTGACAACTTACTAAACCGTACCCTACTTGTTGTAGAGACGAGTGGTAGTACGAAGCAAGTATTGGGGTTACTGGCACAAGACTCGATCTACGGTCGACTTACGAGGTTGTAATGTTCCCTGCAAGATTAGTATAACAATGCATATACTTCAAACAACAGATAGAAACACCACGCGACATACCCCCTCATGCCATACCGGACACGTCCGTCTCGACGGAGGACTAGGGACAAGACCGTGTCTACCCAAGACAGAGGCCTTCCCGGCTTTCCTCCCGGTATGCATGAAAGGCATATGACGGTGATTCCTATCACAATCATATCAACTCCATTTGCATGAAATTCATTAACATGCACTCATGAGTAGGAACACATCCTCACATAAAATGACGTATGCTCGTGTCGGGGTGGTGTTGTCACCGTGCTATGCAACACACACAAAAATTTCACCAGGGTTCAGAATGCTTGCCTTGGTCATGGGAAAGCAGGTGCATTCAAAACATCTTGAAATCTTCAAAATCCTATTTAAAAGAATATATTTGAATTACTACATAAAAATCAAAACAGCACAAAAAGTTGTCTGAAAGATTTTCAAATAAATCTTAAAATAAACTAGACCATATTTGAGAGAGGTAGGAAAAAGAATCAATTTATTTGGAGTTGTATTTAAAAAGTTATAGACAGTCAAAGTTCTGATCAAAATCTGATTTTAAATTAAAACAGAAAAACAGAAAAACGATTCGATTACTGAACATGTCGAAGGCGTATTTTGAAATTACGCCTCCACTTATCTAGAGTGGACGCGCGGGGTGTCAATGACAGTGGGTCCAGGGGGCCCACTAGTCAGGTTTGACTAGTCCCCACTCCCTCCTCTTATCTGCCCGAGCAGAGGCGGGACGTCCGGCGATCGTCACCGGCGAACGGCGGTTCTTCGCGGGCATCCGAATGTAGGGATAGATGCGCCGCTCCTAGGAGGTCCTTCCGGTGGTCACAGGGTCGTCGGAGGTGGGGGAAATCACCGGAGGCGAGCTCCGCGGCGGAGGAAAGCTTCGGGGGCGAAGTGGTTTTGGGGCCGCGGTGGTTCCCGATCCAAACTGAGCAGGGGAGGAGTTCACGAGAGGAAGAGAGGGCTTCTGGTGAAGAGAGTGGATAGGGGGAGGCCCTGGTTGCGTCGAACGGAGCCGGGAGACGGCGGTGGCCGAACTGACCGGAGAGGTTGAAGATGACCTGCTCCCCTTCAATTGGTGGCGATGGGGGCACTAGTGAGACGGCGTGAGGCTACCTGAGGGCTCGGAGACGCTCGGGGCTTCCTTATATAGTGTGGCTATGTCGGTCCGAGGTGGCCGGAGATAAGAACGGCGGCGAACCGCCTCTCTGTGCTGCAGGGTGACGTGGCGGTGGCTGGCTAGTTCCAGGGGCTAACGACGACTACTACACTGTCGAAGGAGGCGAGCTGGCGAACTGTGGTGGTTTGGACGGTGCTGCCCATGGCGGTGGAGAATGCGGCCGCGGGCGTGCCGCCAAGCGGCTTGCTGGCTACGCTGCAGGGGGGCGAGGAGGCGGTCGGGGCTCTTGGCGCGACGCGGCGAGAAGCCAAGCGAGTGGCGTGGCTCTGCAGGGAGGTGGCGAACCAGGGGCGCGACGCGTCGGCTCGGGCGCGGCACGTGCAATACGCGTGCTCTGCTCGCGCCCAGAGCACGCATGGAACGTGCTCGACGAAATGCCATGGCATGATAGGGGGCTCCAAACCACAAGAGAGTTAGCAGGGTGGGGTTATAGTCTAAGGCAAAACTATTTGACATGCTAGTTTGGCCAGGGGATCAAGTCCACAGTGCAAACAAAGGGTCATGTCAAAACTGATCATGCCCAAAAGGTGTTTGACAAAATGCCAAGGGCACTTAGGCATTTCTTGGAGTGGCCAAATTTTCCAGATCGGTGTCTCTTTGGATGGATAAGGGGGTGGTGAAGTTAGTTTGACAAAAGCAGAAACTTGTTAGTGCAAGTTATGCAAAACTTCAGTTCTGGGCAGAAAGTGAATGGCACTGTTTCATGAACCAAAAATCTTCCAAAGGGTCCACTCTTCTGGACTTAAGAGTTTGGCAAGGAGGACTATAAGTAGGAAAAGGAATTATGGATAAAGAATCAAGTTAGGAGATGGTTGTTGTACAAATCACCAAATGGCACCAAAATGAAGATGAGGATGATTCACTCAATTTTTTTTCCGAAGAACAACACTAGGTTTTTGCATAAAGTTGGATGGCATGCTACTACTGACATCCCATAATTTTGGTGGAGGCTCTAGGGAAATATTTAATTAGGCTATAGTGCAAAAGTGTCCACTGGACCAGATTTGAAAACAGGTGTGAAACTCAAAATATGCAATGAAATAATTATATTATTGCACACAAGTGATTTAGAGACATCGCATGACATCTCCAAATTTTGGTTGGAATTCTAAGTGAATCTATCAAATGGTTGTAGTTCAAAAAGAGCTCCAAATTTTAAAACAATGCATTTTAATGAATAAAGCTCAGGGTGAAATAATTTAATAAATAAACCTATTGATTAAGAAAATGTTATACAGAGAGCATAGAAGTCCAAAATGTTTTGGAAAGCTCCACATGGAAAAGACACCTTAATATTAAAAGAAGAGTTCTGAAATCAACAGAAATAAAAATTTTAAAACTCCTGGCAAAATTTTAATATTTAAAACTTGGCTAAATTTTTGGGGTGTTACACTCCAAGATATCAAGCAGCGAGCAAGGTCAACTCCTATCAACCCATTGGCCATGAAGGCCCGGAGCTTGGATAATTGAGGGGCATATTTGCTTCTCTCTTTAGCAGTCAATCTTTGAGGGAAGGGATGTGTGTTGCTTAGCCGCTCCGGACGGTAACCCGGCAAAGGATTTTCTCCATTAGGAGAGGTATCTTTGCAGTAAAACCATGTTGAATTCCACTCTTTGGGATGGCTGCAGTTTGGCGTGAGGGTAAGTGACATCTTTCCGCTTTTGAATCGCCATACCACCTAACTCGGTGTTGGGACCGTCAGTAAATTCGGTGCGGCGGTTTAGATGGAAGCAATCTCTGAATAATTCAACTGTGTGCTCCTCTTGAAAGAATACCTCACAGAGCACTTGAAAGTGACATATGTTGGTTACGGAGTTGGGGCCAATATCTTGTGGACGCAGTTGGAAGTTGGCCAAGACATCCCGATAAAACTTTGAACCGGGTGGACTGAAGCTCCGGGCTAAATGGTCAGCGAAAACAACAACCTCTCCATCCTTGGGTTCTGGAGAACTTTCCGGGCCAGGGACCCTCCAGTGAATGACGTCTTTTTTGCCTAAAGCGCCGGTGCTGACTAAGTTATCCAGTTGAGTTTCAGTCACCCGAGAAGGGACCCAGTTACACTCGTACACTTGCTTGGCCATAGCGCAATCTGCAAAGCAGTAATACCGGTTCAAGAATATGTTGGAAGGCTATACATTGATACATTCATTGCTAAACCGGAAGAAGTTGCTTATAAACCAGAGTTCTGCAAGGTGGCAATACATAGCTGGGAAATCCTGGCGGTTCAACAAGGGGACTAATGGTATATGCCGAGTTGTCAATTTTTCTACAAAGTTAAACCGCCTGGTTTGAAACATTGAAGAATCAAGATTGCAGATGAGTGGGTGTGCGAAAACAGGTTTCACAAAATTATTTCACAGTTTTGGATCTGGAGCATGTTCAGAAAAGAAATAAATATTCAAGGTCTAAAAGGGAGCGGTACTGAATCAATGAGCAAGGATACAGGGAGATCTATGGCCTTGAGATGCGCAAGTGACAACGGATGCTAAAAACTACCGCTACGCAGAACAAGGATTTACAAACTTGACTAAGAGTTATCATATGAACAAGAAGCAAGCGATGAACGCTGAAGAACATGGAAACCCTAGAACAGATCTATGGTGAAAATATGGAAGACTTACCAGAGCTAAGGAAGAAACGGAAGACCGCCGCGATGCTCTGGTATACTCAGGGTGATGCAGCGGCCAAGGTTGGTGCAGAAGTTGACGGCGGCGGCGGAGCTCCAAAGCTGGGAGGCGCGAGGAAGACGAAGCAGAGGGTCACGAAGGGAAAAAAGGAAATGACCATTCGGTCTTATTTATAAAGCAAGGGACATGTGTCAGGCGCGAAAATCAAGGGGCCACGAGTTTGGAAACGGAGCTGTCGCCTCGATTGTCGCAGATCTATTAAACCAAAAAAGGTATTGTGGATAGCTTTATGACAGGTGACGTCACGCCGGATTACGACGGCTAGAGAAGATGACATCATGGCGGTTCACCCAATTACACAAAGATGCTGAAGATGAAGTTTTTTGCTAAGGATTGACATGAACCTGTTCAAATCAATCTGGGGCCTAATGTTGGGGATATTACCACTGGGCGTAAACCGGCCAGGACAGGCCGGGTTAACTTCATCAGTAGTTGAGTATGTTAAAGCCCGAGTAGGCAGATGAGGGCTTAAGGCCCATAGCCGGTTTAAGGTCTGTAGCCGTAAACCGGCATCGGTATGTAGCTTGTATTGTAAGTTAGGGATAGCAGAGACCGAGCCGGATACGTCTATGAACCGGCGTCGGGACTCTGTGAACCGACGGGCGCCACCCGTGTATATAAGAGGACGACCCGGAGGCGATTCAAGACAACAGACAACAACTCGAGACTTAGGCGAAGCTTGTTTGCTCCCTAGTCATCGAAACCCCCATCAATTCCATCACAACTAGACGTAGGCTTTTACCTTCATCGAAGGGGCCAAACTAGTATAAACTCTCTTGCGTCCTTGTGTCCGCTTTAACCCCTTCAAGCTAACCCGTATCGATGGTTCCACGACTAAGTCCTTTCATGAGGACATCTGCCGTGACAAAACCACGACAGGATGTCTCTTCCCTTTCATTAGTATTCTTTTCATCTTCTATTTGTTTTTTTGTCTTTATGTAATTGGCAATATAAGGATTTTCAATGCAATTCACCGCACAAATACATATAAATTTCCTCTAGATCAAAATCAAGAACTGTTTCAAGGGCAAATTCTGGAATATCCTTAGTTATACGTTTCATTTCTTCATAGCCAAGAAGCAAACTAAGTTCATTATGATGCGCAAGGGAAATCAAGTCATCACAATTTTTGGACACGATTCGATCATGAAACAATTTTCATTGGATATTTAAATGACCATGTTCATTGCAAAGTTCACAAGGATGGCTAAGAAAATTTAAATTTTGAGCACAAACATCTAGCCTTTCTTGCAACCATTTAGTTTCTAAATACTTATGCCTCTTGCAAAATCTATCTTCCCTATTTGGTGTGTACTTGCAAACTCTATGCACTCCACAAAAGTTGGCATGCTTATAGGAGACATTTTCATCATGACTAGTGCAATCATCATTAGTACTATGGATATTCAAAGAGTTCATACTAACAACATTGCAATCATGCTCATCATTCAAAGATTTAGTGCCAAACATTCTAATGCATTCTTCTTCTAGTACTTGGGCACAACTTTCCTTTCCATCATTTTCAGGAAAGACATTAAACAAATGAAGCATATGAGGCACCCTCAATTCCATTCTTTTGTAGTTTTCTTTTATAGACTAAACTAGTGATAAAACAAGAAACTAAAAGATTCGATTGCAAGATCTAAAGATATACCTTGAAGCACTAACCTCCCCGGCAACGGCGCCAGAAAAGAGCTTGATGTCTACTACACAACCTTCTTCTTGTAGACGTTGTTGGGCCTCCAAGTGCAGAGGTTTGTAGGACAGTAGCAAATTTCCCTCAAGTGGATGACCTAAGGTTTATCAATACATGGGAGGCGTAGGATAAAGATGGTCTCTCTCAAACAACCCTGCAACCAAATAGCAAAGAGTCTCTTGTGTCCCTAACACACCCAATACAATGGTAAGTTGCATAGGTGCACTAGTTCGGCGAAGAGATGGTAATACAAGTGCAATATGGATGGTAGATATAGGTTTTTGTAATCTAAAAATATAAAAACAGCAAGGTAGAAAGTGGTAAAAGTGAGCGTAAATGATATTGCAATGCTTCGAAACAAGGCCTAAGGTTCATACTTTCACTAGTGCAAGTTCTCTCAACAATAATAACATAACTGGATCATATAACTATCCCTCAACATGCAACAAAGAGTCACTCCAAAGTCACTAATAGCGGAGAACAAACTAAGAGATTATTGTAGGGTACGAAACCACCTCAAAGTTATTCTTTCTGATCGATCTATTCAAGAGTCCATAGTAAAATAACACGAAGCTATTCTTTCCACTCGATCTATGCTAGAGTTCGTACTAGAATAACACCTTAAGACACAAATCAACCAAAACCCTAATGTCACCTATATACTCCAATGTCACCTCAAGTATCCATGGGTATATTATATGATATGCATCACACAATCTCAGATTCATCTATTCAACGAACACAAAGAACTTCAAAGAGTGCTCCAAAGTTTCTATCGGAGAGTCAAGACGAAAACGTGTGCCAGCCCCTATGCATAAGTTCACAAGGTCACTGAACCCGCAAGTTGATCACCAAAACATACATCAAGTAGATCACGTGAATATCCCATTGTCACCACAGATAAGCACATGGAAGACATACATCAAGTGTTCTCAAATCCTTAAAGACTCAATCTGATAAGATAACTTCAAAGGGAAAACTCAATCCATTACAAGAGAGTAGAGGGGGAGAAACATCATAAGATCCAACTATAATAGCAAAGCTCGCGGTACATCAAGATCGTGCCATATCAAGAACACGAGAGAGAGAGAGAGATCAAACACATAGCTACTGGTACATACCCTCAGCCCCGAGGGTGAACTACTCCCTCCTCGTCATGAAGAGCGCCGGGATAATGAAGATGGCCATCGGTGATGGATCCCCCCCTCCGGCAGGGTGCCGGAACAGGGTCCCGGTTGGTTTTTGGTGGCTACAGAGGCTTGCAGCGGCGGAACTCCCGATATAGGTTATTTTCTGGAGGTTTCTGTATTTATAGGAATTTTTGGCATCGGTCTCACGTCAGGGGGGGTCTCCGAGTCGTCCACGAGATAGGGGACACGCCCAGGGGGGTGGGCGTGCCCTCCACCCTCGTGGATGGCTCAGGACTCTTCTGGCCCAACTCTTTTACTCCGGGGGCTTCTTTTGGTCCATAAAAAATCATCAAAAATTGGCATGTCAATTGGACTCCGTTTGGTATTCCTTTTCTGTAAAACTCAAAAAACAAGGAAAAACAGAAACTGGCACTGGGCTCTAGATTAATAGGTTAGTGCCAAAAATCATACAAAATAGCATATAAATGCATATAAAACATCTAAGATGGATAATATAATAGCATGGAACAATAAAAAATTATAGATACGTTGGAGACGTATCAAACAACAAATGCGATCATAATTGTAACTAAGGTAACGATTGATCCAACAACATAATGATACCAAGCCTCATTATCAATGTCATATTTTCTAATCTTTCTAATCTTCAAGTGCATTGCATCCATCTGGATCTTGTGATCATCGATGACATCGACAACATGCAACTCCAATTCTATCTTCTCCTCCTCAATTCTTTTCAATTTTTTCTTCAAGTAATTGTTTTCTTCTTCAACTAAATTTAACCTCTCGACAAGAGGGTCGGTTGGAATTTCTGGTTCACATACCTTCCAGATAAAAACATATATGTCATGTTGGTCGGCATAATTGTCATAAACACTAAATGAAACAAATAGTAATAAAAGATAATATACCACATCCGAATCATAGACATGACAAGGGCCGACTCATACGTCTCCAACATATCTATAATTTTTTATTGTTTCATGCTGTTATATCATCATTCTGGGATGTTTTACAATCATTTTATAAAAAACTTTGTGTCATTTTTTGGGACTAACCTATTGACACAGTGCCCAGTGCCAGTTGTTGTTTTTGCTTGTTTTTTACTTCATAGAAAATCAATACCAAACGGAGTCCAAACGCAGCAAAACTTTTGGTGATCTTTTCTGGACCAGAAGATACACGATGGGCCAAGAAAGTACCTGAGGAGGGCTCCGAGGGGAGCACAACCCACCAGGGCGCGCTTGGGGCCCAGGCGCGCCCAGGTGGGTTGTGCCCACCTCGGCAGCCTCCCGCACCGCCTCTTTGCTCTATAAATACACCAATATTCCAAAAACCCTAGGGGAGTCGACGAAAATCAATTCCAGCCACCGCAAGTTCCAGAAATCACTTATCCAATCTAGACACCATCACGGAGGGGTTCATCATCCTTATTGGTGCTTCTCCGATGATGCGTGAGTAGTTCATTGTAGACCTATGGGTTCGTAGTTAGTAGATAGATGGCTTCCTCTCTCTCTTTTGATTCTTAATACAATGCTCTCTTGGAGATCTATTTGATGTAACTCTTTTTGCGTGTGTTTGTTGGGATCGGATGAACTTTGAGTTTATGATCAGATCTATGTTTTTATCCATGAAAGTTATTTGAGTCTTTTGATCCCTTATATGCATGATTACTTATAGCCTCGTATTTCTTCTTTGAATCTTTGGTTTAGTTAGGTCGACTAGATCGATTCTTGCCATGGGAAGAGGTGCTTTGTGATGGGTTCGATCTTACCGTGCTTGATCCCAGTGACAGAAGGGGAACCAACATGTATATATAAAAATGAACCGCATAGAGACATGTTGGTTTTTCATGCAAAAGTTGTTCCACATGAGTATTACAAGCATTTTACCTATGTTTGTCATAGATTTTTATCCTAGTTTCATGAAAGGGATGTAACAATATTTGTAACACGTCTTTATTCCTCAGTACAATCATGTAGAATGCTCTGGATAAATTCCATAAATATTCGCATACAACCGCATTGGTTTCATTATTTTTCAAAAACAATTAGCTATCTCTGCCAGGTCATCCACTAGCTTTGCGAGACGCTCGGGTCCCCAACGCGGCTAGTGTGACTTACCATTGTGTTGTGCCATTAGGCGAGATTGCGTCAGATGACCGGGGTGGAATGCGGTGGATTGTGGAATAACCCTAGGATTTCCATCTAGTTTTTATTTGGAAGGTGGCACTGGAAACGACAATGGAGGAAGGATTTTTTAATTAGATTTCAATTGTCTCGTATTATATGGGTTGTGTCCTGTAGTGTCATCTGAATGTTCGCCATATTTCCAAGTTCATCCTTTATTTTAAATTTGACCTATGGCGATGAATTGAAAAAACCTCGGGTGATGCTCGAAAGACATGATTTTTGGCCAAGAGACATCACCTACCATTTTCACATATTTTGTGGGATTCACTCTTGAAATGAAGTTAGAGGGGGATTTGCCAGAAGCAATGATAAAATGTGTGCACCTATTTTTTTGGAATTAAACCCTAGGTTTGCATTTCATGTCTCTTGTCAAAGCTTTAGTATACTTGGTGATAGATTCGTTGCTTGGAGTCATCAACGATGGTTTAGCCGTCTACAAGGGAAGGATAATTGTTAGTCTGAGGGAGATTGACATGTTTGTAAGTTATATCATTGGTGCTATCAACTAAGACAAAGAGGAACTTGATGAAGAACGAACATGTAGTAGTCGATAAAGAAATGATGGAATGACATGAGTTGGAGCCTAGAAGATACTAAAAAACAATGCAAAAACACATGAATACTAACTTTGATATTATAGAGTTTCATGTGCAATGAGTCATGAAAATAGATGTAAAACACATATTTGAAGTTGGCGGATGAGAGTTGGAGCCTCGTACAGTGTTATTAAGGATAGATGGATTGCACTGGACACTTCATCATCAGTCATAAAATCGAAATATTGAGTGACTTCAGTGAGCTTCCATCTTGAAATTTTTTATATAGCATGCACTAGATATACAAGGTAATTCTTGGTTGTGTGGTCATCTTTTGTCTACTCTAAGGGCCACCATCTTGCAAGCAAACGCGGCCAAACAGCTTCCCAAAATAGATAACTCTGCCTTACTTCACCCTAAATCACTTGCTAAGGTCTTGACTATGTCTTTTGTAGCAATCATGGAAAAAATTTATGCCTTTAGGCATGTTAGCGGAAATCGATATACCTTCGTTTGTTTTGGATGTGTCCTAAACAAATCCAGTCATATTATATGCTTCCCTTTACCAATCCCAACAACCTCAACAAAGTTTTTGGTCGAATGGTGGATTTCACAGTGAAGAGACATTCCTCTAAAAATGTTAGTTCAGAGCCCAAAGACCTTAAAATTGTAAGATGCAAAAGTAATTAAGGTCATATAGCCGTGATGCATGAGACAAATATGTGAGCGTTGGTTAATTCGCAACACTAGGGGTGTGATAAAGGTTGACTATAAAATCATGATTTGTGAATCATGGCAATATATTGGTGAAGAAGCATCAAACTAAAATTTGGCAGTTCTCCTGTGTTATTACACGAGGGAAGATATTTTCCATGATATCTAAATCACCAAATAGTAGCAACATTTAAGATGTCAAATGATAGGAAGTACTATCAAATTAAGTAAGCAACTCAAGTTAGACTAATGTATACTAGTGTATTGAAAATTCATAGATGTCGCGTGATAAAAAAATCCATGTATAGTTACAAAGCAGAACAACTCACGTAGAAATTGTTTCACATTTTTATTACAATCATTTCACCTATGTCTGTTATAGGTTTTTATCCTAGTTTCATGAAAGGGATGTAACAATGTTTTAAACAAGTGTTTATTCCTCAATACAATCATGTAGAATGTTTTGGATAATTTCCATAAATATTTGCATACAAGCGCGTAGGTTTCTTTAATTTTTCAAAAACAATTAGCTATCTCTGCAAGGTCATCGACTGGCTTTGAGAGACGCCCAGGTCCCCAACGCGGCTAGTATGACTTACCGTTGTGTTGTGCCACGATGCGAGATTGGGTCATACGACGGGGATGGAATACAGCGGATGGTGGAATAACCCCAGGATTTCTATCTAGTTTTAGTTTGGGAGGTGGAAACGGAAACCACAATGGGGCGAGTATTTTTGGGTAGATTTCTATTGTCTCATATGATATGGGTCGCACCATGTTCTATCATCCTAATGTTGTCCATATTTACGAGTTCATCCATTATTTTAAATTCAACATATGGCGATGAATCGAAAAAACCTTGAGTGATGCTCAAAAGACATGATTTTTGGCCAAGAGACATCATCTACCATGTTCAGATATTTGTGTGATTCACACTCTTGAAATGAAATTAGCAGGGGGTTTTCCAGAAGCAATGATAAAATGTGTGTACCTATTTTCGTTTAAACCCTAGGTTTGCACTTCATGTCTCTTGTCAGAGCTTTGGTATACTTGGTGATAGATTCATCGCTTGGAGTCATCTATGATGGTTTAGCCGTCTACCCGGGAAGGAAAACTGTTGGTCCGAGGGAGATTGACATGTTAGTAAGTTATAGCGTTGATGCTATCAAATAAGATAAAGAGGAACTTGTTGTCGAACGAACAATGTAGTAGTCAATAAAGAAATGATGGAATGACCTGAGTCGGAGCCTACGAGATACTCAAAAACAATGTAAAACAAATATTTTAAGTTGGTGGATAAGGGTTGGAGCCTCGTAAGCTGTTATTCAGGATAGATGGATTGCACTGACCACTTCATCATCAGTCATATAATTGAAATATTGAGTGCCTTCAGTGAGCTTCCATCTTGAGATTTCTTTATAGTAGGAACTAGATATACAAGGTAATTCTTGGTTGTGCGGGCATCTTCTGTCTGCACTTAGCGCCACCATCTACCATGAAAACGGGACCAAACAGCTTCCCAAAATAGATAATTCCGCCTTACTTCTCCTTAAATCACATGTTAAGGTGTTGACCATGTCTTTTGTAGCAAGCAGGGATTGTTTATGCCTTTAGGCATGTTTGCCGAAACTGATACATCTCCAATGTATGTATAATTTCTGATTGTTCCATTCTATTATATTATCCATCTTGGATGTTTTATATGCATTTCTATGCTATTTTATATCATTTTTTGGGACTAACATATTAACCTAGTGCCAAGTGCCAGTTGCTGTTTTTTCCTTTACATAAAATCAATACCAAACAGAGTCCAAATGGAACGAAACTTTTTGACGATTTTTTCTTAGTCCACAAGACACCCTGGAAGCTTCGGGAGGAGGCCAGATGGTCCACGAGGCGACGACAAGCTCAGGGGGCGGGCCCTAGTGGGGGTGCCCCCCAAGCTTGTGGGCCCCTCGTGGCTCCTCTAACCCTAATTCTGTTTCTATAAATACCCAAATATTCCCCTAGACCAGAGGGCACCAAAAATACTTTTCCACCACCGCAAGTTTCTGTCCTCGTGAGATCCCATCTGGAGGCCTTTTCTGGTACTCTGCCAAAGGGGGATTCGACCACGGAGGGCTTCTACGTCAACCTTGCTGCCCTTGCGATGATGTGTGTGTATTTTACCACAGACCTAGTCCATATCCAGTAGCTAGATGGCTTCTTCTCTCTCATTGTTCTTCAATACAATGTTCTCCTTGATGTTCTTGGAGATCTATTCGATGTAATCTTCTTTTGCAGTGCGTTTGTTGAGATCCAATGAATTGTGGGTTTATGATCAGATTATCTATGAATATTATTTGAGTCTTATCTAAACTCTTTTATGCATTATTAAGATAGTTTTGTGTTTCTCTCTGATCTATTGATTTGTTTTGGCCAACTAGATTGATTTTTCTTGCCATGGGAGAGGTGCTTTGTAATGGGTTCAATCTTGTGGTGCTTATTACCAGTGATAGAAAGGGACATGACACATATTTGTATCATTGCCATTAATGATAAAAAGATGGGGTTTGTTCGTATTGATTGGATCTATCCCTCTACATCATGTCATCTTGCTTAAGGCATTACTCCGTTGTTGTTAACTTAATACACTAGATGCATGCTAGATAGCGGTCGATGTCTGGAGTAATAGTAGTAGATGCAGGCAGGAGTCGTTCTACTTGTCACGGACGTGATGCCTATATTCATGATCATTCCCTTAGATATATTCATAACTATGCGCTTTTCTACGAATTGCTCAACAGTAATTTGCTTACCCACCATATACTTCCTTTCAAGAGAGAATCCTCTAGTGAAAATTCTAGCCCCCGGGTCCATCATTTATCATTTAATATTATTTTCAGATCTACAAAATCAAAAACCCAAAAATACCTTGCTGCAATTTATTTACCTTTATCTTATTTTGAACTTTTACTTACCTTTTATATCTATCACTATCATATATCATCCTTGCAAGTAACCGTGTATGGATTGATCACGTCCCTGCTTATTTATGCCATGTGCACACTAAAGCTACACCCCCAAGTAGTTGAGATGTTGGACAAGATCCGTCACCGATGCCTTTGGAATAAGAAGACAGAACATGGAGATAAATGCAATTCTCTTGCCGCTTGGAATTTGGTCTGCAAACCCAAGAAATGTGGAGGCCTCGGAGTGATCGACTTGAAACTTCAAAATGAAGCCTTGCTCATGAAATTCCTTCACAAGTTCTATAACAAGAAGGATGTCCCATGGGTGCACTTACTTTGGGACTCTTATTACGTTGGTAAAATTCCGCATGCGTTGGATGCGGTGGGCTCGTTCTGGTGGCGCGACGTGCTTAAACTTACACCGAAATACCGCGGCGTTTCGACTGTCCAAGTGGTTGATGGGACAACTGCTCTCGTTTGGAAAGATCTGTGGCTTGACGAAACCCTTGAGACATCGCACCCTCGGGCCTTTTCCTTTGCCCTGCATGAAGATGCGTCTGTTAAGGACTTCTTGGAGAGCACGTCGCTGCATGACATCTTTCACCTGCGGCTCTCTCCTGAAGCTCTTTCAGAAGTCCGTGATCTGCAAACCCTAACTACCCACATGCGCCCTTCCACGTCTACCACGGACATTTGGCACTATGCCTGGGGGCAAACTGATTTTAAATCTGCTGATTACTATAAATTCTGCTTTAGGCTGGCCCCGAGACATCCAACTTTCAGACTACTGTGGAAATCTAAAAGTACCGTGAAAATTAAAGTCTTTGGTTGGCTGCTGCTCCTTGATCGCCTGAATACAAGGAACATGCTCAAACGTCGCCACTACAACATTGGTGAGGTCTTTGATTGCCTTCTCTATGGGCAACATATTGAAGAAACAGTGGACCACATGATCTTCACCTGCCCGTTCAGTAAGGCTTGCTGGGAGAAGATTGGAGTTGCTTGGCCGGGGTTTGATTCCAGACTTGATTTGATCGCACAAACTAATGAGCCTGACCGAAGACAGTTCTTCATGGAAATTTTCCTCCAAGCTTCTTGGAGTTTGTGGAAGAGCGCAACAATAAACACTTGGAGGATCAGCCCGACATTGGCTCCTGGTTGGCACGATTCAAGGGTGATTTCGACCTCCTCCAATACAGAGTGAAGGAGGCGCAAAGGTCTATTGTAACTACTTTTGTAACTCCTAGTCTAGAAACCCCTCCACGACCTCGTGTCTGAACCCTTGTTTTCGTACCCATCTTAATCCACCCCAACAGGGGGTGGAGTGATGCGCATGCAAAATGCTCTCTACCTTACCTTGTAACATACATGTAACTACCCACAAAGGAAGGAATATATACAACCAGTAGGAGCCTCTCCTACTGTCCTTTTCAAAAAAAAAACCCTTTATCGCATTGGGTGCAAGTATTTGTTTGTTTGTGTAGGTGCAACCATTGGTGACTTGTGAGTTCCTCCTACTGGATTGATACCTCGGTTCTCAACTGAGGGAAATACTTATCTCTACTTTGCTGCATCACCCTTTCCTCTTCAAGGGAAAAACCAACGCAAGCTCAGGAATTAGCACGAAGAAATTCTGGCGCCGTTGCTGGGGAGGATCTACATCAAGCCTACCAAGTACCCATCATAAACTCTCATCACTTGTGTTTACTTTATTCGCCATTTGCCTCTCGTTTTCCTCTCCCCCACTTCTAAAACGTTTTCAGAAAAACACAAAAATACCTTTTATTTGCTTTCTTTCCGTTTGCCTTTTCTTTTAGCTTGTTTGTTCGCTTGCTTGTTTTACCTTCATGACGCAAAAACAGAAAAGAAATAAGAAAAATAAAGATAACTATGGATCCACTTAAAGTTTTCTGCTTGGATCATCTTTGATCTATTTTTGTTCGTGTTGAAACCCCAACTAGTTTAGTTGAGGGAAAATCATTAGATGAGCATGCTCATTTTGTGCGTCACCGTTTGTCTTAGAAAGGGAGACTCTTATGAAATCAAATAAATTGTTTGCTATGCTATGCTTGGAATCTTTGTGAACTTTATGATTTTACTTGTTGCTCTAAGAACCCTAAAAAACACCTTCCCTACCTATGTTAGTTTAATGATAATGAAATCTTATCTTCTTATGAAAAGGGTGTTTATAGTTACTATGATATCGAACGAATTGAAGAATTTGTTTCTTTTAAGGGTCCTTATGAAGTTGCTTCTTTGATTGAAAAGTATGATGTTATTCTTTAGAAATCTGAAAGTTTTGACATACTTAAATATTGCTATGAAAACTATGCTCATAATGCCTATGTTAAAGAATTTATTGAGAGAATAACCGCTGCTTTGGAAGAAAACAGTGATATGCATGAATTTATAGATAATTATCATTCCGTTGATTTGATTGAATTATTGCCTCTTGATAAACATGATGCTTGCTATTCTTATGGCCATGATGCCAATATTAATGATGCTTATGGAGACGGACTTGCTATAGTTCCCTATGTTATATATGAAATTATTGCCATTGCACCCACACTTGATAGCTCCTTGAATGAAAAGAATGATTGCAATGATGTTCTTATATATTCTATGAATGACGATTGTGGTAATGATATTCAAAGCTACAAGCTTGGGGATGCTAATTTTGTTATGTCCACTACTTATTGCGACGATTATGATTGGGGTGATTCTCCTTATGATCTTGAAAATTTATTTAAGCCTCATGATGAATATTTTTGCGATAATAATGAAAGTGGGTTTGGAAGAGCGTCAAATTTAGGTAAAAATAATCCCACATATTTGGAGAGTCTTCAATCTTATTATTTTTTTAATGAAAAAGTGGGTATGGAGAGGCCATGACTTTATTTGACGATAATCCCACTATTTTGGAAGAGTGTCAACTCCGCATGCATGTGGATCATGTAGAGAATATGTTATGTGATAGCTATATTGTTGAATTTGAATATGATCCTACATGTAATTATTATGAGAGAGGGAAATATGGTTGTAGAAATTTTCATGTTACTAAATTACCTCTTGTTATGTTGAGATTGTCAATGTTTTATTCTTCTCCCTTGCATATGCTAGTTTTTGCTTGCCTTGATAATTTGTTTGCTTATAACATGCCTATGCATAGGAAGCATGTTAGACTTAAATTTTTTTGTCACATGTTTTATGATGCTCTCTTTGTGTTTCAATTATTATCTTTCATGTGAGCATCATCAAAATCTCAAAGCCTAGCTTAATGAATATAAAGAAAGGTGCTTATTGGGAGGCAACCCAATTTTATTTTATGTTTTTGCTTTCTCGTCTGTTTTTTAATAAATATGCAATTATACTTCTGTTATGATTGTGTTTTAGTATTTTAATTAATGTTTGTGCCAAGTAAGACCTTTGGGATGATTTGGAAGATTGTTGATTTGATTATGTGAGAGAACATAAACTTTTGCGTCCAGTAGCAGAATTGTTAAAATTTGCTGAAGCGTGATAAATTCTTATTTTCTACACTTTATTGATATACAAGTTGCCCATGTTCTCCTAATTGTTCAGAATTTTCGAAGTTACAGAAGTTCAGCTAAAGTCCAGTTTACTACAAATTGTTCTTCTTTTGATAGGTTTTGCTTTCATTGTGTTGTTCGCTTGTTTTGATGAATCTATGGGTCATATCAGGGGGTATGAACCATGGTGGAGTTAGAAAACAGTATATATAATGCAAATATAAAATTGGAATGAGTTTACATGCAACATCCCAAATTTTCAATTTGGAATGTTATACATAGGTCATCCATGCATATCATATTTTATTGCATCTTCGTTCCGCAATCCTCGAAATCCTAAGCAACTCAAGGACCCTCGGAGAGAGTTGGGGATTTTCTAGTTTTCATATTTTGATTTCTATCAAATACTGAGAACGAGGATTTTTGACTTTAATTATTTTTCTCTCCAAAAAGTATTTCATAATAAAAATAAATGAGAGGAGATAATATGACTTCTCCAAACAATTTGAAATATTGGAGGAAAAATGTTAAAATCATTATTTGGATTTTATTTGAGTTTATTTGGATTTTATTTGCATTAGAAAAATTGCACGTTTTTGAAAATTGCATTTTAGGGCCAAGAAAATGTTCAAATCGTTCTAAATATATCATTTAGACGGTGAAAAATTTGTTTTGGCATTTTTAGATTTTTATTTTATTTTATAGGAATTTTTTTTCTGTAAGCGGAACTATTTAAAAAAAACTCCGTGCACGCCCGCACCCGACTGGGCCAAAGCCCAGCCAGGCTAAACCGGCCCAAGCCGCCTTGCCTTCCTTCCATGCGCCGCCCGCCCCAGAGAGTCCGGCTCGGACTCGGCCGCCGCCCTGCCCTTCCCAAGGCACGGACCCCCCTCCTTTAAATACCACCCCCTCTAGCCACCGCCGCCGCCACCGTCGCCACCGCCGCCTCCCCGCCTCGAGCCGAGCCGAGCCGCCGCCCGAGCCCCGCCCGAGTAGCCGCCGCCGCCTCCGCCGCCACCCCGCCGTCGAGCCCGAGCCCCGCCGGAGCCGAGCGAGGTAGCCGCCCCGCCGCCCGGTTTTCTAAAGAAAACCGTTTCGGTTTTTTTTTGAAAACCCTAGTTTTGTTTTGTTTTTCTTTCTCTAGATCGGTTTATTTATTTAGCGAGCGTTCGCTCGTTCGTTCATTTTAACGAACGTGTTCTTCGTTTAGGTTCAGATAACGAACGTTCGTTCGTTAAGCTGTTCGTCGCTTTTCTTTTCTCGGATTTATTTCGTGATTTTTCCGATCGCGATTTCTGATCCGATGTTCGATCTAGTATAACTTTTCGCTCGTTTATCGGAATCAGGCGATTCAAGCGCCTAGAGTTTCGTCTCGAAACCCTCTTTCCGAATAACCAACTGAAAAAAGTTTTTGCCTCTGTAAAATTTGACCCTAGTTCAGATTAGTAAATGGATCTTATTTCTTTCGTTGTTTGAGTTTTGTTGCTTCGTTTGATTTGATTCTTTTTGCACACCGGAGTCATTAAGTTGAACTTTCTGGTCAACCTCTTTTAGTTGAGTTTTACCTGTGCATCTTTGCTTGTTGCTTATGTATGTTATTGTTTGCTTGCGATAGAATTTCCGGAGTGCGAAGCGTGTTACTAGGAGTCTCTAGGATTCACGGATCGTCAGCAAGGCAAGTAACACATTGATCATACTCTTTTCATACCCAGTTTTTATGCATTAGCTCAATCCTCAAACATTGCATGATTAGGATATCATTAATTTGTGGGTTGGGAAGTAGTTGTTGAGGTAGAACCTATTGCCCTGTTGCTATCAAACCCTTGGGAGTTACTTCTACGTTTGCTTATGATGCCATGCTAAGCTAGTAGACGTGGATTGGGTGAGTGTATCCATGACAGATGTGAGATTATTAATTTAATGGTTTACTTTAAGGTGGCAACTTTAATACACATCTGGGTGGATTGAGGCACCTGGGGAACCCAGTGTTGTCTGTTTTTTTGGAAATCTCGGGGTACCCGTGTGATCTTCCTATGGACCGCCACCCAGGCTCAAAGGGATATGAGATTATTCATGCTAGAAACTTCCGTGTGCAGCCACAAGCTATTATGGGATTTAGCATAGTTGAGTAAGTTACGTGATGCTCTTGAAGAGGTAGATCAGCAGGTAGTGGGTTTTGTAGGTTTGGTATGGTCTACCCGGAGTAGAGAGTTAATGTTTCTGAAAGACTGTGTCTTGGTCATCCGCTTCTCAAACACCATGTAGTGCGAGAAATCAACGGACGCGATCGAGTCTTGTGGGGAAAAGTGCACAAACCTCTGGAGAGTGTACAATCTAATCATGGTCAGCCGTGTCCCCGGTTATGGACAATTTTGAGTATCTAGTACTTGAGTATTCACATGTATCTCATCACTCTTAAAATAATATTGTTGGGATCTACTTTAATTGGGATTGAGAATGCTGTCAACCATTCTCAATGATGTTTCAACCACCATGATAGTTAAATTAATTCCTTTGTTGTAGAGAAAAAATTGCTTTTCGCAAAACTATAACCATAGTGCTTTCCACCAGCCAAATATGCATGTAGTGATAGCATTATTCTGTTCTTTCTCTACTGTGTTATATTGCCAGCATATTCCATGTGCTGACCCATTCTCGGGATGCAACGTATTATGTTGCAAACTTTTCAGACGAGGAGTAAGGTTCGATAGGTCGTTGCCGTGCAGCTCAGCCATGCCGTTGGAGTTGACGGACTCACTTTATCTTCCAAGCCTTCCGCTGTTATCACATTAGATGGCCTTAAGCCATATTATTGTAATAAGTTCTCTTTTGAGACATCGATGTAATAAGTGTGTGATTGCTACGCTGTTATAAATCATTCGACTACTGTGTGTGTCACCATTACCGATCCAGGGATGACACTGAAACACAGAGACTTGACCATCTGAGGTCGGGTCGCTACAAGATGGTATCAGAGCACACGCTGAGTGTAGGACACGACCACTAAGATAAACCATAGGTCACGCTTCTCTACTCATTTTTGACTCCTCTCCATTTTTCCACTCTTTAGGATGACGGATATGAAGAACAAGTTTGCACAACCGGATGAAGACACACCTTTTGGACGCCACTTGAAGGAAGTCACTAGGTACTTGAACATTGGAATACCAAGTTTCACCGGGACGTACAACGCCACCTTACCAGAAGAGGAACGCTGGATGATTCAAGTACAAGTTCCGAAAAAGGACGTACTCGCCAACATCTAAACCCATAGAATTTTTTTCGAAGCACCCACCTGGAGTCTAGGCAAGAGCATGGCAGCCCACATTACCATGGGACGCATTGGAGAAGTATACAACAGGGAGCCAAAGGACACCATCTATCAAATATGTGGGCGCCGAGACAAGCAATGGGAAGTAATCAGCACCAAGAAGGATCGATCCATTGCAGCTTTCATCCAGGAGCTAAACCAGCACATTCGACGTCAGGAGAACCAGATATGCGCAGACATGATGGAGTTGAAGAAGGTGAAAAGCAGGATCATCGAGCTGGAGGAAGAACTCAAGTTTACACGCGATGGATACGAGGAAGAAACCAAGACACTACCGGAGAAGAGCGACGACCTAGTTAAGAAGATCGAAGTATTCATGGGAGGATCAGCACCGGAAGAAGAGGAGGAAGATCCCACTTGCCCGGACAACTACATCATCATCGACGACACCGATTCCGATCCAAGTGATGATGACTACGAAGTTGAAGCTGGAGCAGACATCATGGAGTCTTCCACCGATCAAAATTTCTAGATGACCACCATATAGTAGTAGTATTCCCCCATGTAACTGATAGTAGTTGAGCACTTTTGCAATAGTCCTAGACCGTTTGTATACCCTTGCTTGATTGATTGAGTGAAATGATTGTGTTTGCCTCATATGCATATGGGTAGTGTTCTGTCATTAGACCTCTTTCTATTCTAATCTCTTCCCTCTAAACCCATCAGATGCCTCCGAGACGTGACACCGGTTTTGTTTTTCCACCGGAGCTCACCCAGTTGATCCAACAGCAGAATGCCTTGATGCAATTGCTAGTTCAGAACCAGGGCAACAATAACAACAACAACCCTCTGCCAGTGGACAATTTAGCCCGTTTTCTGAGGTTACAGCCGCCGGTGTTTTCCAGCAGCACCGAGCCAATAGTTGCTGATGACTGGCTACGCCGTATTGGAAGGGAGTTAACCACTGCAGGATGCACGGATGCTGAGAAGGTGCGCTTTGCCGCACATCAATTGGATGGACCAGCAGCCGCATGGTGGGAGAATTACACGGCTACTTTTCCTATAGCCAATGTCACTTGGGACCAGTTTCAGCAAGCCTTTCGCAAGACCCATGTCTCAACTGAAGCCATGCAGATGAAGAAGCATGAGTTTCACAACTTACGCCAGGGGAACCGTACTGTGGCTCAGTACGTGGATGATTTTAGTAAGCTATCACGCTATGCCCCTGATGATGTAGCCACAGATGCCGCGAAGCAGGAGAAGTTCATGGAAGGGCTGAACGATGAGATGAGCATGTAGTTGATGGTGGCAACTTTCAACAACTACTAGGAGTTGGTAGATAAGGCCCTTATGATTGAAGGAAAGCAACAGCAGATTGAGAGCCGTAAGAGGAAGTATGGACAAGGGAAGTATAATTCAGGAGCTCAACAGAAGCCCCGTTTAACCCCGAACTCAGGAGGACTTGTTCATAACATGGAGGTCACAACCATACTGGAGTAGGATGGCATAACCACAATGGTGCGAAGAATAGCAATGGGAACAGAGTTAATAACAATTAGAACCGCTCCAACCCATCTACACCCGCCAAAAGAGACCTAAGTCAAGTTACTTGCTATAAGTGCGGGAAGACTGGGCATTATGCTAATGACTGCCCTGAAGGAAGGAACGGGAATGGAAACGGGAGCGCTGGAAAGAAGCCCAACCCATTCAACAAAGGACAAGTGAACCACGTTAATGTGGAGGAGGTTGAAGAGCAGTCGGATGCAGTAATAGGTAAGTTTTTGGTTAAGTCTTTTACCGCTCTTGTTCTTTTCGATACTGGTGCATCACATTCATACATATCAAGGGGATTTGCGGATAAGTTTAAGTTACCAACCCAAACCCTTAGGACCCCTCTTTTAGTGATCTCACCTGGAGCAGAGTACAGGGCTAGCCGATGGTGCACCCAGATACCCCTAACCATTGGCACACATGTTTTTCTGTCTGACCTAATTATCTTGGAGTCTCAAGGATTGGATGTGATATTAGGTATGGACTGGATGTCAAAGTATGGAGGAAGCATTGACTGTGGTAGCAAATCAATTTATCTTACCACCCCGGAGGGAAAAAGGATTAAGTATGTATCTAGGCATGTGCCTAGGAGGAGCCAAGTGAATGCCCTCACGGGAGTTGTGCAGGAGGAAGTGCCTGTAGTAAAGGATTACCCGAATGTTTTCATAGAGGAGTTACCAGGCATGCCCTCGGATCGAGACATCGAGTTTTTGATAGAGCTATTTCCAGGTACAGGGCCAATATCCAAGAGACCCTATCGGATGCCCGCAAATTATCTGGAGGAAATTAAGAAACAGATCAAGGAGCTATTGGAGAAAGGTTATATTCGCAGGAGTTCATCACCTTGGGGAGCACCAGTACTTTTGGTCGAGAAGAAGGATAAAACCCTGAGGATGGTAGTTGATTACCGAGCCTTGAACGAAGTAACGATAAAGAACAAGTATCCATTACCGATGATCAATGATCTGTTTGATCAGTTGCAAGGAGCTAAGGTGTTTTCGAAGATCGATCTACGATCAGGATACCATCAGTTGAAGATTCGAGAGAAGGATATACCAAAGACAGCATTCACCATGCGGTATGGATTATATGAGTATACGGTCATGTCGTTTGGACTGACTAACGCCCCTGCCTATTTCGTGAGCATGATGAACAAGGTGTTCATGGAGTATTTGGACAAGTTTGTTGTGGTGTTCATTGATGATATTATGGTATACTCGAAGAACGAAGAGGAGCACAAGGAGCATTTGCGTTTGGTTCTCGAGAAACTCAGGGAACACCAGTTATACGCCAAATTCAGCAAGTGCGAGTTTTGGTTGAAGGAAGTTGGATTTCTTGGGCATGTTATATCAGGAGAAGGTATAGCAGTGGACCCCAGCAAGGTACAATCAGTCACTGAATGGTTGGCACCCACTACAGTTGGCGAGATCCGCAGTTTCCTTGGACTCGCAGGATATTATCGGAGATTCATTGAGAATTTTTCCAAGATTGCTAAGCCAATGACTGAATTGCTGAAGAAGGATACTAAGTTTAAATGGACAGATGACTGAGAGGCAAGTTTTCAGGAGTTGCAGAAACTTTTGACTACAGCCCCAGTGCTAACACTGCCAGATATACATAAGGAGTTCCAAGTTTATTGCAACGCCTCTCGCTCGGGACTTGGATGTGTGCTTATGTAGGACAGAAAGGTTGTTTCGTATGCCTCATGACAACTGAAGCCCCATGAATTAAACTATGCCACGCACGATTTGGATCTAGCAGCCGTAGTGCATGCATTGAAAACTTGGAGATATTATCTTATTGGAAACTGTTGTGATGTGTACACGGATCATAAGGGTTTGAAGTACATTTTCACCCATAAGGAGTTGAACCTTAGACAAAGGAGATGGCTGGAGCTTATAAAGGATTACGATATGAAGCTACAGTATCATCCAGGAAAGGCCAATGTCGTAGCAGACGCTTTGAGTCGGAAAAGTTACGCTAATATCCTTGAAAGTAAGGGATTTCCCAAGGAGTTAGCTGAGGATATCATGGAACTTCGGTTGGAGATTGTTCCAAGAGGTTTCATTGCAACAATGGAGGTTCAGTCTACATTGTTGGATAAGATTCGAGAAGCTCAGAAGAATGACAAGGAGATTGCTGAGATAAAGGAGAAGATGAGCAAAGGAAAAGCCAAAGGTTTTCGAGAGGATGAGCATGATACCTTATGGTTTGAGGACCGAGTTTATGTGCCTAATAACTCAGAGATCAGGAAGTTAATACTTCAGGAGGCTCATGACTCACCATACTCGATACACCCCAGAAACACCAAGATGTATTTTGATTTGAAGGAACGTTTCTGGTGGACTGGTATGAAAAAGGATATTGCCGACTATGTAGCTGTGTTTGATGTATGTTAGAGGGTAAAGGTAGAGCATCAGAAGCCAGCAGGACTACTACAGCCTATGCCGATACCCGAATGGAAGTGGGATAAGCTTGGCATGGACTTTATCACAGGGTTGCCCAGAACCAAAGCAGGATATGACTCAATATGGGTAGTAGTGGATTGCTTGACCAAAGTAGCTCACTTCATCCTAGTCAAAACAACTTACACAAGTGCAAAGTTGGCCAAGATATATATATGTCCAGGATTGTATGTTTGCATGGAGTTCCGAGGGCCATCGTTTCAGATAGAGGAACACAGTTTACTTCAAAGTTTTGGCATCAGCTACACCAGACCCTGGGTACCAGATTGGAGTTCAGTACAGCATTCCACCCACAGACGGATGGACAGACAAAGAGAGTCAATCAGATTCTGGAGGACATCTTTGAGAGCACATGCACTAGATTATGGATCTGGTTGGGATGACAATTTGCCTTACGCAGAGTTCTCATACAACAATAGCTACCAGGCCAGTTTGAAGATGGCACCGTTCGAATCTCTGTATGGACGTAGATGTAGAACACCTCTGATGTGGGATGAGGTAGGAGACCGTCAGTTGTTTGGACCAGATTTGATCAAAGAGTCGGAGGAGAAGGTTAAACTAACCCGAGACAGATTGAAGATTGCTCAATCCAGGCAGAAGAGTTATGCAGATTCAAAACGCAAGGAAGTAACTTATGAAATTGGAGACAGAGCCTATCTGCGAGTATCACCCTTGCGAGGAGTGAAACGTTTTTGAGTTAAGGGAAAGTTAGCTCCAAGATTTGTAGGACCGTGCCGTGTTTTGGAACGGATGGGAGAAGTTGCCTACAAGCTGGAATTACCTGAAGGATTGTCAGGAGTTCACGATGTGTTCCACGTATCACAGTTGAAGAAGTGTCATGATGAGATGGCCGATATACCGTTAAGAGATATAGTGCCCCTAGAGGCGATATAGTTGGATAGTAATTTGACTTATGAGGAGAAGCCAGTAAAGATTCTTGACTTTGACAGCTGAGTCACCCGCAGCAAGGTTATCAAGTTTTGTAAAGTTCAGTGGAGCCACCATACCGAGGAGGAAGCCATCTGGGAACGAGAAGATGATATTCGCAAGGACCACTCGCACCTATTTTCAAGCCAACCCGAATCTCGAGGGCGAGATTCATCTTAAGGGGGGTAGGTTTGTAACATCCCAAATTTTCAATTTGGAATGTTATACATAGGTCATCCATGCATATCATATTTTATTGCATCTTCGTTCCGCAATCCTCAAAATCCTAAGCAACTCAAGGACCCTCGGAGAGAGTTGGGTATTTTCCGGTTTTCATATTTTGATTTCTATCAAATACTCGGAACGAGGATTTTTTATTTTAATTATTTTTCTCTTCGAAAAGTATTTCATAATAAAAATAAATGAGAGGAGATAATATGACTTCTCCAAAACAATCGAAATATTGGAGGAAAATGTTAAAATCATTATTTGGACTTTATTTGAGTTTATTTGGATTTTATTTGCATTAGAAAAATTGCACGTTTTTGAAAATTGCATTTTAGGGCCAAGAAAATGTTCAACTCGTTCTAAATATTTCATTTAGACGGTGATAATTTTGTTTTGGCATTTTTAGATTTTTATTTTATTTTATAGGAATTTTTTCTGTCAGCGGAACTATTTAAAAAGACTCGCGTCTTCACTTTTGACCGGGCGAAGCCCGGCCAGCCAGAGCCGGCCCAAGCCGCCGCCGCCTTCCTTCCGCGCGCTGCCGCCACCGCAGAGTCCGGCTCGGACTCCGCCGCCGCCTGCCCTTCCCCAAGGCACCGGAACCCCCCTCCTTGAAATACCACCCCCTCTAGCCACCACCGCCGCCACCGCCGCCTCCCGCCGCCTCGGGCCGAGCCGAGCCGCCGCCGCCGCCCTTGAGCCCCCGCCCGAGTAGCCGCCGCCGCCCGTAGCCGCCGCCGCCGCCTCTCACGGCACCCAGCAGTTGAGCCCGAGCCCCTTGAGCCTCTGCGGAGCCGAGCGAGGTAGCCGCCCCGCCGCCCGGTTTTCCGAAGAAAACCGTTTGGGGTTTTTTTGAAAACCCTAGTTTTTTTTTCTCTAGATCGGTTTATTTCTTCGGTTTATTTATTTAGCGAGCGTTTGCTCGTTCGTTCGTTTGAACGAACATGTTCTTCGTTTAGGTTCAGATAATGAACGTTCGTTCGTTAAGCTGTTCGTCGCTTTTCTTTTCTCGGATTTATTCCGTGATTTTTCCGATCGCGATTTCTGATCCGATGTTCGATCTAGTATAACTTTTCGCTCGTTTATCGGAATCAGGCGATTCAAGCGCCTAGAGTTTCGTCTCCAAACCCTCTTTCCGAATAACCAACTCAAACAAGTTTTTGCCTCTGTATAATTTGACCCTAGTTCAGATTAGTAAACGGATCTTATTTCTTTCGCTGTTTGAGTTTTGTTGCTTCGTTTGGTTTGATTCTTTTTGCAAACCGGAGTTCTTAAGTTGAACTTTCTAGTCAACCTCTTTTAGTTGAGTTTTACCTGTGCATCTTTGCTTGTTGCTGATGTATATTATTGTTTGCTTGCGATAGAATTTCTGGAGTGCGAAGCATGTTACTACGAGTCTCTAGGATTCACGGATCGTCAGCAAGGCAAGTAACACATTGATCATACTCTTTTCATACCCAGTTTTTATGCATTAGCTCAATCCTCAAACATTGCATGATTAGGATATCATTAATTTGTGGGTTGGGAAGTAGTTGTTGAGGTAGAACCTATTGCCCTGTTGCTATCAAACCCTTGGGAGTTACTTCTACGTTTGCTTATGATGCCATGCTATGCTAGTAGACGTGGATTGGGTGAGTGTATCCATGACAGATGTGATATTATTAATTTAATGGTTTACTTTAAGGTGGCAACTTTAATACACATCTGGGTGGATTGAGGCACCTGGGGAACCCAGTGTTGTCTGTTTTTTTTTTGGAAATCTCGGGGTACCCGTGTGATCTTCCTATGGACCGCCACCCAGGCTCAAAGGGAACTGAGATTATTCATGCTAGAAACTTCCTTGTGCAGCCACAAGCTATTATGGGCTCTAGCATAGTTGAGTAAGTTACGTGAAGCTCTTGAAGAGGTAGATCAGCAGGTAGTGGGTTTTGTAGGTTTGGTATGGTCTACCCGGAGTAGAGAGTTAATGTTTCTGAAAGACTATGTCTCGGTCATCCGCTTCTCAAACACCATATAGTGCGAGAAATCAACGGAGGCGATCGAGTCTTGTGGGGAAAAGTGCACAAACCTCTGCAGAGTGTACAATCTAATCATGGTTAGCCGTGTCCCCGGTTATGGACAATTTTGAGTATCTAGTACTTGAGTATTCACATGTATCTCATCACTCTTAAATTAATATTGTTGGGATGTTAACTACTTTAATTGGGATTGAGAATGTTGTCAACCATTCTCAATGATGTTTCAACCACCATGATAGTTAAACTTAAATTTATTCCTTTGTTGTAGGGAAAAATTTGCTTTTCGCAAAACTATAACCATAGAGCTTTCCACCTGCCAAATATGCATGTAGTGATAGCATTATTCTGTTCTTGCTCTATTGTGTTATATTGCCAGCATATTCCATGTGCTGACCCATTCTCGGGCTGCAACGTATTATGTTGCAGACTTTTCAGACGAGGAGTAAGGTTCGATAGGTCGTTGCCGTGCAGCTCAGCCATGCCGTTGGAGTTGATGGACTCACTTTATCTTCCAAGCCTTCCGCTGTTATCACATTAGATGGCCTTAAGCCATATTATTGTAATAAGTTCTCTTTTGAGACATCGATGTAATAAGTGTGTGATTGCTACTCTGTTAGAAATCATTCGAGTACTGTGTATGTCAGCATTACCGATCCAGGGATGACACTAAAACACAGAGACTTGACCATCTGAGGTCGGGTCGCTACATTACAATAGTACCTAAATGAGGTTATTTGCTTTATTATACTAACAGATCTCATGAGTTTTCTGTTGAGTTTTGTGTTGTGAAGTTTTCAAGTTTTGGGTGAAGTTTCGATGGACTACGGAATAAAGAGTAGCAAGAGACTAACCTTGGGGATGCCCATGGCACCCCAAGGTAATATTCAAGCACAACCAAGCATCTAAGCTTGGGGATGCCCTGGAAGGCATCCCCTCTTTTGTCTACGATCCATCGGTAAATTACTTGAGGCTATATTTTTATTCACCACATGATATGTGTTTTGCTTGGAGCGTCTTGTATTATATGAGTCTTTGCTTTATTTGCTTTTTAGTTTGACACAATCATCCTTGCTGGACACACCTTTTGAGAGGAACACACATTAATCGTGAATTTCTTTGAATACTCTATGAGCTTCACTTATATTTTTTGAACTAGGTAGTTGCTCTAGTGCTTCACTTATATCTTTTAGAGCACGGCGGTGGTTATATTTTAAACAAATTGATGAACTATGATGCTTCACTTATATTATTTTGAGAGACTTATAAATAGTATGGCAATCTTCTTGGGTTATGAATGTAGTCCTAATATGATGGGTATTCAAGAGAGATATAATAAAAACTTTCATGGAGATAATTGAATATATGAGAAGTTTGATTGCTTGCATGTTTTTGAGATATAAAGATGGTGATATTAGAGTCATGCTAGTAAGTACTTGTGCTTTAGTACGAATATTTGTGTTAAGGTTTGTAATTCCCGAAACATGCACGTATGGTCACTCGTTATGCTACGATATTGGAGCATGAAGTATTATTGATTATCTTCCTTATGAGTGGCAGTCGGGGATAAGCGTTGGTCTTTTCCTACCAATCTTTGAATCTATCCCACTAGGAGCATGCGTAGTAGTAATTTGCTTCGAGGGCTAATAAACTTTTGCAATAAGTATGTGAGTTCTTTATGACTAATGTGAGTCCATGGATTATACACACTCTCACCTTTCTGCATTTTGCTAGCCTCTTCGGGACCGTGCATTGCCGCTTCTCACCTTGAGTTGTGGTGCAAACTTCGTCGGTGCATCCAAACCCCGTGATATGATACGCTCTATCACACATAAGCCACCTTATATCTTCCTCAAAACAGCCACCATACCTACCTATTATGGCATTTCCATAACCATTCCAAGATATATTGCCATGCAACTTCCATCGTTCCGTTTTATTATGACACATATCATCATTTTAATATTGCTTTGCATGATCATTGCACATCCCGATATACCACCAGAGGCATTCATATAGTCATATTTTTGTTCTAGTGTCGAGTTGTAATTCTTGAGTTCTATGTAAATAAAAGTGTGATGATCATCATTATTAGAGTATTGTCCCATGGGAGGAAAGGATGATGGAGACTACGACACCCCCACAAGTCAGGATGAGACTCCGGACAAAAATAAAAATAAATAAAAAAGAGGCCAGAGAGCCCAATGAAAAAAAGAAAAAAATTAATAAATGAGAGAAAAAAGAGAGAAGGGACAATGTTACTATCCTTTTCCACACTTGTGCTTCAAAGTAGCACCATGTTCCTCATGATAGAGAGTCTCCTATTTTGTCACTTTCATATATTACTAGTGACAATTTTTTGTTATAGAACTTGGCTTGTATATTCCAATGAAGGGCTTCCTCAAATGCCCAAGGTCTTCATGAGCAAGCAAGTTGGATGCACACCCACTTAGTTTTCTTTTGAGCTTTAATACACTTATAGATCTAGTGCATCTGTTGAATGGCAATCCCTACTCCTTGCGTTGATATCAATTGATGGGCATCTCCATAGCCCGTTGATTCGCCTCGTTAAGTGAGACTTTCTTGTCGGTGTTCTAATAACCAGGGTACCCAGACTTGCCTACCTGCGGCCCGTGGCGTGGCTCCATCAATGAACTGGTACGGCCCACTTTCAGCATCGACAAGACAAGACCCTCGCAAGGGGCCAAGCCTCGCGAGGCTGACGACGCCAAGACCTCCGGAAGGAGCGACCTCCTAGGCTGGCTCCTAAGGAGCGGAGATTCCTATGCAAGCGCCCATCTCGTGAGAATCAAGTGACGCAAGCCATGAAGACCAAGGCCAGGCGTGCGCAAGCAGGCACAAAGCAGCAGGTTTCCTCTTTGGTTCTAAGGAGGCAAGCGCAGGCGCAGAGTCCCATGGAATCAGCCAAAGGTTTCCATTCCCGTGCTACAAGACCAAGACCGCCAGGACGGCAGGTCGGAGGTCATCGCCGAGCCCACCATGGCGTCACGGCCAGAAGCTTTGCATGAGAAGACCACCTTTCGTCAGGATAAGATGTACTTCTTGACCCCTTTCAAACGGGCCTTTGTGGAATCCCTTCCCGCCTTGTTTTGGAGGAAGAGGACTGAGGCCACTATAAATATAGGTTAGCCACCACCATAGGGGCTCTCCCCGGCCCGGATCGAATCCACTCCTTCCTTAGCTACTCGCACACAAGAACAAACCTCCAAAGGTTGTTATTTCTCCGTACTAGTTCATCCTCAGCCCACCGCGAGGCTAATCCACCACAAAGCAGGAGTAGGGCCTTACACTGCAAGGTGGCCGGAACCTGGGTAAACTACCGTGTCTCTTTCATTTCTCGTTCATCGAGCTAGGCTGTGAGAGCAATGAGTTGGTAGGCTGGGGAGATTGAGTTCTTTGCACATGCCCCTGTGTTCGAACCTTCCCTTGGGTCTGCGGAGCCTTGAATCTGACATTTGGCGCGTCAGGTAGGGGCATGTCATAGCCTCTCTTACGTCGGTCGATTCGCCACCGTTCCACCATTCTCATGGCTGATGCTCGTCGAGTTCGCGCTGAGCGCCGGGCTGCCCTCGCCGCCCAGACAAAGCCTGCGGGCGACGGCGCCCCCCGTTGTTCCCCATTGCCTGCGGTGAATGCTGCCACCGGCCCCGCATCCCATGAGCAGCAGGCTTCGTTGTTGCAGCCTTCTATGCGGCGTGATGGACGCACCGCCACTCCATCGCTGACTCCGGCGGCTCCCTCGTCTTCCCATGCTCGTCGCGGGTTGGCCAACACGCAGGCTACACTGCTTATGGCGCACGAGCTCCTGCGCTACTGCTCGGCCGATGACCTCTACGAGGATTGGCTGGACCGCATCGCCGAGCTCATCAGCACCGCTGGAGAGGGCCCTGCACCGTCCCGCTTGCTACCTCCCCCGCCACCTCAGGCTGGTGACGTGGCTCACGGTGTGCCTCCTCCTCCTCTCTGGCACGATGTCGTCCCCGAGCCAAGGCGTGAGGCCCCTCAGCGCGACCCGTCGCGCAGGGCGCCAGCACGCGATGAAGAAAGCTGCCAGGTGGTGCAGCAACCCCAAGGAGAAGCGCGTGCGCTCCCAGCACCATCGCGTCAAGACCGCATGCCACCTGAGGTAGCGGCCCATGAGCACCAAGACCAGGCTCTCCCTCTGTGGCGGGCCCCGTGAGCGGGGCGGGCTGCCGAGCATTCACCCCGGAGCTGTGCCGCGTCATCTGGCCCATCAAGTTCAAGACGGACCTGCCTCCGCGCTACGACGACACCATCGACCCCGCTGAGTCCCTACAGCTCTACGAGCTGAGCATCGAGGCGGCGAATGGTGATGAGAAGGTCATGGCAAACTGGTTCCCCATGGCCCTCAAGGATGGCGCGCGCTTCTGGCTCCTGAACCTCACCGCGGGATTGATCTCCTCCTGGGATGAAATGCAAGAGCACTTCATCGCCAACTTCCAGGGCACTCGCGACCGCGCTCCAGCTGTGGGCGACCTTGAGCTCCCGGAGGCTGACCCAGAAGATAAGAAGGCCAAGGCCAAGGACGTGAAGCACAAGGGCCTGGCTGTGCTCGCGGCCGAACCTGAGATGAAGCGCGACTGTGACCACCCTGAGTCCTCCAAAGGCAATCGCCCGTTCTGCGTCTTCCTCAATGTCCATAGCCACAACACCAATGACTGCCAAGAGATTAGGGCCATCCGAGACGGGCGCCTTGGCCACCGCCCTAAGCGCAACGACCGCGGTACAGTCGCGGAGGAGGCCGTGGCAGAGGATGCTGGGATAGCCGCGACCCCCGCCCAGACTGGCGCAATCAGCCTCGTGAGGACCGCTGGGAGGGCCAACCTCGTGACGCCCCTGGAGGGATCAGCCTCGTGAGGATCACCCTCAGGGTAACACCGACCTTCCTCCTCTGCCGCCACCGCCAAGGAGGAACGACGATCATCAACAAGATGAGGGGGCTAGGGGCTTCCAGGAGCCTCGTGCCATCGCCTGCATCCTAGGCGGCGCTCAGGCCCCCGCCTCCCATCGCATCTTCAAGCAGTTCACTTGCGAGGTGAACGTGGCCCTCCCTAAGCTCGAGGCTTCGCGCCCACTCAGGTGGTCCAAGGACGCCATCACCTTCAACTCTTCGGACCACCTCAACTGCGCCGCCGCTGCTGCTGCGCTCCCAATGCTCTTCTCGTCTACCATCAGCAACGTCCTCGTCACAAAGGAACTCTTCAATGGCGGCGCGGGGCTCAACATTCTCTCCATCGAGACGTTCGACACGCTCCAGGTGTCGTACGACCAGCTTCAGCCTACCAAGCCTTTTTCGGGGGTAACCGATGGCTCCACCATCCCCATAGGGCAGATTCGTCTCCCCTTCACCTTCGGCAAGCGCGACAACTACCACACTGAGCTCATCGACTTTGACGTTGCCCACATTCGCCTCCCGTACAACTCCATCCTTTGGTATCCAGCCCTGGCCAAGTTCATGGCTGCGACTCACCACGGCTACAATGTCCTCAAGATGCCAGGAAGTGGCGGTGTCATCACGATCGCCTGCGATGAAAAGGATGCGGTGTGCTCCCTCGAGCGCGCCTATCAGGCTGCGACGGTCGAGAACCCAGATGACGAGGGCGCCGTCTACCACCCTAAGGTCATCCCCAAGAAGAAGAAGCAGCAGCTCCGCCGAGGATCTCAGTAGGATGGGACATCCGATGATCGTGCCTCAGGCCCCGCGCCCACTGATGGGGCGCCTTCCCCTCTCGCATAGGAAGGCGCGCTCGGTGCCCCTCTTAGGTTGGGCTCGGGGGCTCTCCTCTGGAGGGCCTCAAACCTGGCCAGCATCACGAGGGAGGCGTCCGGGTACCATGTGGAGGCATGCTTCAACGCGTGCTTCCGCGAGAAGAGCGCAGTGGGCGGGACGCCAAGCGCTCAGGAGTTCATCACCAAGGCGATCGAGGAGCTTCAGGAGGCAAGAGCCATGCGAGGCGAGTGTCGCCCCGCACCACCCAGCGCAGCTTTCGCTACAGCCGTGTTCAGCGAGCTGCGCGTCTGCGTCAACATCCCAGGGCTCAATAGCTCCGCGTTTCAGGAGCACTTCTGGCCGTCCCACGTCGGCCAGTGTAAGGGCCCCCCTCACAGCTACATTCGCATGCCTTTCGGCCTGCCGAACGCGGCTGCACTGCACCAGCGCCGCATGCGTGCCGTCCTGAAGGCCCACGAGACCAGACGCGGGATGGTCCAGCTGGAGGAGGTAACGGACCCTCGCGAGTCCCCTGGGCCTCCGGAGCCTCACGGGGCTCAGGAGCTAGGCATCTCGTGAGGAGCGACTTCCGCGGCACGCGTCTTTAGCTACTCCAACACTTCTTCAGCAACGGTGCCAGGTGACCCTTTCTTGGTTTGTTCAAATTGGGGGCGCCCCTCGGGCTGCATTATCCTCAAGCTGTCCGGGCCAGTCCCATGGCCGCATGAGGGAGTTCTGGACTAGGGGGTGTCCGGATAGCCGAACTATCATCATCGGCCAGACTCCAAGACTATGAAGATACAAGATTGAAGACTTCGTTCCGTGTCTGGATGGGACTTTCCTTGGCGTGGAAGGCAAGCTTGGGGATACGGATATGTAGATCTCCTACCATTGTAACCGACTCTGTGTAACCCTAACCCTATCCAGTGTCTATATAAACCGGAGGGTTTTAGTCCGTAGGACGAACAACAATCATACCATAGACTAGCTTCTAGGGTTTAGCCTCTTTGATCCCGTGGTAGATCTACTCTTGTAACACACATCATCAATATTAATCAAGCAGGACGTAGGGTTTTACCTCCATCAAGAGGGCCCGAACCTGGGTAAAACATCGTGTCCCTTGTCTCCTGTTACCATCGCCTAGACGCATGATTCGAGACCCCTACCCGAGATCCGCCCGGTTTTGATACCGACATTGGTGCTTTCATTGAGAGTTCCTCTGTGTCGTCACCGATAGGCCCGATGGCTCCTTCGATCATCAACAACGACACGGTCCAGGGTGAGACTTTTCTCCCCGGACGGATCTTCGCGTCCGGCGGCTTTGCACTGCGGGCCAATTTGTTTGGCCATCTAGAGCAGATCGAAAGCTACGCCCCTGGCCATCAGATCAGATTTGGAAGTTTAAACTATACGGCCGATATCTGCGGAGACTTGATCTTCGACGGATTCGAGCCGCGGCCAAGCGTGCCGCACTGTCTCGATGGGCATGATCTAGCTCTGCAGCGAGCGGTGCCACAGGCCGCACCGATATCCGCTCGACCCTTAATCCTGAGCGGATTCCCGATCGAGGGCGAGTGGTTGGACACCGCCTCGGGGCTACAATCTCTCGGCGATCGGGCGAACTCCATCCATGTCGCTGCGAAGACTCGACTCCGGTGCGGACTCCTCTCGGGACTCCGAACCCTCGCGCCTTGCCAATCGAATCCGATTGGGCGCCCGATTATGGAGTTCACGGCCCGCGGACATCTTCAGGCACTCGCCTTTTGGCGACATCCTGAATTCACTAAATTCTCTCTCTTTATCCGGATAGCCTGGCGGATTATGGTCGAGAAGGTTGGGATGCGGACGACGAAGAAATTCAACGCCCACCCACCACCCACTTTGTAGCCATGTCGATGATTTAACCGAAATGCTCGACTTCGACTCGAAGACATCAGCGGTATGGACGACGATGCGGAGACGACCAAGACCCAGCGCCTACGAGCACCGGAAGGCCACCTCGTCATATGAAATATACATGGTGGACATCCCAAAAGATGGGAACGGCGATGGAACAACGGAGGATGACCCCTCCAAGAAGCAACCGAAGCGCCGACGTCAGCGGCGCCGCTCTAAATCCCGCCACAGCAAAAACGGTGATTCCGGCACAGGAGATAATAACACCCCGAACAGTGCCGAAGAAAACCCCCTCCAGCAGGACTCAGCGCAGGAGGAGGGAGACGCCAGCCCTCACGAGAGAGTGGCAGAATAAGAGGTAGAGGATTATATGCCTCCCTCTGGAGATGAAGCAAGCCTCGACGACGATGAATTCGTCATGCCTGAGAAGCAAGCCTCGACGAGTGGCTTGCCCGGCATCTAGGACAGGAAAAGCCGAAATCCATGGCAGCCCTCACATCATCATGACCCGCTTATGCGCGGATGAGGACAGCTGGCTAGCACGCAGCAACAACCTCAGCAAAAATTCTGGCAGTCCGGACTTCAAGGACTAAAATGGCAGGCCGCGTCATAACAAAAACAAACGCTGCACTAACAGCGACAATATTGAGGATACGGCAGTCAATGCCGGATTCAGAGGCTCTAAACCCGGTCAGCGGAAAAAGCCATTCAAAAGAACTATTCCGGGTCCGTCCAATTTGGACCGAATACTCGACCGCTTGTGCCAGATACACGGCACCCTCGAAAAGCCAGCTAACCACACCAACAGGGACTGTTGGGTATTCAAGCAGGCAGGCAAGTTAATTGCCGAAAATATTGACAAGGGGCTGCATAGCGATGACGATGAAGAGACCCAACCGCCGAACAATAAAGGACAGAAGGGTTTCCCCCCACAGGTGCGGACGGTGAACATGATATACGCAGCGCACATACCCAAAGGGGCGGAAGCATGCACTCGAGGATGTCTACGCGATGGAGCCAGCTTGCCCAGTACAATCCATGGTCCTCTGCCCGATCATTTTGACGAAGGACCACCCCACCAGCATCCGTCACGGCGGATTCGCCAGACCGGTCCTAGACCCAATCATCGATGGATTTCACCTAACGAGTCACGATGGGCGGGCGGCGGCAACTGAACCTGCTTTACCGGATACGATCGCAAAATGGGCATAGACCCCTCAAGGATTAAACATACCAAAACGACCTTTAAAGGCGTCATACCAGGTGTAAAGCCAATTGTACAGGCTCAATTACACTTTGGAAGTGGTCTTGGATCCCGGATAACTTCCGAAGCGAGGAGTTAATCTTCGACATAGTCCCGTTCCGCGGCGGCTATCATGCCCTGCTCGGACGTACCGCGTTTGCAAAGTTCAACGCGGTGCCGCACTACGCATACCTCAAGCTCAAGATGCCAAGCCCTCGAGGAGTCATCACGGTCAGCGGAAACACTGAGCGTTCTCTCGCGGAGGAACATACAGCGGCTCGTGGCGAAGTGCAATACAGCCTCTTAAGGAAATTCTGAGTCCGGCCGTTAAGCGGCGGACACTGCTAAGCAGCGCCGGAGTAACTTACAACAAGACCACAGCACGTTCCGAGCACGCGTAGCAGTGCAGCTAACCCCAGCTCCTACGAAGCGTCAAAGCGGGTCCTTGGCGTACACGACTACGCTCTCGAAGATACCATGGGCATGGGGAGAGGGGCACGACCACGATAAACCCAGACTGCGGCTCAACCACACCAGGGGCTTTCAAGTGTGTCGTTTCTTTCTCTTTTTCTTTTTACCTTTTACTTTTTACCCACAGGACTCCGTTTGTCCGAAGCCCTGTCCGGCAGCAGACTTTCCGAACTCACGATGCAACAGCCAGGGAAGGATAAAGGCTACAACGAATATACAGGTGGTCTCCATTATGAGCATTTTATACACCAATCTGCAGCCTACCCCTGGAGGGGGACATGTTTAACAATCCCATACCTTGCTTATCGCACTATTTGTATCGTTCTGCATCCGTAGCAGCACTTATTAAATAAAACAATGCAGCACCTTTTTGCTCATAATTGCATTTCTTTTTCATACATACGTTCATTAACAGCATGTTGCCTCCGTACACTTTGGTACGGCTAATATACACCAGGGGCTTATGTTTCTCGCATTATGGTGTGATGAGTCCGAACACTTTCACAAGTGCGGCACCCCGAACTTATAGCACTATATGCATCGGCTCCGAATCATGTCTTGGGTCAATAGATGGGTTTGCCCGGCTCCCGTGTTTTGGTACCTTACGTTCCGTTATATCGGCTAAGGTAGCACCGGGAGAACCACTGCGATTCCGCCCCAGTTCGGCTGGGTTAACACCTCAGTGGAGAAAGCTAAAACTGACCGTCATGATGAGGCGAGAGCCGGTCGCTGTTAGAGATGTTTTTTGCAAGTCCTTAAAGACTTATGCCGCTTAGAGCGAGGAGCCGGATACTATCTTGCCAAGGCGTGGATAGCGCCCCAAATTCGGCCTTCCGAAGACTAGGGGCTTCGCTGAAATTTAAAATTATAGAATTCTATGGCTAAGTGAGAGTGTTCAAGCATTATAAGTCCGGTTGCCTTGTTCGTTGTGTTGAGCGCCTCCCTAGATGGACCCAAAAATGGGAACAAGAGCGCTCAAGTTTATCCCGAACACCCCGGCACTCATGGCATGGGGGCTGAAGCCGACGACTTGCCATCTCTCAGATTTAATAAACAACCGCACAGAAGGTAATATTTTAAATTAACAATCTTTGCTTAGCGCATATGAACTAAGTTTTCAGTGCACAGGATAACAAAATGCGAGTCTACTCAAATATTACATCTTTGGAGCACTCACTCGCAATAGTGCGGGCTCCCTTGACACACTCTTATAATACATCTCGGGCGTGCGATGCTCCTTGCCCTCTCGGTGGCGGGTCCGTCCACGAGCTTACGGGCATCCATCTTGCCCCGTGCACCTTTGCGCGGCAAGGGCCCGACAGGCACCCTCAATACAAGCAGAATGCTTGATGACTTCTACAGACACGCATCCATTAGCCGCACACCAGGCGAAGTAGCTCCTGTGCATGGCCTCCTTAGGCCACAGCCGAACTATGAGGCCCTTCATGGCCTGTTCGGCCGCCTTGTGGAGCTCGACCAGCTGCTTCACTGGTCGCTAAAAGGGCACGGATGTCGGCCTCGACATCTTGAGACGAAGACCTTCTCGTCGAGCTCCCTCGTCGGCCCGGTAGAATCTTGGCAGCATCGGACACGCTCTTGAGGAAGATCTGCGAACGCTCTGGAGAGCTCCGATTCGAGATGGCGACAGGTAATTAACACTCACATGCTTACTTTGCATGAAAAATGCCTTACCCGCTGTTATTTTTTCACCGCCTCAATCTCCTGGAGGGCCTTGTAGGCTTCGGCCTTAGCGGCTTTGGCACTCTCAAGAGCCGTTGCAAGCTCGGACTCTTGAGTCTTTGAGTCACACTCCAAGCTCTCATGTTTTTTGACGAGATCCTGGAGCTCTTGCTGTACCTCCGCCACCCGCGCCTCCTGCTTTTCTCGCTCGGTGCCGCGGCCGCATTGCATTCGGCCACGGCCACCGCCTCCTTCAGGGTCGCCACCTCGCTAGTGGCCCCTACAATACCCACGTTATCCTTGTCATTTTTCTTGCAACCAAATCCTTTTATGTAAGGTACAATTTTCATAAGGTATTACTTACCTTCTTTTTCCTCGAGCTGCTTCTTGGCATGGCCGAGCTCGTTCTCGGACCACTCGAGGTTTTCCTTCAACCTCCGCAGTCAGTGCGGCGGAGGTCAGCAGCATAGCCTGCAATCCCATATTGACATATTTTTTATGACTCCTGCGTTTATCTTTCTAAAGATCCTCAGTCCGCTTTTCTTTCCAACACGAACCGAGCATCGTGGCCTCTGTCTATGCGGTACCATTTTACATATATTAAAATTCTTACCTCAAAGCTGTTAAAAGGCTGCTGCAGGCTTCGGTCAGCCCGCTCTTGGCGAGCTGAACCTTCTGAATCACCGCACTCATAACAGTGCGGTGTTCCTCTTCGATGGAGCGCCGTTAGAGCCTCCAGCAAATTATCGGCACCTCCGGTTGGGCCAGGCGGCAGGCGTCCGCGGTCTTGCCCTTCTTACGAAGGGGTGCGCCCACGGACTCGGAGCCACCGCGCCTTCGGGGCTGAGTCCGGTGCAAAGTCCGGGAGGGTGTCCTGTGACACCTTCGGGGCCTCCTCCTCCTGGTGGGTCCTTTCTTGGGATCTCACCTCGGTGGCGTCCAGCATGCACGGGGTGGAGGCGTCGGAAGGAATCCATATCCGACGCACCCGAGGGACCCGCCGATGAAGCAGGGAAGATCATCCTTGGGCGGACTGCAGGGTTGTATCGCGCGCATTAGAAAGACATTATGTGGCGAAACGAAAAACCTTGAAGTTATTGAGTCCGGATACTTACGATCTCGCCAGGGCTTGGCCCTTCGAGGCCAGATCCTAAATCGTAAATCCTTGGCGTTAGGCGAGCAGTCCGGGGAAGAGTTTTTCCTTCTTGGACCCTTGGCCTCCCTTGTTGGGAGGCCTTCCTTTCTTCTCTCCCCGGCGGGAGAGGCTTTCTTCTCCTCCTTGCCTTGGTGGGAGGATTGGCCTCAGATTCATCATCCGATAGCACCTGAAAACGGAACTCTTCCGGAGTCCCGTGGCGTCTTCTTGGCCTTCTACTCGGCACCACGTGGTGCCGGAGCCAGCAACCCGTTAGGCGGGCGTCCGCTGGGTCCTCTGGCAATGGGGCCGGACAGATAAACCGTTCGGCCTTTGCCAGCCATTCCTGTTAAAGGTAAAGGGAGTTTAGATCCCGCATAGAGCCAAACTATGGAAAACAAGTGGTGAAATCACATACCTCGTCAGCTGGACACTGCGAGCTGAATCCATGATCTTGATGGCGGATGCGGAGCTTCGGCGCCTTTGAATAGCACCTTCGAGACATCTTCGTACGTAGTGTCGAAGAGCCCGCTCAGGGTTTGGTGCTGCGCTGGATCAAACTCCCACATGTTGAAGCCCGTCGGCCGCACGGGAGAATCCGGCGGATGAGCATGACACGGACTACGTTGACAAGCTTGAGCTTCTTGTCCACCAGCTTACGGATACAGGCTTGGAGTCGGTCAGCTCCTCCGATTCCCCAAATCAGCCACTCTCTCTCGGGAGGTGAGCCGTGTAGGGATGCGGATCTGAATTGGGGCCGCTGCCTAATCAGGGTCACGCTGGCTCGGTGATGTAGAACCACCCGATTGCCACCCCTTGATGGTTTCCACGAAAGTGCCCTCCAGCCACGTAACGTGGGACATCCACGACCACCATGGCGCCTCCGCACTCCGCTTGGCTGCCCTTCACAACCTTGACTTGACCTTTGAAGGTCTTGAGCCACAAGCAAGTGGGGCTGGATGCAGAGGAAGGCCTCGCACCTGACGATAAACGCCGAGATGTTGAGGATAAAATTCGGGGCCAGTCATGGAAATCTAGGCTGTAGTAGAACATGAGCCCCGGACAAAGGGATGAAGCGGGAAGCCCAGTCCGGGAGGAAATGGGGAAGAAATACAACCCTCTCATGGGGCCCGGGGTTGGGAGCAGAGCTCTCCCTCATCGAGGAGCCGATCTGTGATGTTCTTTGGACAAATATCCGCGCCGCGCAACTTCAGATCTGCCCCTCCGTGACGGAGGAGGCCATCCACTTGCCTCCCGCACCGGACATAGTTGGAGAAGGTTGAGGTGAGAAGTGCGGACATGGGCGCTGGAGCTTGAGTTCGTGAAGATGGATAAGCCAAGGAGGAAGAAGGCGCAGGTAAAAAGGGTTGGATCTTTATCCCCTTATATGGGCGGACAAAAACATGTGTCCCCACCAGCCTGGTAAAACTCGCTTATCTCCCAAGCGTCACAATCAATGGCGCGATTGGGTTACCCACGTCCGTATTGATGGGAATCTGGAATAAGGGAACACGATCTCGCCTTGACAAGGCGTGCCAAGGAAACCGCTTAAACGCTAAGCAGCGAGGTGGAACAATAAAAACAATTTGAGTAAAGGCTTGGTAGTGGTGTGACGTCACGCCATCAGCAGATTGATCTTGTGTAATATTAATCTCTCTACGGTGGCATGTGGAATTTATTTTTGCAGAGCTGGACACTATCCTGGTGTTCATAATCTTCTATAAATTATTCGGAGGAAGAACCCGCCTTGCAATGCGAAGACAACATGCGCGCGGACTCGTCGTCATTGAAGCCTGGTTCAAGGGCTCTTGAGGGAGTTCGGACTAGGGGTGTCCGGATAGCGAACTATCATCATCGGCGGACTCCAAGACTATGAAGATACAAGATTGAAGACTTCGTCCGTGTCCGGATGGGACTTTCCTTGGCGTGGAAGGCAAGCTTGGCGTCTGGATATGTAGATCACCTACCATTGTAACCGACTACTGTGTAACCCTAACCCTATCCGGTGTCTATATAAACGGAGGGTTTTAGTCCGTGGGGCGAACAACAATCATACCATAGGCTAGCTTCTAGGGTTTAGCCTCTTTGATCTCGTGGTAGATCTACTCTTGTAACACACATCATCAATATTAATCAAGCAGGACGTAGGGTTTTACCTCCATCAAGAGGGCCCGAACCTGGGTAAAACATCGTGTCCCTTGTCTCCTGTTACAATCCGCCTAGACGCACAGTTCGGGACCCCCTACCTGAGATCCGCCGGTTTTGACACCGACACCGCACCATTTTTATTTCATGTATTCCGGACAGTATGCTTTCCTATGTTATCATGGTTATTGGCGTTACCTCTGCTGTCTCGCTATCTATGGAACCGCCCCTCACGGCCTCCGTGCGTTTCTAACCCGCCTCTTGCTCATACGGCAATGGGGGCTGCTGGCAAGTGTGCCTGTGCTCGGGTCCGTCCCTACAGTGCTGACAAACCTGAGAGACCGAGCTCTAGCCCGCGGCCCTGCCCCACACACGTCACCTCACCAGGTCCTCAGTGCCTTCGTATTCTCGCGGAAAGATCATCGGCAGGACAACAAGCACAGCTATGTGCTATGTTCTCTTTCTCCGGCTAACTCGTAGGGACCTTCGAGGGACCACGAGCGGCCCCGCCAGCACCTCGAGTCACGACCCCTCCAAGGCACCCTCGCAAGCCAACCACCCCTTTTCACGCAATTCGATTGCACGTCAAAGGGGGGGCCCTGAGCATCGCGCCTTAGGGACTCCTATTGGTTCTCGAGCCCTCACCCCCTGGCCTTAATCACGACATTGTGACCTGGCATACCAGCGGCGGCTGAGACTCACTCGAGGGCCGGGACCCGAGGACGTAGAGCATCCAGATGAGCGAGGAAGAGGGGATCGGCGTGCGCCCTGCCTGGAAGCACCACCACCAGGACACAGTTAGGCCTCGCAGTACAACTGCCTTCGCAGCAAAGGAACCATCATAGGCTCACCAAGATAAGTCACCCCATGCACGCCGATGTAAACCTCATGACTAAGTATTTTTACTCTCGCGATCTCGCTCGGGCAGGGATGTTTCCCTTTCGGCCTTCAGGGAGCTGCTTGCGCACTGAAGGGACCCCCTGAGTATCGCACCTCAGGGGCTCTTACTAGACCTCGGGCCGCTCACCTCCTAGCCTTGACCACGGCATCGCGACCTGGCATACCAGCGATGGCTGAAGCCTACCTGGGTACTGGGTCCTGTCGGCGTAGAACACTAAGCTACCGCGAGAACAAAAGGGAGCACCGTGCAAAGGCGAGTTACGCGATCACAACACCGAACCAGGAATAATAGCGTTAAGGCAAAAGCGTCACAGTTTTGACATACCCCCACGGGGCTCATCATGGTTTTGTGCAGGGAAAGCAAAAGAAAGGGACCCTGAAGAACCCCAACCTCAGCGACATCACCGACGGCACCGAGACAATGCCGCTGCTTCGCTTCGGGTGCGGCGGCTCGTAGCTATCATCGTCGCAGGATTCCGGAGAGTCGCTGCTGCTGTCGGAGGAGCTGCGGGCAAGGCCAAGGGCAAGTCCAACGCCCATACCCTCCCATACATATGCTAGCCAATCTCCACTCACACCGAGCCTAACTTGTGAAACAGTGGGCAGGGGGAGAATTAGTAAATGGACACGGAAGTAGTCTTTAGAATGCATTTACTACGTGATCAAACTCATCTTACCTGCTCATCGGACAAAATCCGAGTGCCCCTCAATGTCGGCATCTCAAGGCCGCGCCGTCTTGATCTCCTCTCCCAGGGTAGCATTCCAGGCAACGTCGTCTTTGCTGAAAACCTTGAAGAAGAGTGTCAAAGCTCCATCGTATTCGAAGTGGATGGCGAGAGATCCCTCCGAGCAGCAGGTGCGGGTGATCTCGCCCCATCCTCGGGTCATGAAGACATCGCCAGAGTGGACGACCTCGACCTCCGCTTCAAAAGCTTGGTCGCAGCACCCAGCATGCTGCAGCCATAGCTCGACGGCCCCCCTCGGTGGTATCTCCTTTGCAAAGGATCGCGGGAGCCGGATCCATGTGCACGGCAGCATTGCCGCCCACACCACAAACTGCCTTCGGCATGGGTTTGCGAGCCGGGTGGTCACGCAGCCATTGCATGTCCTCCTCCGCGACCCTGCTCCTCGCGGCGCTGCGCACTGCCCCTGTGCACAGGGCTCTGCACGCGGGCATACACAAGGAGCGGGAAGCTCGACAGAGGCCGTTCATGCCAAGGTCGCGTCACCTCGGGCTCCTCGATGGTGTCGCGGGAGCAGCCGAGCCTCTTCTTCGGCGGGAGTGGCCCAAGCTCCACCCAGGGGGTTTTCCCCTTCTCTGCTGCAGAGAACCTCCTCACTGGCGCCATGGACTTCGACGAGGTGGCGGAACAAGGAAGAAGAAGGAGGAGCAAGCAACGAGAAGATGTAGATGAGCAGGGGGCTCTGCCCCTTCCCCCATTTATAGCCAGAGGGAGGTAAATCGCCGGCCCCTCACGATTTAGAGTAATGATGGTTTTTCTGCATGCAGCAGGCTGTTGTCAAGTCGAACTGTTGCTGAGGGTGCGTGGGGAAACGGAGACACCCACGTCCCATCAAGCGCCACAAGTTGATTCGTTCCGCAGGCGATTGGGCCCCACGGAGCATTGCCCTTGCCCTTTGGCTTCGCTCCGAAGCCAAGTCCGAGCGCGCCTTGGGCCTGGGGGCTACTGTCGGTGTTCTGGGAACTAGGGTACCCAGAGTTGCCTGCCTTCGGCCTATGGCGTGGCTCCATCAACGGCCTAGTACGACTCACTTTCAGCATCGACAAGACAAGACCCTCGTGAGGGGCCAAGCCTCGCGAGGCTGACGACGCCAAGACCTTCGGAAGGAGCGGCCTCCTAGTCTGGCTCCTGATGAGCGGAGATTCCTATGAAAGTGCCCATCTCGTGAGGATCAAGTGACGCAAGCCATTATTACCAAGGCCAGGCGGGCGCCAGCAGGCGCAGAGCAGCATGTTTCCTCTTCAGTGCTAAGGAGGCAAGCGCATGCGTAGAGTCCTAAGGAATCAGCCGAAGGTTTCCATTCCCGTGCTACAAGACCAAGGCTGCCAGGATGGCAGGACAGAGGTCATCGCCGAGCCCACCATGGCGTCATGGCCACAAGCTTTGTAGGCGAAGACCACCTTTCGTCAGGATAAGATGTACTTCTTTTCCCCTTTCAAATAGGCCATTGTGGAATCCCTTCCCGCCTTGTTTTGGAGGATGAGGACCGAGGCCACTATAAATATAAGTTAGCCACCACCATAGGGGCTCTCTCCGGCCCGGATCGAGTCCACTCCTTCCTTAGCCACTCACACACAAGAACAGACCTCCTGAGGTTATTCTTCCTCTGTACTAGTTCATCCTCAGCCCACGGTGAGGCTAATCCACCACAAAGAAGGAGTAGGGTCTTACACCGCAAGGTGGCCCGAACCTGGGTAAACTGTCGTGTCTCTTTCCTTTCCCATTCATCGAGCTAGGCTGTGAGAGCAATGAGTTGGTAGGCTGGGGAGATTCAGTTCTACGGACACGCCCCTGAGTTTGAACCTTCCCTTGGGTCTGCGGAGCCCTGAATCCGACATTTATCCTTTTTTGTCTTCTCCACACAACCTCCAACATCATATTCTATTCCACCCATATAGCTATATCCATGGCTCACGCTCATGTATTGCGTGAGAGTTGAAAAATTTGAAGCATGTTAAAAAGTTTGAACCAATTGCTTGGCTTGTCATCGGGGTTGTGCGTGACAAATACTTTGTGTTAAGAAGATGGAGCATGACAAGACTATATGATTTTGTAGGGATAACTTCCTTTAGCCACGATATTTTGAAAACACATGATTGCTTTTTAGTATGCTTGAAGTATTATTATTTTTATGTCAATATTAAAGTTTTGTTTTGAATCTTACGGATCTGAATGTTCATGCTACATAAAGAAGGATTACATGATAAACATGTTAGGTAGCATTCCACATAAAAAATTATGTTTTAATCATTTACCTACTCGAGGACGAGCATGAATTAAGCTTGGGCATGCTTGATACGTCTTCGACGTATCTATAATTTTTTATTGTCCATGCTATTATATTATCCATCTTGTATGTTTCACATTATTATGCTATTTTATATCATTTTTTAGGACTAACCTATTAAGCTATTGCCAAGTGCCAGTTGTTGTTTTTCCTTGTTTTTGCCTTTAAAAAATCAATATCAAACGAAGTCTAAATGGAATGAAACTTTTTGATGATTTTTCTTGGACCACAGGGCACCCTGGAAGCTTCAGGAGCGGGCCAGATGGGCCACGAGGGGACGACAAGCTCAGGGGGCGCACCCCCATGCTTGTGGGCCCTCGTGGCTCCTCTGACCATAATTCTTCTTCTATAAATACCCAAATATTCCCCAGACCAGAGGGCACACCAAAAGTACTTTTCCGCCACCGCAAGTTTCTATCCTCGTGAGATCCCATCTGGAGGCCTTTTCCGGTACTCTGCCGGAGGGGGATTCGACCACGGAGGGCTTCTACCTCAACCTTGTTGCCCTTCCGATGATGTGTGAGAAGTTTACCACAGACCTACGGGTCCATAGCTAGTAGCTAGATGGCTTCTTCTCTCTCTATGATCTTCAATACAATGTTCTCCTCGATGTTCTTGGAGATCTATTCGATGTAATCTTATTCTTCGGTGCGTTTGTTGAGATCCGATGAATTGTGGGTTTATGATCAGATTACCTATAAATATTATTTGAGTCTTCTCTAAAATCTTTTATGCATGATTAAGATAGCTTTGTGTTTCTCTCTGATCTATTGATTTACTTTGGCCAACTAGATTGATTTTTCATGCCATGGGAGAGGTGCTTTGTAATGGGTTCAATCTTGCAGTGGTTATTCCCAATGACAGAAAGGGACATGACACATATTTGTATTATTTCCATTAAGGATAAAAAGATGGGTTTTTTCATATTGATTGGATCTATACCTCTACATCATGTCATCTTGCTTAGGCCGTTACTTCGTTCTTGTTAACTTAATACACTAGATGCATGCTGGATAGCGGTTGATGTGTGGAGTAATAGTCATAGATGCAGGCAGAAGTCGGTCTACTTGTCACGGATGTGATGCCTATATTCATGATCATTGCCTTGGATATTTCCATAACTATGCGCTTTTCAATCAATTGCTCAACAATAATTTGTTTACCAACCGCATATATACTTTCTTTCAAGAAAGAAGCCTCTAGTGAAAACTAGGGCCCCCGAGTCTATCTTTTATCATATTATTTCTAGATCTACAAAATCAATAACCCAAAAATACCTTGCCGCAATAAATTTACCTTTATCCTGTTTTGATCCTTATCTTTTATATCTGTCACTATCAGGTCTCATCCTTTTAACTAATCGTGAAGGGATTGATAACCCCTTTATCGCATTGTGTGCAAGTATTTGTTTGTTTATGTAGGTGCAACCATTTGGCGACTTGTGTGTTCCTCCTGCTGGATTGATACCTTGGTTCTCAATTGAGGGAAGTACTTATCTCAACTTTGCTGCATTACCCTTTCCTCTTCAAGGGAAAAAACAACTCAAGCTCCAGAAGTAGAGGAAACCGATAGACCTTTGTTTGTTCTGGATGTGTCCTGTACAAATCTAGTCATATTATGTTTCCCTTTACCAATAACAACAAGATCAATAGAATTTTTTAGTTGAATGGTGGATTTCACAGTGAAGAGACATTCCTGTAAACTTGTTAGTTCCAAGCCCAAAGATCTTAAAATTGTAAGATGCAAAAGTAATTAAGCTCATATAGCCTTGATGTGTCAAACAAATATGCGAACGTTAGTTAATTAGCAACACTAAGTGTGTGGAGAAGGTTTACTGTAAAAATCATGATTTGTGAATCAAGCTAATAAATTGGTGAAGAAGTATCAAACTAATTTTGACAGTTCTCTTGTGTTACTACACGAGGGAATATATTTGCCTCGATATCTCAATCACCAAATTCATAGAAACGTCTAAGATGTCATATGATAGGAAATACTATCAAATTAAGTAAGCAACTCAAGTTAGACTAGTGTATACTAGTGTATTGAAAATTCATAGCTGTCGCATGGTAAAAAAGTCCATGTATACTTACAAAGGAGAATAAATCATGTATATCAAATAATGAACCGCGTAGAGACATGTTGGTTTGTCATGGAGAAGTTGTTTCACATGACTATTACAAGCATTTCACCTATGTTTGTTATAGATTTACATCCTAGTTCCATGAAAGGGATGTAACAATGTTTTGAACAAGTGTTTATTCCTCGGTACGATCGTGTAGAATGTTCTACATAAATTCCATAAATATTCGCATACAACCACGTCGATTTCATTATCTTTTCAAAAACAGTTAGCTATCTCCGCCAGGTCATCCACCGGCTTTGCGAGACGCTCTGGTCCCCAATGTGGCTGGTCGGACTTACCGTTGTGTTGTGCCAAGATCCAAGATTGGGCCAGATGATAGGGATGGAATGCGGGGGATGGTGGAATAACCCTAGGATTTCTATCCAGTTTTAATTTGTGTGGCACCCCGGCTCAGAGCAACCGGTTTACCTTTCATTGCTAGCCCAAAGATCAAGTCTTCTGGAAACACACAACAACTTGGTAAAGAAAACAAATGCTTTATTGATGCTAGCGGAAACATAGGTTCGGTATTATATCAAGTAGGGAGGCCTAGAGGTACACACGATGCGGCTGAACAATATGTACATTATTTAATGAACATGAAGGGGCCTCGATCACGATAACTACTCGGCAGCGGAACGACGACGAAGCGGAACTCCATAGCACAGGGACACCAATGTGGACACGATCTAGACACGGGAAGCACTCCGATCCAATAAGACTCTCCTGAAAGCTGGCATGACACACCAGATCAGTACATTGAATGTACTTGCAAGCTCACAACAAGCATAAGCATAATGGCAAACAATATCATGAAAATTAATCAAGTTAAATGCATTGCAATAACCTACTACTTATGCAGTGAATCAAACTTGTGCACCGAGTCCCTCGGACTCTCTTACCAATCGGGTTACCTCGTAACCAAAACAGTTATCATGCCTGGATCACAAACGAAACCAACACTTTGGTTCCCACAACGATCTCACAAATCTCATCATGATCTCACAAATCTCATCACATAACCAGTGCCAAGCATAGAAATTTAGTGTGCAAGATTTGTTAATCATGTTGATCCATGGTGTGACTTACTCACGAGATATGTCCATAACCGAGAACGCGGCTATCGATAGATTTAATAAACACTCTACAGAGGTTAGTACACTGTACCCACATCACAGAACCCATGGCCTCGCACTCCCATTTGGGTGGACCAACGACATTCCGACGGAACCCTCCCATTACCATGACACTCTCTCGGCCACTCCGACCAACTCCCTTTTGGGCTAAGTCATGGGTGGCCCCGTGTCTACCAAAGACATCAACGGCCACCGTCGTGGCAAAACTTAAACGGTCCCAAACGGGGACCAGGTACCATAACAACCATGGCACACAAGGTTATGTCTGCTTACTAGGCCAGGGTACCGCACGCCCATAACCTTCCCTCGATGAAGGTACCGACCAGAGGCATGACAACGGGCCGAATAAAGGCCTTCCCATAAAGGCAAATGTGGTTGCACTGGGAAAAACTCGATTCAGTGGCACCATGACTCGATCAACATTATGTTCAAGTTGAATTAACACCAGGTTTAACTTGACATGAAAATAACTCGAGTCACAATATGCCATGAACATGCAATTATTAGATATGCATCACATATCATTAAAAGTAAACAGATCAACACCATCAAAGTTTCTACTTGCACTAGTCATCATTAAGCTTCACTGGTTTTCAACACTCATCATTTTTAGTTATGCTATAATATAATAAAATCAATAACTCACATAAAGAAAATACTACCAATCATATCCAAAAACATATTCACACAATCAGCACTACTTCTACTGCCTCACACTAGTCCAAAATAATACTGTAAACTAAGCATTCCAACCATGACAAAATGACTAGCATAAGCAATATTCATTAAAATAATTAAATGCATGAAATAACTCATATTCAAGTTGGAAAAGTCATAAATATTGAAATGACACCATACAAATGTTGGTGTGGCTTGCCTTAGTGCAGAGGAGGTTCACACTCCTCCTGGTTATCTTCAAGACAAGCTTCTCCCTCTGAAAATATTTAAAAACAGCAAAAGAAAATATCAAGAATCATTCTAAAATTCACCAGAAATTCTAGAAAGCAGAGAAAAATCTCCAATCTGGTGTGCTGCTAGAACTTTTCAAAATAAACACAATGCAAAAAGAATCAATTCATTTGGACTTATGGTTTAAAAGTTATGGCTGGTCAAAGTTTCTGGTCAAAATAATTGAATTAAATTTGAAATAACAGAATTCCAGGGGGGGTGACGTCGAAAGTGTATTCTGAGTATACGCCTCCACTCATACCGCTTCGGGCGTGACTAGAGAGGCTGACAGCGGGCCTCGCCTGTCGGGTGTGGGGAAAGGGAAATAGAAATAGAGGGGTGGCGGTGCTCCGCCGGAGCTCTTGCCAGCGATGAGGGCTCGTTGGCCGATCCGAGAGGGAGGGATGGGTAGAGAGGTCACGGCGCACCTGCCTGTACCAGTGGCTCGTCGAGAGGTGGCCAGAGCAACTCGAAATCATCATCTCCAGTGGCGGCTGCGGTTGGTCCTCGCTGGAGATGAAGAAGACGGCGAGAAGCAGCGGTTCCAGGGGCTCCAATCGGGTCAGCAGGCACCAACGGACCACTAGGGAGTCGCCGGAGAAGAAGCTGGAGCTCGAGGGCTAGTGGAGAGGTGGGGGAAAGCAGAGGGGATCGCCGGTGAGCTTTAGGATGGCTGCCCGAGGCCTGCCCGGCCAGGCTACGACTCCTCTGTTGCTTGTGGGTGATGTTGGAGTGGGTTGATGAGCTTGGAGAGGCCCGTGGCTCGGTATTTATAGGCGGAGGGGGGTGGGGGTTCTCGGCTCCATCGGAGCTCTCTAGAAGGCGGCGCACTGCGACGAGAAGTGCCAGGGAGGGGTGGAGAGGGCTCAACGATCGCACGACAACTGTGGAGCTCGCGGACGAGCAGGTGAACACGGCGCGACGAAGACAAAGGGCATCGGCGATCTGTGGCTTTTGGCCGCTGCTGCGTGCTGTGCTCGCTATGGCAGCTCCGGCATCGGCGAGCGCCAGGGAGAGGTCAAGGGTGAAGAGACAATGCTGGTGGCGCGGTGCGGTAGTTGTCGATGAGCGCTGAGACGAGCACGTGTTGAACAGAAGCACGGGCGCAGCGCAGAGCACGTCGAACACGTGCCAGGGCTTGTGTCCACACGCGGTCACCATGTTGGCTCGGCAAAAAAGACGCCCAGGCGATGCCAAACCATGTCCCTTGTGTTGTCCATGCAGTGTTTAGTCTAGGGGAAGAGATGGCACACTGCGAGGCCGACCAGATTGAACTTGAGCTAACCAGCAAGTTTCTGGTCAGAAACTTTGGCACTGTTTTTGGAGAGGTTCTAGAAGGAGTTTAGGGCTAATCTCCCGGGGTTAATGTTTTCTTAGGAGGGTAATGAAGCTCAAGAAAAATCTGCCTCATTGGATCAAGGAATAATATACTTTCTATAGAAACTGCATTTTGAGGCCAGAAAAGAAACGATTTTGTGTAGCAAAAATATTCCAAATAAGTATGCAATATTTTTGCACAGGGAGGTGTGCCAAGGTTCAAAGAATATTTGGGAATTTTCTCAGATTTTTGAGGGCAAGAAAAATGAGGGTTGCTTTGGAGCATATGTTGCTGAAATGATTTTCAAAGAAGAAAAAGAATATTTTTCATTTATGAAAAATATTCCTAAGGCCATTTTGGGATTTATCAGAGAGGAAATGATGATTTTGAGAGGGATGGGTCACTTGGGTGAAAATCAAGGACAAGCCCAAGGGTTTAAGTCCAAGTGAGTTGATTCAAAAACTCCAACTTCAAAACCAAAGGCAAAGAAATCCGAAAAAAGAGAGAAGGCAAAAAAAGGCTGTCACAATTTGGAAGGTGGAAATGGAAGCGACAATGGAGCGAGTATTTTTGAGTAAATTTCGATTGTCTCTTATGATATGGGTCGCATCCTATTATGTCATCCAAATGTTCTCCATATTTGCGAGTTCATCCTTTATTTTAAATTCAGCTCAAAAGATATGATTTTTGTCCAAGAGACATCACCGATCATTTTCACATATTTGTGTGATTTGCACTCTTGAAATGAAGTGAGAGGGGGGGAGGGTTTGCAAGAAGCAATGATATGTGCGTACCAACTTTTATTGGAATTAATCCCTAGGTTTGCATTTCATCTGTCTTGTCAAAGATTTAGTATACTTGGTGATAGATTCGTCGCTTGTTGTCATCTATGATGGTTTAGGCATCTTACAGGGAAGGAAAAATGTTGGTCCATGGGGGATAGACATGTTTGTAAGTTATAGCATTTATGCTATAAACTAAGACAAAGAGGAACTTGATGTAGAACGAACAATGTAGTGGTCAATAAATAAATGATGGAATGACATGAGTCAGAGCCTACGAGTTACTAAAAAACAATGCATAATACACATGAATACTAACTTTAATCTTATAGAGTTTTATGTGCCAATGGGTCATGAAAATATATGTAAAACACATATTTGAAGTTGGCGGATGAGGGTTGAGCATCATACGCTATCACTAAGGATATATGGATTGCACTGACCACTTCATCATTAGTCATAGAATCGAAATGTTGAGTGCCTTAAGTGAGCTTCCATCTTGACATTTTCTTATAGCAGGCACTAGATATACAAGGTAATTCTTGGTTGTGCGGGAATCTTTCCGTTGCTCTGAGCGCCATCGTATTTCAAGCAACCAAGACCAAACAACTTACCAAAATAGATAACTTCATTGCCGGGGGTTGGGTGCGACATATGCCATAGGATGGCTTATCATGGAGGGGGCGAGTAGAACGTCGCCGGTGCCTGGAAACGGGATGAGGCGAAGACATGCACACCGGCGAATCTTACCAAGCTTCAGGGCTCTCCGAGGAGATAACACCCCTACTGCTGCTCTGCGGGGTCTCCGCATGATCACTATGGCAAAGTGAGTACAAGGTGCTCCTTGAGCTGTTCGGGGTGAGGAAGGAGAAGGGCACGACTAGCTCTTCTCTCCCTCTATGCGTGTGTCTAAAACTACTAGCTTCCAACCTTTGCATGGGTGCCCCTGGGTTTATATAGGCCTACCGCCTGGGTACAATGAAAGAATCCGGCTGGTGCGGGTCCAAGCCGTCGAGCCTGAAGTCGCCGTCTTCTCCACTGCTTCGGGCTCACCGACTAGTGGGCCCTGCCAACGCCCAGCATGGGGCCGACAGCCTTGCCCGCCATGAAGGGTCTTGCCGGCTGCAGACATCAGAAGCCGTGCCTCTAATGACGCGAAGCTCGGTCATGGGGTCATGGCAATAGTGCCGCCGCCCGGCGGGCGATCACTATTGCCATTCTCCGTCTTGTCTGGTAAATGGAGCGGGGAGCCCGCGGGAGGGGCCGGCCGACTTTGAGGCCGACCCAACGGGTCCGCTCGAGCGCTCTCGCCGTTTCGGTACTCCCGCCGACAAAGGGTCCCGCCGCCTTCGGGTCATACATGACAAAGCCATCGTGGGTACAGGAATCTCGCCCCGTGGCTGATGTCGGGGCTGTCGGGCAACAAGGCTGCGCCGGACGGAGATCTCCACAAGACGGGCGCTCGTGGCCATACCTGCCCTTTATGGGCAAGGTGGTAGGATGGGTCGCGAGGCGGCTTTATCCCATCCCGCTCAGAGTCGCCAGCGAGAGGTGGTTGGGGTCATGGGCCGACTACCTATAGCCGGCTCGCCTCGAGGTCGCCGGGCTTGAGTCGGCTCGTCCGAGGTCGCCGGGCTTAGAGTCGGCTCGTCCCGAGGCCGCCTGGACTCGCCTAGAGGCGCGGGCGGCGACTCATGCCGACTTTCTCAAGGCGTGCTTTTGTCTTGGCGTCTTGAGGGGCGCAGCCTGCCCCAATGTTTTGAAGGTTCAGGGGCTCGGTTCGCCTACCCGTGGCCCATTATCTCGATAGTAGTCCCCTGTCGGTGAGGTGCCGAGGGCAGTTTGTCGAGGAGCCTCGGCGCCTTCATCCTTTGTTAGAGAATTGACTCGCCCGCCGCTCCATCTTGAGCTGGAGTCGGCCTTGCAGGGGCCGCCTTGCTCTTCAAAGGTTTCAAGGTCGCAGGGATCCGGGCGGCGCGTTCGATAAGCATCCCGGCAAACGCCTGTAGGGCCCGCCACGTGACGCCACGCGGCAGGGTCGGTGCCAGCCCACGCGCTGCGACAAGACAGGCCCGCCAGCGGGCCCGCCATTATTTTGCCCCGCGGCAGCGGATCCGCTGCGGTCGTAGTGCGGTGGTTATTTTTCACGCCGTTATCGCCGCAGTAACGCCGTGAGTTAAATCTCGGGCGTGACGTGGCGCGAAGCAATCCCACGCCCGCCCCCTCGGCTTCGCAGCCTAGGCGCCTATAAGTAGACGGGGGGAGGGAGGGGGCGGTGACGCACGCGCACTCTCTCCTTCCCGCTCCCTGCCTTGCCTTCTTCCTTGCTCCACCGCGCCAGGCCTCGCTTTCTTCCTTGCTCCACCGCGCCGAGCCTCGCCGCGCCGCGGAGATGAGCTCCTCATCTGCCGCCGCCTCCCAACCGCAAGCGCTTCGCGCGTGGGGACGGCTCCATCATCGATGACGACATCATTGAATTCCTTCGTCAAACGCGCCGCATCCCCGGCAGCCACCTAGTGCGAACCCGCGCCGCGCCGGAGGGCGAAACCACGTCGGCGCCGGAGGAGGGCGAGCGGGTCATTTTCCGCTCACACCTCATGCGCGGGCTTGGGCTGCCGGCGAGCGGCTTCTTCCGCGCATTCTTGGAGTTTTTCGGGCTTCAGCCGCACCACCTCACCCCCAACACGGTGGTGCTGCTGGCCGCCTTCGCATCCTTATGCGAAGGTTTTCTCGGAGTCCTCCCCACCATCGAGCTGTGGGGGGAATTCTTCCAGGCGAAGCTCGGGACCCACGCCGCCGCGTTCGGCTCAGGCGCACGCTCATCGCCAAGAGGAGGCCGGTGCCCGAGAACCCTTTCCCTGCCATCTCCCTCATCAAGTCGGTGAAGATGTGGCAGCATTCATACTTCTACATCAAGAACGTCGCCCCCGAAGGCGACTGGGTCAACTTGCCGCCCTACGTGGGCGGCGAGCTGGTGGGCCGACCCACCAGCTGGTCCTATAGGGCCCGGATGCTGACTCCCGCAGGCAACGCCGCCGTCGCGTGGCTCCGTGTAATGATACAGTCGGAGGGCCTGACTGGGCAGACTTGCCGGCCGCCTTCGTGGCGCGCCGAGTTCTCTCTCTTCAAGGCCGACCTCATCTGATCTGCCAGATGAGCGGCCGCCGGGACCCCAGCCGGCTGTGCTCCAATGATATGCCCCACGTGGAGGTGGTGGACACGGTGAATTTCTTGGCGAAATGCGGCCTCACGGAGGAATGGCAATTCGGCAAGGAGCCATACTTGCGCGCCAATCCCCCGCCGTTGGTAAGTCCTCTCTTGCTTCTCTGTTTCCTTCTTCAGCCGGATCCGGCTCTGACTTTCCTTGGTCTTTTCTGACTCAGAATCCTCTCATGCCGCCCTAGGCGGCGCCGCGGGGCCGGCTCGTGAATTCGTCCCCGACTGGGCGGAGAGCGACGCCGACGGCCCCGACTTGGGTGTGGCGGCGATGGAGGCCGACGCCGAGGGAGGGGAGGCCGACGACCAGCCTTCGCCACCTTCGCCGACCGCCCGATGATGACGGTGAGAAGGAAGTTGCCCCCGCCGCCAAAGTAAAGCCCGGCCATCCAGCGCAAGCTCCTCCGCCGCCTTGGGGGGTCGAGGCGGCGCGAAGAGGCGCCGGGCCGGGCCGGCTCAGCCGAGCGGCCAGGCCAAGAAATTCAGGGGAGCGGCCGCCGCGACTCAGCGCGAAGAAGCGGTCGTGAAGGCCAACCGCCTGCAAGGAGGTGAAGAAGCCACCGCTGGTCTCCGTAAGTATTTTTTTATTCTGTCTTGTTTTCTTCGGGCCATCTTGCCCAGTCTTCTCATGTCATTTTTTTTATCGTGGCTTCTCACCTTGAGAGGGTCGCCGCCGCCCGTCATGGGGTCGGCGGAGACGTCCGCCAATAGTCGGCGGGCTGACCCTGCGGCCGCCCTCCGGGAGGCGACAGAGCGAAATGCGCAGGAGAAGCGCGACGAGGAGGAGGCCGCCCGTCGGGAGAAGGCGGAGGCCGAGAAGGCGGTCGAAGACGCCGCTGCAGCAAAAAGGCGAGCCGAGGAGGCCACGCGCCTTCAGTCGGCGCTGCTCGTCACTCCGCTGAGCTCAGCGCCACCACCGCCGGAGTTCACGGGGCAGTCGGAGGGAGTCGGCTGTGAGGTCCCCGTCGCAGGGAGGGAAGGCGGCGAGGTCTCTTCACCGGGCCGCGGCCGCGCCACCTCCGCCGCAGTCCGAGATCGCACGAGGCAAACAGCCGGCGGACCCGCCTGTGCCGCCGACCGATGACGAGGCCGTGGCGCAGCGCTTTTCGTCACTCTCGCCAAGGGCGCCGCTTTTCGAATGCGACTCGCGCCGCGCTTCTTTGTAGACCGGCGCGCCACTCGCCATCTCGACGCTGAGGCGACAAGCGCCGCCTGGGTGGGTGCGAGGGCGCACAGCCCACTGAACACGGGCGCTCTTGGACGCCAAGCGAAGCTGCGGGCGGCGGCGCCCTCCAGAACCTTTCCAAGGCGCACTTGGCATCGCGATCCGCCATACGGGTATGTTTCATTTCCGAATTTTCTTGATCTTCTCGTGGGGCGTGCAACGCACTCCAGGGTGTAGTCCCGAGTTTCGTGCCGGCTGAAAGGCGCCCGAACTTTATTTGCTTACTTCCAAGTTTTTTACCTATGTCTGCAATTCTTGTTACAGGAGTATCACAACCTCCGCGCTACCGCCTTCAACCGCAACGTTGAAGAACTGAACAAGCGGGCTGCTGACCTGGCGAGGAGCCGCGGTGAGTTTTCTTCTTCGCGGGGGCGCGCTGGCGCACCCGCGGGCTGTAGTCCCCGAGATTCGGGCCGACTGCTGCGCAGTCGGGCCGGATCTTCCTGGCGACCTTCTTAACTGACGACTTCGTGTTCCTCTTCTTCTTTTATTCTTCAGAGTCCAATGCCGCTCTGCGAGGCAGCTGGTACGGCCGAGACCGCCTTTGCGCCAAAGAGGAGGAGTCGGCAAGCTCGCCAGAAGCGCGACCTGCTACGCAGTGGCGGAGCAGAGGGAGCTTCTCAAGGCGGCACAGGCTGAGGCGGAGAAGAAAGAGGCCGCCCTCCGGCGGGAATTTGAGAGCGAAGCTCCGCTGGACCGACAGGAAGCGCCGCTGACCTCCGCTTCCATGAAATCAAGATATCGCCGATGGTAAGTTTGCTTTTACTTTTTCTTTTGGGTTGCCGACTATGGGTTAAGCCGGCTCCTGTTTTTCCTGACTTGCTTCTTCTTCTTCTTGGTAGACTTCGTCCCTGGTCACACACAGGCGTCCAATCAGGCCATCGAGGCCGAGCGCGAGGCGCGGAGGGCGGGTGGCGCCGAGATAGCAACCAACGCCCCCCGGACCCTTGACGAGCAGCTCCTAAGCATCGAGGCTCGTCTGCGGCCGGCACATCGGATGTTGCGCCGTCTTCAGCGTGTCGGTGCCCAGCGATCGCTGCCCTGTGGCCGGACATGCGGTTCACAGACTCCCAGCCGGACCGCCGACTGGCTGGAGGTCGCGGCTGGCCGTCTTGAGGCTTGGAAGGGCTCCGCTGCTTGGGCTGGAGCTCGCCGATCCCTGGAGTTCGCCAAGGCGTGGTATCCAGGGCTCGACCTGGACCGGCTGGCCGCGTTTCAGTCAGAAGCCCAGGCAGAGCTGCTGGCCGCGGAGGACGCCCTTGTCGAGCGTGCGGCAGCGATCGCCGACTACACAGACACCAGCGTCTTCGTCCCTGAGCGGGCTGAAGACGGTGGGGAAGCGCCGCCGGAGTGGTTTGGGATGAACCCGGACTACGGCGAGGACTCAGCGGAGGTGACCGACTCCAGCGCCGAGGATGAAGACGAGGCGGAGGACGAAGACGGCATGGAGGCGCCGGAAGACGGAGCGGGCGACCAGCCTCATCTTGACCGTGCCTCCAGCAACGAGCCGCGCCCATCTGAGCCAGCTACTGCCAGAGACGATCAAACCGAGACTGCCCAGCCAGCAGCCCCGGCGCCTGACGCCGCCGCCGCCTCCGGCCTTCCAACTCCATCCGCTGCTTCTTAGGCCGCTGCCTTGCCTTTATTTTATCTGTTTACTAGTCTTTTGAAAGAACTTTGTTAATTTTCGCAATTCCACCCGCGAGGTGTATTCTGAACCTTTGTTCGAAGATCCGGCCAAGGGCCTAAGTTTGTGTAAATATTATTTTAATTTTATGTTTCCTTGCTTATTGCTCTTGTGGCTTTTTTCTTTGCCGCCTTCCTTAGATGCTGCTCTTGCCTGTCGGGCAACCGCTTATGGATTGCCGCCCAGGTCAAGTGCTTGGCTACTTGAGAAGGCAAGTCTGGGCCTGTTTTAGAGTCGCTAAGCAAGTTGGGTAGAAAACGGCAAGCCGGCTTCTCAAGAGTCGGTTTCGGGAAACGGGCTGGAAGCCGATTCAAACTATGTTTATACTTTGGGTCCTTAGCCATTTTTTCGTGTGGGCGCCCGCTCTACCTTACTCCTGCCCATCAAACAGTCGCTCTGCGAGCTACGACTTCTGCCAGGAGACGGCTTAGGCACCGCACTCTACTTGTATGACTTCAGGAAGCTCTTCATAGCTCAAAGGCGGCGAGTCCCTGGGCCGACTAGTCGAGCCCGGTGCCAAACAGCATAATCAAAGGGTAACATACTCAAAGGCATAATTCTTATCATACAGATAACAAAAGAGGGCAGTCCCCGAGCTCGTCTCGAGGGGCCCGGAGTCTTGGTATTTCAAACACAAAGGGTAGCGTGGTACATATCAAGGCCAATCAGAAAAATCTTCTGGAGGAGATTCAGATTCCATGGCCTCCTCGCTCCTTGCCGGAGTCGTCCCTCTTGCGTGCTCGGGCTTCGAGTGTCGATCGGTAGTAGGAGTCATTGCCCAGCACTTTATCGATGATGAACGGTCCTTCCCAAAGCGCCGATAGCTTGGCTTGGCCGGCTATTCATTGGATCAGCCGGAGCACAAGGTCGCCCTCTAGGAATGATCTTGGCTTGACCTTCTTGTTGTAGTAGCGGCGCAGCTCACCGGTAGATGCTGGACCGGTGAGTGCCAACAACGGCCCTCTTCCAGCAGATCGACGCCGCCTTGACGTGCTTCTTCCGCTTCCTCTTGGTGTACATGGTGACTCGCGGGAGTCGAACTCTATATCCGTTGGGATGACGGCTTGCACCGTAGTTCAGGAAGAAGGGTGTGAAGCCGCTTGACTTGTTTGGAGTCGTCGCAGACTCGGAAGGACGGTCAGCAACTCCTCAAGCCAGCAGCCGGCCGAACGCTCCAATGGTTCGACCATCGAGGCTTGATGCCGCGACAGATGAGGCCGTTCGCTCGCTCCACCGGCCATTTGATCGCGGATGGGCAACGGACGCTAAGTCCGGTCGGATGCCTCTGCGTCAGCAGAACGCAGCCGAGGCGCCTCTAGGCGTAAATTTGTGCCGTTGTCGATGATGATGCTATGTGGCACGCCGCACCGAGTCGTGATGTCGGCGATGAAAGTCACTGCCATAGGACCATTCAACTTCTTGATGGGTTTTGCTTCTATCCATTTGGTGAACTTGTCCACCGCGACAAGTAAGTGAGTTAGGCCACCTCGTGCCGTCTTGAATGGTCCCACCATGTCCAGGCCCCAAACAGCAAAGGGCCAGGCGATGGGGATAGTCTTGAGCGCTGAAGCCGGCTGAAGCGGCTTGGAGCGGAACACCTGGCACCCCTTGCATTTTTGAACTAATTCCTTGGCCTCTTCTAGGGCGGTTGGCCAGAAGAAACCGTGTCGGAAGGCTTTGGCGACGAGTGCTCTTGAGGCTGCATGATGGCCGCACTCGCCCTGATGGATGTCTTCAAGGATTGCTTGGCCTTGCTCTGATTCGACGCAGCGCTGGTAGACACCGGTGACGCTGCGCCTGACCAGCTCTCTATTGACTATAGTGTAGGCTGCCGCTCGGCGTTGCACTTGTCGAGCCAAGGTTTCATCAGTTGGTAGCTCTCCGTTTACTAAGAACTTCAGGATGGGCTGGGCCCATGAGGGTGCTGCTATTTCTTCAACTGCCAGTACTGCTACTTGGACGAGGGCGGATCGGCTGGGAGGCGGCGGGTTGGAGTCTGCAGCAGCTTGCTGGGTTGAAGAAGTCCCCGGGCCGACTGGTGCAGTCCCCGGGCCGAGTACTGGAGTCTTCGCGATGGTCGCCGCAATCCCCGGCCGGTTACAAGTCCCCGGCCGCTTCAACTGCCGCGTTCTTGGGGGCGTCCGCAAGGATTCTTGTGCCGTCTGCTGAGGCTTTGGAGTCGGATCCGACTTCTTCAGGGGGAGCCGACACAAAAATGGAGTCTGACTCTGGTGACGCGGCTTGACAGATGGCCTGAGAAGGCGCTGAAGGGCGACGCTAGATGGTATTGCCTGACGGGTGGAGCCGATTCTTGCCAGGGCATCTGCTTGGTCGTTGTCGTTTCTTGGCACGTGGAGGAATTCACATCCCTCAAAATATCCACTCAGCTGTTGTACCAGAAAGCGGTAGCTCGCCATATTTGCATCTTTGGCATCCCAGTCGCCGGATGACTGTTGGACCACCAAGTCGGAGTCGCCATAGCACAGGATCCGGCGAATGCCGAGCTCTTTGGCAAGCCGGAGCCCGTGGATGAGCGCCTCGTACTTGGTGACGTTGTTGGAGGCGGCGAAATGGATCTGCGGTCGTGCCAGAGCTTGTCGCCCTTAGGGGAAGTGAGGACCACGCCGCTCCTGCCGGTCGCATCTTTGAGCCATCGGCGCATCCGCCAATGGGTGGAGTCGGCGCCGGCGGCGAATCTTCGGGTCTCGCCCAATCGACGAGGAAGTCGGCCAGTGCTTATGACTTGATGGCGGTGCGGGGCTGGTAAAAGATGGTGTAGGGGGCCAACTCTATGGCCCATTTGGCCACTCGGCCTGAAGCATCTCATCTTCTGATGATCTCTGCTAGTGGGGCCGTGCAAACCACGGTGATTGGATGCTCTTGAAAGTAAGGTTTCAACTTCTTGGCGGCAAAGTGCACGCCGTAACACATCTTCTGGTAGTGGGGGTAGTTCTGCTTGGAGGTCGACAGTACCTCGCTCAGGTAATACACTGGTCTCCAGGCAGGTAGCGCCTTGCCTTCCTCCTTGTGTTCAACTACAATGACTGTGCTGACTACCCTGCTGGTGGCGGCAATATACAGGAGCATGGGCTCCTTTGGAGTCGGAGCCGCCGACCTTTGGGGAGTAGTCAGCATTCTCTTCAACTGGAGAAAAGCTTCGTCCGCCTTGGAGTTCCATTCGAAGAAGGTGGTCTTCTTCATAAGCTGGTACAAAGGGAGAGCTTTCTCGCCGAGCCAACTGGTGAATCGGCTGATAGACGCCAAGCAGCTGGTGAACTTCTGCACATCTAGCAGTCGGCGGGGTACTTCCATCCTCTCGATCGCCTTGATCTTCACGGGGTTGCACTCTATGCCGCGTTCAGATACCAGGAAGCCAAGGAGCTGGTCGGCTGGTACTCCGAAGACGCATTTCTCTGGGTTGAGCTTGATCTGGAATCGGTGCAGGTTTTCAAAGGTCTCTTTGAGGTCTTCCAACAGCGTTCCTCACTTCTCCGTCTTCACCACCACGTCGTCCATGTAAACATGGGCGTTTCTGCCAAGCTGCTTGAGGAGGCACTTCTGCATGCAACGCTGAAAGGTGGCACCGGCGTTCCTCAAGCCGAACGTCATGGTCAGGTAGCAGAAGGCTCCAAACGGCATGATGAAGGCGGTCTTCAATCTGTCGGCCGGGTTCAGCTTGATCTGGTGATATCCTGAATATGCATCTAAGAAGCTCAACAGCTCGCATCCGGCTGTGGAGTCTATCACCTGATCAATTCTTGGCAGAGCGAACGGGTCCTTGGGGCAGGCTTTGTTGAGGCTTGTGTAGTCGATACACATCCGCCACTGCTTGTTCTTCTTTAGTACCAAGACCGGGTTCGCCAACCATTCTGGAAAGAAAACTTCCATGATGAAACCGGCTGCGAGGAGCCGGGCTATCTCTTCTCCAACAACTCTTCTTTTCTCTTTTGACAGGCGGCGCAAGGGCTGCCTGACGGGCTTCACATCAGATCGTACATGTAACTTGTGCTCGACGAAATCCGTCGGTACACCTGGCATGTCTTTGGGGGACCATGCAAGATGTCCCGATTCTCACGGAGGAAATCGACGAGCTCGCCTTCCTATTTGCTGTCGAGGTTTGCACCTATGACAGCGATTCTCCGGTGCTCCGGGTCCAAGGGTATCTTCTTGGTCTCTTTGGCCGGCTTGAACGAGCCCTCAGCTTCTGACTCCTTGGGGTCGGGCGATATCTCTGGCTGCTTGCCGGCCACCGCCACAATCCGATCCAGGAGCCGCTTCTCAGCCGCGATCACCAGGGACTCGGCCAGCCGGCTGCTTTCAGCTGCACAGGCGGACGACTTTCTGTAGTCGCCGGCTACGGTCAGAATCCCCTTGGAACTCGGCATCTTCATGTTGAGGTAGGCATAGTGGGGGACCGCCATGAACTTGGCCAAAGCAGGTCGGCCAAGCAGGGCATGGTAGGGGCTTTCGAGGTCCACCACTTCGAACCAGACTGGCTCTCGGCGAAAGTGATCCTTGTCCCCAAAGAGGACGTCTATCAAAATCTTGCCAATCGGTGAGCAGGAAAGGCCAGGTACAATTCCGTGGAACACAGTTCGACTATGCTGAAGCTGTCTTTGCTTGATTCCTAGCTTCTGCATCGTATCCTTGTACAAGATGTTAATGCTACTGCCTCCGTCTATCAGCACTCGCGAGAAGCGAGCGGCCCGCCTATCCGTGGCGAGGGTGGCTCCCAAGACCAGGGCGTAGGAGCCCGGACTCGGCATCACCTCTGGGTGATCAGCACGGCTCCAGCTAATGGGTTTCTCGGACCAGTGCATGATTTACGGGTATCCGACGCCATCAGATTCACTTCTTGCTGCTGTTGCCGCTGCTGCGCGATCATCAGCCACGCTAGTAAACACGACATAAGCGCCGTGCTCTTCGGGTAATCGCCTTGCATCGCGGCCGATCGGCACGACAGCCGCTGCCGGGCGGCGGTGGAGGTGGCGGCCCGGCAGACGGAGGAGGGGCCAGGCCGTCTCCCTTGGCGATCCTGGTGAGCCAGTGGCACTTCCGGGTGGTGTGGTTTGACGGCTTCGCGCCGCTGTGGAACTTGCAGGTCCGTCCCAGTCTCGCTTTCGAAGAGAAGGCCGGCAACCAGTTGGACTTGCCACCCTTCGCGCTAAGGTGAGGCTGCCCTCGGCCGCTGGTTCGATTGCCGCCACCGCCGGCTGTTGGAAGCCGGCTGCGGGGCCTTGCGCTTATGATCATTCTGCTGCTGTCGCCGACTGGCGTCGCCAGCCGGAGTTCTGGGAGCATGAGGAGCTACTTTGCCAGTCGCACTGACTTCGATCTCCGACTTCATGGAGGAGTCGGCAGTGGCATACTTGTCTGCTATGACCAGCAGCTCGTCGAGGGTCTCCGGCTCGTCGCAAAGGAGCTTGTGCTTGAGGAGGGTGCCTTCTCTGCACCCGGCGGTGAAGTACTCGATTGCCTGCACCTCGTGCACTCCTTCGCAGGAGTTCCGTAGCTCTGCCCAGCGTGTGAGGTAGTCGCGAGTAGACACGTTGGGGCCTTGCACGCACAAGGACAGCTGACGAGGCTTGGGAGGTCACTTGTATGTGCTCATGAAGTTGCGGACGAAGGCCTCAGTGAAGTCGACCCAGCTGTTGATGCTGCGGGGCTTCAAGCTGTTCAACCATGTCCGGGCCGTGCCCTGGAGCATGAGGGGAAAATACTTTACGGCAACGCGCTTGTTGCCGTTCGCTATGCTGAAGGCCGTGGAGTAGTCCACCAGCCAGTCCTCCGGCTTCACGGAGCCGGTGTATTTGGGTGTGTCTCGAGGGAGTGTGAATCCTCGGGGGAAGGGTTCGTCTCGGATGCGAGGTCCGAAACAGGGCGGGCCCAGCTCGTCCTCTTCTTCTAGCGCCAGGGATCGGTGGAGTCGCTCGATCCGGTGGCGGGCGTTGTTCTCTCCGACTCCCTCTCGGCGGCCAAGGCGGTCGCCGAGAGTCGGATGCTCGACGGGTGGCGGGGAGACTCGCCTTTCTCTGCGGGGAGGAGGAGGCTGATAGTCGTCCTGCCGCTCCACTGCTCTCGGGCGGCCGTCTTCGTCGCGCTCGATGGAGATGTGAGTACGGCTATGGCTGACAGCCGGATCCTTGTTCTTTCTTCCGCGGACGCCGCCAGTCGGCGTCCGAGACGTCGCGCCTTGATCTCGGCGAGGAGGCAAGTCGCCGTGTTGTCGTCGTGGCGCCTCCGTGCGGTAGCCGGCTTCGTCTTGGGCGGCGGCTATGTCGAGGAGCTGCTGGACTCGCTCCGTCATCAGGCGGCGCTCCTCGCCCTCGAAGTTATCCAGCTCGTCCACCGCCGCCTGGGCAGCGCGAATGTTCTCCGCGGGTGTGGCGTACACGGGGTGACTAGCCCCAAACAGACTGGCGATGGCCGCGCCGCGCTGCCGGACCGAGCCTAGGCGGCTAGGCCCAGTCGGAGCCGGTGAGCCGCCCATAGCGCGATCCATCTCGCGCTGATAGGCTTCCGACAAGCGTCTCATGCTTGCCAGCTTTTGTGCACCCACGAGGAGCTGGAGGTGGCGTGCTTCCAGCGTTCCGGCGTCGGTGTCCTCCGGAATGGAGGCGTTCAGGTCTTGCAGAACAGCGTCGAGAGGGTCTCGAGCCCCCTCGCCGGAAGGCTCGCCGTGACCGATGACGAGTACCTCTGTGACGGTGCTCCCGCCGCTCTCCGCGCGAGGGAGAGGCTCGTCATAGACCACCACGTTGGTGGGGAACGCGTCGAGCGACGCGGTGTCGGAGTCGACCAGCATCGGGTCGGTGGAGCCTACGAACTCCAGGTCGGCGGCAGGCTCGCCGACGACGTGGGGCTGCTCGAGGAGGCCCGCGAGGAGGCTTTCGGGGCCGTCCGTGCCTGCGTCGGATGCAGGCTCGTCAGAGAGGCGAACCTCACCGACAAGTTCGGCGAGGCAGCTCGCCGCGCAGGCGACCTCGGCGCCATGCAGCGCGTCGGCGCAGACTCCGTCTGGCGTGCCGGGCTGGCTGCGCTCGCCAGGGAGGAAGAGGGTTCCCGTCCAGAGCAGGTCTCCGGACGACGGCGCACCATGCCCCAAGGTGGGCACCAAATGTCGGGGGTTGGGTGCGACATATGCCAAAGGATGGCTTATCATGGAGGGGGCGAGTAGAACGTCGCTGGTGCCTGGAAACGGGATGAGGCGAAGACATGCACGCAGGCGAATCTTACCCAGCTTCAGGGCTCTCCGAGGAGATAACACCCCTCTCGCTGCTCGCTGGGTCTCCGCATGATCACTATGGCAAAGTGAGTACAAGGTGCTCCTTGAGCTGTTCGGGGTGAGGAAGGAGAAGGGCACGGCTAGCTCTTCTCTCCCTCTATGCGTGTGTCTAAAACTACTAGCTTCCAACCCTTTGCATGGGTGCCCCGGGGGGTTTATATAGGCCTACCCCCCGGGGGTACAACGGTAATCCGGCTGGGTGCGGGTCCAAGCTGTCAGTCTCTGAGTCGCCGTCTTCTCCACCGGCTTCTGGAGCCCGCCGACTAGTGGGCCCCGTCGACGGCCCAGCATGGGGCCGTCAGCCCTTGCCCGCTGCGGGCGGGTCTTGCCGGCTGCAGATTACTGTAGACGTGCCTCTAATGACGCGAGCTCGGTCATGGGGTCATGGAAACAGTGCCGCTGCCTGGCGGGCGATCACTGTTGTCATTCTCCGTCTTGTCTGGTTAACGGCGCGGGGAGCCCGCGGGAGGGGCCGGCCGACTCCCGGAGGCCGACTCCAACGGGTCCGTCTTCGGGGTGCTCTCGCCGTCTTCGGTACTCCTGCCGACGGGCGGGTTCCGCCGTCTTCGGGTCGTACAGACAGGCCATCGTGGGTACAGGAATCTGCCCACGGGGCTGATGTCAGGGCCGTCGTGGCAACAGTGCTGCGCCGGACGGAGATCTCCGTCAGTACGGCGCTCCGTGGCCATACCTGCCCTTTATGGGCAGGGCAGGGATGGGCCGCGAGGCGGCTTTATCCCATCCCGCTCGTAGTCGCCCAGGCGAGAGGTGGTTGGGGTCGCGGGCCGACTACCTGTAGCCGGCCTCGCCCGAGGTCGCCGGCTTGGAGTCGGCTCGTCCTGAGGTCGCCGGCTTAGAGTCGGCTCGTCCTGAGGCCGCCTCTGGGACTCGGCCTAGAGGGGCAGTCGGCAACTCTGTTGCCGACTTTCTGAAGGCGGCTTTTTGTCTTGGCGTCTTGAGGGGCGCAGTCTGCCCCGATGTTTTGAAAGGTTCAGGGGCTCGGGTCTGCCTACCCGTGGCCCATTACTCCGACATTCACCTTACTTCTCCTGAAATCACATGTTAAGGCATTGACTATGTCTTTTGTAGCAAGCATGGAACATTTTTATGCATTTAGGCTTGTTTGGGGAAACCGATAGACCTCTGTTTGTTTTGGATGTGTCCCGGAAAATCCATTCGAATCTTGCTTCCCTCTACCAATCCTAATAACCTCGACATAACTTTTTGGTCAAATGTTGGATTTTAGAGTGAAGACACATTCCTCTAAAGATGTTAGTTCAGAGCCCAAAGACCTTAAAACTTGAAATTTGAGAAATTAATTCAGCTCATATAGTCATGATTCACTAGTCTTTTGTAGCAAGCATGGATTTTTTTTATGCCTTTAGGCATGTGTGTGGAAATCGATAGACCTTTTTTTATTTTGAATGTGTGTTGTACAAATCCAGTCATATTATGCTTCCCTTTACCAATCTAGACAACCTCGACAGAAGTTTTTGGTCGAATGGTGGATTTCACAGTGAAGAGACATTCCTCTAAAGATGTTAGTTCCAATCCCAAAGACCTTAAAATTGTAAGATGCAAAAGTAATTAAGCTCATATAGCCGTGATGTATGAAACAAATATGCGAACATTGGTTAATTAGCAGGTGTGTGGAAAAGGTTGACTGTAAAAATCATGATTAGTGAATCATGCTAATAAATTGGTGAAGAAGGATCAAACTAAAATTTGACAATTCTCTTGTGTTATCACACGAGGGAACATATTTGCCTCGCTATCTCAATCACCAAATTCATAGAAACATTTAAGATGTCATATGATAGGAAATCCTATCAAGTTAAGTAAGCAACTCATGTTAGACTAGTGTATACTAGTGTATTGAAAATTCATAGCTGCCGCATGATAAAAAATTCCATGTATAGTTACTAAGGAGAATAACTCATGTATATCTAATAATGGACCTCAAAGAGACATGTTTGTTTTTGAGGGTTAGAGACATGTTGGTTTGTCATGCAGAAGTTGTTTGACATGAGAATTACAAGCATTTCACCTATGTTTGTTACAGATTTTTATGCTAGTTTCATGAAAGGGATGTAACAATGTTTTAAACAAGTGTTTATTTTTCATTACAATCATGTAGAATGTTCTAGATAAATTCCATAAATATTCGCATACAACCGCGTCGGTTTCATTATTTTTTCAAAAAACAATTAGCTATCTCTGCCAGTTCATCCACCGGCTTTGCGAGACTCTCCAATCCCAAGCGCGACTGGTATGAATTACCGTTGTGTTGTGCCAAGATTCGAGATTGGGCCAGATGACCGGAATGAAATGCCGCGGATGGTGGAATAACCCAAAGATTTCTGTCTAGTTTTAGTTTGAAAGGTGGAAATGGAATCGACAATGAAGTGAGTATTTTTTAGTAGATTTCAAATGTCTCGTATGACACTACAAAAAAAGACACATCCATGACATTTTGGGCGGAACGAATTTTTTTCTGTCATACTTATGACACCAGTGGCGGAGCCAGCGTTGAACCATTGGGTTCAGATGAACCCAATGAAATTTACTACCTACGTGCATGTCATGTACGACATATAAGGCCGAACCCCAATAAAAAAATTAAGCCTGGCCCCATCAAGCTGCTAACGCCTGATAATTGGACAAATAAAAAGGCCCAAAAGCCCAAGCATCTTCGTTACTAGTACAAGATCAATACATGTACGACATCTAAAAGAAGAAGATCAATCAATACCTGTACGAGGAATACACGGACGGCAGCCGCACGCCTCGTCGCTTTCCAACTTTCCTCTCTCTCCGCCGTCTCGCCTATCTCTCCGCCGTCTCGCCCCGTTTTCGTTAGGCCCGTCGCTTCCGTCCTCATCTCGACGCCGACGCCCGACGGCAAATAGCATATAAGCGCTCAACTGCAGTCTAATTCGAGGCAGTAATATCACCTCCACATCTCTTCCCTCTGCTACCCAATCTAAATCTAATAGCTTTTTGCCTTAATTTTTTAATTCTTATTTTCATGGACTTTCATTGATGCAGGCTATGGAAAGATATTTTTCAAAGAAGAGAAGTCGATCATCTGATCCAGATAATGATGCGGGGACATCGAGGTCACCCGTCAGATGTAAGCAAACTGCATCGAATGTCACTGCCAGTAGTCTCCCAAATCCTTCTATCCATAAAGAAATTAATTTAGATGAATTGCCCTACGATCCGGCTGATCGGAAGAGAATTTCGGAGTACACAAGAAATCCTAAGAAGCAAGATGAGATTAGGCGACGGTATTTAACAAGGGGACCTTACAGGCCTCCGTCTACTTTTGTTTATCCACACATGGACATTGGAGATACTCCACGAAGATTTAATCCAGACTGGTTTAAAGATTATGGTCATTGGCTTGAGTATAATGACAAGGTGCATAAGGCCTTTTTTTGTGTTGTGATCTTTCAAGAGATAATAATGAAGGACAAGCTGGGAGTGATGCATTTGGAATTAATGGTTGGAACGGTTGGAAAAAGAAAAGTAGGCTGGATACCCATGAGGGTAAACGTAATGTTAATATCTTTCATAATGTAGCAGTAAAACGGTGTGATGCTTTGTTGAATCAAGATCAATCTGGTAGCTCTCGATAAGCAAACTGATCTTACAAAAAGGCAACATAGAATTCAGCTTAATGCTTCAATTGATTCTATTAGATACTTGTTGCATCAAGGCTTAGCTTTCCGAGGCCATGACGAAATAGAAGAATCAAAAAATAAGGGAAACTTTCGAGAGTTGGTAAAAACTTTGGCAAATAAAAATGATGATATACGGAAGGTAGTTCTTGAGAATGCTCCACAAAATTGCAAGTGGGTATGTGGAGATATTCAGAAGGAAATTGCCAACTATTTTGCCAAGCTAACATCATCATTAAATTATATTTCCTATTATTTTTGTTGTCTTACAATTTACACTAATCTCTAATGATCCCCTTATTGTATTGCACAGATAACTTTGAATTCTATTATTGAAGAAACTAGAGGTGATGTGTTTAGTTTGTTGATTGATGAAGCTGCTGATGTGTCTGACAAAGAGCAAATGGCAGTTGTTTTGAGATATCTTAGCAAGCGTGGATTTATCATTGAAAGGTTAGTTGGATTAGTACATTTGCAAGAAACATCGGCAATATGTCTTCAGGCCGCACTTCAAAAATTATTCACCGATCTTGGTTTAAGCATAAAACAAGTCAGAGGACAATGTTATGACGGTGCTAGCAATATGCGTGGCGAGTTCAATGGCTTGAAAGCAAAGATTTTGCAAGAGAATAAGTCAGCCTATTATGTGCATTATTTTGCTCACCAACTCCAGTTGGTTATTGTAGCAGTAGCAAAGAAGCATGAAGATATTTCAGATTTTTTCTACATGATCTCCATTTTATTTAATGTGGTTGGAGCTTCTTGCAAAAGAAAGGACGTGATTAGAGAGAAACATCGAGAGGATGTAATAAAAGCAATAGGTAGTGGGCAGATTAGCACTGGCAGAGGGTTAAATCAAGATCAAACTCTTCAGAGAGCTGGTGACATTCGTTGGGGCTCACACTACAGAACTCTCTCAAGTCTAGTGAAGTTGTTCCCTGCAGTCATGTTTGTTCTGAAATATGTGGAGAAAGAAGGTAAAAATGAAAAGAAAAGTCAGGCGCGTGGTCTTGTAGCATATTTTGAGACCTTTGATTTTGTGTTTTATTTGCACATGATGCTACATATATTAGGAAATGCAAATACTTTGTCACACTCTTTACAAAAGAAGGATCAAGACATCCTAAATGCCATGTCATGTGTCAAGTCCACAAGGAATGAGCTACAAGAACTAAGGGAGAATGGATGGAACTCACTAATACAGAAGGCATATTAATTTTGTGAAGAACATCACATTGAGAAGGCGGACATGCTGGAGAAATATATCAATTGACACAAACCAAGACAAAAAACTAATAAGACAAACCTCCAGCATTACCGAGTAGAGTGTCTTAATTCTGTTATTGACTGGCAACTTCAAGAGTTTGATGACCGTTTCAATGAGGTAAATTCTGCATTACTTGGTCACATGGCTTCTTTCAACCCAAATGATTGATTTGTTGCTTTTAACTTGGATAGCTTAGTGAAGCTAGCTAAGTTTTATCCAGATGATTTTGATTCAAAAAATGGATGATCTTGGTCTGAATCAAGCACTTACATTGATAATGTGCGAGCGGATGAAAGGTTTGCTAAGTTGGACGGGATTGCTGATCTTGCAAAGTTAATGGTGCAGACAAATAAACATGTTACTTTTCCCTTGGTCTATCATTTTCTAAAGTTAGTATTGATATTACCAGTTGCAACAGCATCCATGGAGAGATGCTTTTCAGCTATGAATGTTGTCAAGAAAAAGTTGCGCAAGAAAATTGGTGATCAATTCATGAGTGATTGTCTAATTTGCTATGTGGAGAAAGAGATGTTTTCTCCCATTAGTAATGATGCGGTGTTTGATCTTTTTAAGGCGATAAAAGATCTAAAAGGGAAGCTCCAAAATGTGAGTGACTTTACATGATTCTTTCACATGATGTCACTTTTATTTTAAACTTGCCAAACTAACTTGTTATTTTCTTCATTGTTTTTAGAAAGATGAGAAGTTGGATCTGAAATATGAAGTTTATTTTCGTACCACTTTTATCTATAATATGTAAACAAGTGATTTTATAATTTCATCCGATCGGTGTGTTATGCACTCTTATTTTTTCAAGTGACAAATATGTGTGATAAATGATATCATATTCATTGTGCTTTCTTTGACTGATATAATCTCGTTGCAATTTGTCACAAAATAAGACTAAGTTCATTAAAAAATTCATAACTAGTTAGTGAATGAACCCATTGGCGAAAATTTCTGGCTCCTCCCCTGTATGACACTTCTATGACGTTAATTGTTACAAAAGCACGTATCATCATAGATGTGGTGGAATCCTACTTCTATGAACAAAAATCATGAAAGAAAATGGGTTTTTCGTCCGGGGCGGGCCGCGGACGCACCTGCATGACATTCTTTGGGCCGTCCTTGATGGAAAAAATCATGGTAGAAGTAAGGGCGAGGAAAATATCGGGGACACTACAGGAATCAGCTACTTTGCCGTCTGCCGTGGCGGACGGCAAAGGCACGAATGGCGGACGGCAAAATCCTTTGCCGTCGTCCCGGACGGCAACAGTTCGGCAAAGTAGGCTACGGTAAACAGCTACTTTGCCGTCCGCTTCAGCGGTGACGGCAACGGCCTTTGCCGTCCGCGACGAACGGCAAAGAGAGCGGACGGTAATAATTGCGCCGTCGATCCGTTAAGTGTCTAACGGCAGGCCTTTGCCGTCCGCCGCGACGGCAAAATTTCTAGTGACTTTGCCGTCGCCATCGATGGCAAAGTGCAGGTTCTTTGCCGTCGCCATCGATGGCAAAGTGCAGGTTCTTTGCCGTCGCCATCGATGGCAAACGACCAAATGGGTCAGCTTCCGTGAAGCACACTAGATGCCACGTGTCTTCTTTGCCGTCCGCGGATGACGGCAAAGAGCGCGTTGCCGTCGGTGGCAGACGGCAAAGAGCCTGCATATTGGCTCTTTTATCTGTTTTTTATTAAATCCAACAATTTTCATCACAATTATATATGACATATATAGATATATTTCAAAAGGCCATTACAGAGCAAACATATAAGATATCCAACACATAACTTCATCATACAAACATATATATTACATGCATAGTTCCATCATACATAACAAGTTCAACATAGAGGCATCCAACCATATATATTACAATAGTTTCATCCAACGATACATGCATAGTTCAACGATACAAAAGAAACAGAGAAAGGGATAAGGAGCACTCCATCTATGCAAGCTTTCGTCAAGTGAATGAAATCTGCAAAATGAAAAATAAGAAAGTTAGAACAAGAAGAGTAGAACAAGAAGAAGACTAGAACAAGAAGAAGACTAGAACAAGAAGAGTATGCCATTTATGAGCTAACTTACGTGAAATGGATCATATATGAGCTAACTAAGTTGAAATGGGTCGTTTATGAGCTAGCTAAGGTGAAATGGATCATTTATGAGCTAACTAAGTTGAAATGGGTCGTTTATGAGCTAGCTAAGGTGAAATGGATCAGTTATGAGCTAACTTAGTTGAAATGGATCATTTATGAGCTAATTTAGTTGAAATGGATCTTATGGATCGTTTTTGAGCTAACTTAGGTGAAATGGATCATTTATGAGCTAATTTAGTTGAAATGGATCTTTTTGAGCTAACTTAGGTGAAATGGATCATTTAAGAGCTAATTTAGGTGAAATGGATCGTTTTTTAGCTAACTTGGTGAAATGGATCATTTAAGAGCTAATTTAGGTGAAATGGGTCATTTTTGAGCTAACTTGGATGAACTGGATCATTTATAAGCTAACCTAGGTAAAATGGGTCATTTTAGAGCTAACTTAGGTAAAATGGATCGTCTATGAGCTAACTAAGCTAATTATGCAATTTTGACATAAGTAAGCTAAGTACATATCGTTTTAGAGCTAACTTAGGTAAAATGGATGGTTTTGGAGGTCAGTAAGCTTATTAAGTCATTTTGGAGGAGAAGAAGCTAAGTCTAGGTCATTATGGTAAGCATTGGAGGAAATAAAGCTAAGTCTAGGTCTTTATGCATGTGTTAAGCAAAACACTAGATAAACTTACCAAGATCCAGGAGGTGTAGGAGCGGGGTGGCTCGTGTCGGTAGCTGGAGAAGGATCGTGCGATGCTTGTCTGGAGTTACGCTGCACCAAAGATCATTTCCAATGTCTTGTTAGCATGATGACACTCAAATGTTAAGACTAGCAAGTAATGTCCATTCAAATAAAACTCACCGTGGTCCCAGGAGCAATCACTGGCATCGGCGGAGCGGTCTGACCTGTCTTCTCGCATACGCATCGCACATTTGGTTTTGACGACTCAGTCATACTAGTTAGTAATGAGACAAACACTACATGAATGTTTTGGCTAATCTGCAGAAGAAACTTACCACAAGGAGCTCGTACATGGCCCTTGCACGCATGTCATTCCGTGCCCTCTCCTCCTCCATCATCTTTGTCGTCCTCTCCTCCAACTCCCGCTGCCTCTCCGCCTCCGCCAAGTTTCTCCGTTCTATCTCTCTCACTCTGTATAGCAGCCTGCAACACCACTCACATGACCATTTGTAATCATTGATGGAAGCGCACACAATGTAATGGAGAAAGATAACTGAGTATGTATCACTAACCTTGATGGCGAGTTGCACCATGTATATATTCATCAGTTGATCTACTTTGTCAATTTTATTACGTCCATGCAACCTACACTCTAATAGGTAATGATAGGTCCTAATCCCACCCGCGTAAGTGTAGATTGGGTTCATTTTCCCATGCTATGCTCCGGATCCGACGCAAAATTTCGGCAGCACCTCCCCGCCGTTCTCCTGATACACGTCTCTGCAATAAACAGAGAGGATGTGTACCCGGAGAACAACAGGGGAGGCATCGACGAAATATATGCGCCGGATCCGAGCAAAGCATATGGGAAAACGAACCCAATCTACACATACTGGCTGTCCATGGATAGCGTTGGACAATTGAAGAATCAAGGTTATAAATATGCAAATGCATGCATATTTATAACTATGACGCTTTCGAACGGGAGACACATATTGGTTACGATATCGATGATTCAAGACACATATATAGCTAGCTATCAAGTTTCATCGAATAGATCAAATAATTAATGGGGAGGAGGAGTTGTCATTTGTGCTCACCCACGAACGAAGGCGAGCTCGCAAAGCGACGGCGAGGTCGTCGAACACCAAACCTCGCAGCGATGAAACAACTGCACAATTAAAACTACACGATCAACACAATTATATATGATGTTTTTCATAGCAAAATCGAAAAATATATGACCTAACTAATAATTCACAAATATATGACCCCGTCGGCCTCTGGAAGGCCAAAGAACACCTTTTCGGGAGGTGTCGGTGGTCGGGGTGTCCTGTCGGTGTCGGGGTGCCGTGTCGGGGTCGGGGTGCTGTTTCGTGGTCGGGGGGTCGGGTGTCGTGTCGATGTCGGGGTAGTGCCGTGTCGGTGTCGGGGTGTTGTTTCGGGGTCGGGGTGTGGTGTCGGCGTCAGGGTGTCGGGTCAGGCTCGGGGTCGGGGTGTTGGGTCAGGCTCGGGGGGTCGGGGTGACGGGTCGGGTGTCGGGTCAGCCTTGGGGGTCGGGGTGTCGGGTCGGGTCGGGTGTCGGGGTCGGGGTGTCGGGGTCGGGTCGGGTCGGGTCGGGTGTCGGGTCGGGTCTCGGGGTCGGGGTCGGGGTCTCGGGTCGGGTGTCGTGTCGGGTGCCGGGTCGGGTCCAGGTACCGTGTCGGTCGGGTCGGGTCGGGGTGTCGGGGGGTCGGGTCGGGTGTCGGGGTCGGGTCGGGGTCGGGTCGGGGTGTCGGGTCGGGTCGGGTCGGGGTCTCGGGTCAGGTGTCTTCTTCTTCTTCTTCCTTTTCCTTTTCTTCCTTTTTCCTTTTCTTCTTCTTCCTCCTTTTCCTTTTCTTCCTTTTTTCCTTCTTCTTCTTCTTCTTCTTCTTCTTCTTCTTCTTCTTCCTCCTTTCCTTTTCCTCTTCTTCTTCTCCTCCTCTCCTCTTTTCTTCTTCTTATACTAAACTAAATCTAAACCTAATACTAAACTAAAACTAAACCTATAAACCTAATACTAAACTAAAACTAAACCTATAAACCTAAAACTAAACGTAAACCTAAAACTAAAAAACAGAAAAAGGAAAAAAGGAAGAAGATACTCACCGCAGCGAGGGTGGAGGAGGGGGCGGTGCGGCCTAGGGCGGCGGAGGAGGGGGCGGGCGGCGCGCCGGCCGGCCGGGCGGCGGGCGCGAGGTGCCGGGCGCCAGGCGTGGCGGCGCCAGACGGCAGGGCGGGGGCAGGGGAGGGGGCGCCGGGCAGCGGCGAGGGTGGAGGAGGGGGCGGTGCGGCCTGGGCGCGGAGGTGCCGGGCGCCGGGTGGCGGCGGGTGGTGGGGCGACAGGCGGGGCTGGGCGGGCGGGGTGGTGCGAAGGGGCTGGCGAGAGGTGGGAGAGAAAGAGAGAGAGAGGGGGGGGGTGGGGCGCCGTTAACGTTACGTGGGGCCTCCTCTTGCCGTCCGCCACCCTTTGCCGTCCGCCTTCTTCCTCTTTGCCGTCCGCTAGCGGACGGCAAAGAGGGCCCCCGTTAGGTTTTTTTTTTTGCAACTCGTCAGTGGGGCCCCTCCCTCTTTGCCGTCCGCTAGCAGACAGCAACGAATCTTTGCCGTCCGCGAGCGGACGGCAAAGAACTGGCTGATGGTAACCTTGGTCTTTGCCATCAGCCAGTTCTTTGTCGTCCGCTTTTTGGGTAGCTGATGGCAAAGAGCTTATTTGCCGTCCGCTAGCAGACGGCAAAGATCTGGCAGATGGCAAAGTAGCTGATTCCAGTAGTGGGAGTTCCCGGTTACGGTGGGTGGTCGGGGCCGAGCGATGCACGGAGGTTTGCGCGTTTCTCTCGTACACATACGCGCGTGTGTGCGAGGTGTTGTGCTCTAACTGAACCTGAGCGATTGCACTAGCTACGTTGCTGAACCCGAGGAATCGATCCCTTGGCTGTTAACTGAACCCGAGCGATTCCTTCGCTACTGCTGCTAACTGAAGCCGATCGTACCAGCTGCCTCTTGATGAACAGTGACCATTGTTGGGGGTTGGATGAACAGTTCACGGTGGGGGTTGGATGAATAGGACCCCGTGGTAGTAGAGGCCGTTGCCGCTGGATGAACTGGACCCCGACTGGGAGGAGGCCGCCACACACGCGCGTGTGTGTGGAAAAGGTTGACTGTAAAAATCATGATTAGTGAATCATGCTAATAAATTTGTGAAGAAGCATCAAACTAAAATTTGACAATTCTCTTGTGTTATTACACGAGGGAACATATTTGCCTCGATATCTCAATCATCAAATTCAAAGAAACATTTAAGATGCCATATGATAGGAAATCCTATCCAGTTAAGTAAGCAACTCAAGTTAGACTAGTGCATACTAGTGTATTGAAAATTCATCGCTGCCGCATGATACAAAGTCCATGTATAGTTTCCATGGAGAACAACTCATGTATATCTAATAATGGACCGTGTAGAGACATGTTGGTTTGTCATGCAGAAGTGGTTTGACATGATATTACAAGCATTTCACCTATGTTTGTTATAGATTTTTATGCTAGTTTCATGAAAGGGATGTAACAATGTTTTAAACAAGTGTTTATTTGTCATTACAATCATGTACAATGTTCTGGAGAAATTCCATAAATATTTGCATACAACCGCATTGGTTTAGTTATTTTTTCAAAAAACAATTATCTATCTCCACCAGGTTATCCACCGGCTTTGCGAGACGCTCCGGTCCCAAACATGGCTGGTAAGACTTACCTTTGTTTTGTGCCAAGATGCAAGATTGGTCCAGATGACGGGAATGGAATGCAGCAGATGGTGGAATAACCCAAGGATTTCTATCTAGTTTTTGTTTGAAAGGTGGAAGTGGAATCGACAACGAAGCGAGTATTTTTTAGTAGTTTTCAAATGTCTCGTATGATATGGGCCACATCTCGTTCTATCATCCGAATGTTCTCCATATTTGCATTTTCATCCTTTCTTTTAAATTCAACCTATGGCGATGAATCAAAGAAACCTTGGGTGATGCTCGAAAGACATGTTTTTTTCCAAGAGACATCACCTATCATTTTCACATATTTGTGTGATTCACACTCTTGAAATGAAGTGAGAGGGGGATTTTCCAGAAGCAATGATAAAATGTGTGTACCTACTTCTGTTGGAATTAATCCCTAGGTTTGCATTCCGTGTGTCTTGTCAAAGCTTTAGTATACTTTGCGATAGATTCGTCACATGGAGTCATCTGCGATGGTTTAGCCGTTTTCCAAGGAAGAAAAATGTTGGTCTGAGGGAGATTGACATGTTTGTAAGTTATAGCGTTGATGCTAGCAACTAAGACAAAGCGGAACTTGATGTCAATAAAGAAATGATGGAATGACATGAGTCAGAGCCTAACAGATCCTAAAAAACAATGCGAGAAACACATGAATACCAACTTTGATATTATAGAGTTTTATGTGCCAATGGGTCATGAAAATATATGTAAAACACATATTTGATGTTGGCGAATGAGGGTTGGAGCCTCGTACATTGTTATTAAGGATAGATGGATTGCACTGACCACTTCATCATCAGTCATAGAATCGAAATATTGAGTGCCTTCACTGAGCTTCCATCTTGAGATTTTTTATAGCAGGCACTAGATATAGAAGGTAATTCTTGGTTGTGCGGGCATCTTTTGGCTGCTCTGAGCGCCACCATCTTTCAAGCAAACGGGGCCAAACAGCGCCAAAAATAGATAACTTCACCTTACTTCTCCTGAAATCACATGTTAAGGCATTGGCTGCATGGAACATTTTTATGCATTTAGGCATGTTTGGGGAAACTAATAGACCTTCGTTTGTTTTGGATGTGTCCTAGACAAATCTAGTCGAATCATGCTTCCCTCTACCAATTTCAACAACCTCTAAACAACTTTTTGGTCGACTGGTGGATTTCAGAGTGAAGACATATTCCTCTAAAGATGTTAGTTCAGAGCCCAAAGACCTTAAAACTTGAAATATGAAAAAATAATTCAGCTCATATAGTCGTGATGTATGAAACAAATATGTGAACATTGGTTAATTAGCTGTCACAGCCCTAGAATTGTTTGCAACTAATGGCATTGCATCCATGCATCATGCTTAAATTTCATGAAATTTGAAATGGCGATTGATCAAACCCCTAGTACTGAAACAATGCAAATAGGTTCAACTTCAAAATATTTTCAAAGAACCCAAATTGGTTTGCAAAAATGTTCATGATTAATGGAAAAGGGTGAAAACCATATCCAGAGATGATGGATATTTTTCCAAGACATTTTTGGTATTTGAGTTAATCCATATTGTATTTGAATTGGGGCACTTAAATTCTATAAATAATTTTAAATGCTCCAACATATTCTGAAAATAGCTAAGGGTCTCTGTAATATTTCAGTTAATGCCCAAAATTATTTTCAGGATTTATGAAAATGATTTAGTTTCTAAAACTAAATCAAAACAAATTGCAGAAAATAGCAAAACAGAAAGAAATTAGAAAGGACACGGAGAGAGAGAGTTTACATGTGCAGCCCACCTGGAGGCCCACTTACCTGGCCCAGCCCACCCGAGCCGCCACCGTCTTCCACCTCGCGCCAGATGGACGCGAGGCATGTGGCCACCGCACGCCGGCACGCGCCCGAGCCACCTCCTGCTTCCGCCGCTTCCCCGACGCGGTTGTGAGCGCCACGCACGTCCCCGAACCCAACCGCTCACTCCAATCCTCTCTCCCCTCCTCTGTTTCTCTCCCACACGACCACCGAGCGGGTTCGCCGCCGCCGTTTGTCACCACCGCGGCCACCGGCCAGCACTAGACCCATGGACCAGCCCTGAGCTCCACCGTGACACCCTTGTCCTCTCCGTCAGCTCACATGGCCGGAAGAGCTCCAACGCACCGTCCCCGGCCACTTCTCCATCGTCGGCCGCCGCGGATCTCCATCGCCGACTCGCCGTCGTCCGAGCTTCCCCGAGCACGCTGAGGCCATCACTGCACTCCACGTGAGCTCCTGATCGTCCTCCCCCTCTCCGTTTTCTCTCTAGCATGCCGTAGCCGCCGTGCCTCTCTCACCCGACAGCGCCGACACCAAAGCTCGCCGGCGATGACGCTCCGGTGACCATTTGGTCCCGGGCATGCGTCCAACGTCCTCGCCGCACCGCGTAGACGCCGTAGGTGTTAAACCTGCATCGCCAAGGCCGCTGTGGCCTCGACCCCGAGCTCGCCCGAGCTCCGGCCGCCGCTTCTGTGCTCGCCGTCGTCATCTCCGGCGACTCCGAGGCCTTCCGATCGCTCTGCTAGACGCGGTCGAGCGCGGGCTACCCTCTGGTGGCCTTCGCGCATCCATCCGTCGCCCGCAGCTCAACTCCGGCGAGTTGCCGCCGCAGTTTTGGGTCGCCGCCGGTGAAACTCCGGCGAGAGCCGACGTGGCTTCGTCATTAGCACTAATCCCTACCAGCTAACCACCCCACATCCACTGACAGTGGGCCCCGCAGCTAGTCAAAGCACGAGTCAACGTGGGATTAGCGCCTCTGTCACTGACCAGTGGACCCCATTGGTCAGGTTTGACCTAGACCCGCCTGTTGACCTGCTGAGGTCAGCATGACCTAATGCTGACGCAATAATTCTTTTTCTGGATTTATTTTAATTCAGGAAATTCCAGAAAATATCATAAACTTCTAAAATTCATAGTAATTCAACCGTAGCTCAGATTGAAATAATTTATATATGAAAAATTATCAGAAAAATCCAATCTATCCATCTGTACCATTTTGATGCATGTTTGATCAAGTTAACTTCATTGTTTAGGATGAAACATGAATAGGGCAACTTTGATAATAGTTTTGGAGTTGGGATTTGATATAGTTTTGAATTCCACTTCAATCAAAATGACTTGCTGTTGCATTAGCCCAAATCACAGCATATTGCCATGTCATGATCATGCATCATATTGCTGCATTGCATTGATTGTGTTTCTTCCTTGTTTGTCGGTGCTTGTTCCCTCTCGGTAGGCGTATCCCGACGATGAGTTCGATGACACAGATGAAGAACTATATTATCTTCAGAAGTGCCAGGCAAGCAAAACCCCCTTGTTCATTCAGATACAATCCCACTCTCTCGCTCCTGCTCTCTTTTACTGCATTAGGACAACAACGATTTATGTGTTACTTGCTGCGGTAGCTGAACCCCTTTATCCTCTGCATGACCTGTCATTCCACAGTAAATAGATGAAGCCCACTAGCATGAGTAGGAGTTGTTTGATCCCTGTTGTGCCTACTCATCCATGCTTGTTTGTCATGCCTGCTCTTGCTTAGAGTTGAGTCAGGTCGATTCATCGGGAATGAATTGGAATGGTTGTGTGAACATGTCCTCATTGTGTGTGAGCTAAGTGTGTGAACACGATTTGGTAAAGGTAGCGGTGAGAGGCCATGTAGGAGTACATGGTGGGTTGTCTCATTGCAGCCGTCCTCCGGAACTGAGTTCTGTGTTTGTGATCCATGACCAGTTACTACCACGCATTGGGATGCTTAAGTGCCCCTCTCGACTTCTTAACCATCCTTGTTCTCTGTCCAGGAGTTGCAACTAGTTTCTGGTGTTTGTAGGATATGTGTTGGAGGCCGTGCGTAGCGCTGACCCTAGGGGTGGGCTATGTTGCGGTAGATACACCGTGGCCCGGTGTACCGATTCGCCCGTTTGGTGTCTCGGGAACCCTGCACACATCGTTCGGGGCCGTTAGTGGAAACCTCGGCCGGACTCCCTGCGGATGGAACCCGAATAGGCGATAAACCTGGACTAGAGACTTGTATGTTTAGGTAGGTCGTGGCCGACACCCTCGCCAGGCTTCCGCTTGAAGGTTGCCGAGATACATGACATGTACATGGCGGTAAGTGGCGAGAGCGTGTGTGAAGAAGTACACCCCTGCAGGGTTAATATGATCTATTTGAATAGCCGTGTCCGCGAAAAAGGACTTCTGGGTTGCCTATAACAGTTCATAGACAAGTGAAAGTGGATACTCTAAAATGCGCAAGATAAGCGTGAGTGCTATGGATGGCGTTCTCGTAGGGAGACGGGAGCGGGTCCATAGTGGTGTATTGATATGGTGAATATGTGGACTCGTGCGCCACCTCAAAAGAGTTACTTGCAATGTAGTTCGGGATAGCCACCGAGTCAAAGCTGGCTTGCTGCACCAAACTCCACCACCCCTTTGTTGATAATGATGCATATGTAGATAGTTCGATGTAAGTCTTGCTGAGTACGTTTGTACTCACGTTTGCTTATTTTATGTTTTGCGAGAGACGTCGGTCTCGCTAGTAGTTCCGCTTGGACTTGACGTTTAGCTTGTTACCTCAGCTACGATCTTGTGCCCTCGGCAGATCTCGTAGATAGTCGCCTCTCAACCTTTTTCATTTGTAGATGTCGTACTCGGACATGTTAGGCTTCGCTTGTGCTTTGATTTGTATGTTCATTGTTGTGTCATGAGACCCATGTTTGTAATATCTCGCTCCTCGAGCCTAATGAATAAATATTTGAGTCGTAGAGTTATGTTGTGATGCCATGTTGTATTTACACATATTGAGCATATTGTGTGTATGTTTGAAATGCTTGGTATGTGTGGGATCCGACAATCTAGTTGTTTATCCTTGGCAGCCTCTCATATGGGGAAATGTAGTCTCTGCTTCCTAGCGATAGTAGTCCGCTACAGCCCGTTCACCGGAGTCCTGCTAGCCCAAAGACTACTGCTGGACACTTGATCGGCGGCATGTGTTTCACTTCGTTCCTATGTCTGTCCCTTCGGGGAAATGTCACGCGGTGACATCTGGAGTCCTGCCTAGCCTGCTACAGCCCGGGTTACCGGAGTCCTGTTAGCCCAGTGCTACAGCCCGGATTCATACGTTGATGACCGACATGCTCGATGTGATTCATGTATGCCTGTCCCCATGGGTTAGTGCCGCTTTGGGTTCACGACTAGCCATGTCGGCCCGGGTTCTCTGTCATATGGATGCTAGCGACACTATCATATACGTGAGCCAAAAGACGCAAACGGTCCTCGGCCATGGTAAGGCGACACCGTGGAATACCGTGCGTGAGGCCGCAAAGTGATATGAGGTGTTACCGCTAGATCGATGTGACTTGGAATCGGGTCTGACAGCGTTGGTATCGAGCTGATCTGCTGTAGGATTACCAAGCCAAACTGGTCGGTTGTGTCTAGAAATGCTTTAGTTATATAAGGGAATTGATTGTGGAAGGAACGTAAGGCTCTTTTTACTCCTTATACCTCATGGCCTTCTAATCTGAGTCATCCTCTTCTCTTCTCGGGTTTAAGAACTAGGCTTCTCATCTTTCTATCAGGATGACGTGTTACTAATCCATAGACCTTTAAGATTGTTGGTTTTAATCCCCAGTTCAGTTCCTACTATTTCTGTATGATAACTGTTGATCTCGGAACCTTGATATTGTGATGTGGAGTGGTCATGCCACCATTTGTGCAGGATGTCTCAAATCATTTTGAGCATTTACAGTCGTTATGCTGTCCGAGTCATCCCAGTTCTCTAAATAGTCTGATGCATTTGCAAATCCTTTCCTTCCGTTCCCCATGTCCTTTTTGGTCAGAATCAGCACACTAATCGGTAAGTTGAGGTACTTTGTTGCCTCGGCGTAGATGTTGGAGCTATTATTATGACCCTAGGTGTTTAGGAAGTCACCTAGCAATTTAGCAATGCTTTTGTATCCCCAGTATGATGATTCTGGCCATTATTCTTGAAAGCATCCCGTGATGTTATTAGTTAGTAGGCATTCTATTCCTGGGTTCTTGAACCCGAGATTCACCCTACTTACTTCATGTTGATAATAATTGCTAGCTCCCTTAGGTTATTAGTAACCTTTGCGATAGTCCTCGAGGTCCGTGGTATTCTCCTTCTTCCAAATACCATGAACTAGTTGTGGCAGCATTTCCTCTTGAGCCTAAAGATCGCAATCAGAGTACTCTTGAAGAGTACTCCATTCATATTGTGACTCTGCCAGTCCTACCTTCTCTGCATGGGTTATCCGGGAGAAATGTTGAGCTTTGCTCGATATACTAATCCATGCCTCCACAACTCGAAAAGTTATATTTTCCTCGAGTTGTCCCTCCTTAGTTGTATTCCGATCCCCGTCTATGAGTTGATAGTCAGGAGTAGTCGTGTTCTCGTCCTCATCGATGCCCATTTTTTCTTGTGGTCCGTCAAGCCATTCTGTTCTGGAATGACTAGGAGAAACAAACTCCAGTACCTCATCCATATCCAGGATTGGATCAAGTAGTTGTATCCCACAGATCAAAATGCCAATTCAGCTTTGTTCTGTTCTACCTTGGAGTATTACCCTCTTTATGTCAGAATTGTCATGAGAACTGCACCAGCTCTCATGAATTCTTGACGTAGTGATACTTCTCACCATCATCATTCATTCCTCGGTCCTCGTGTTGTTGTAACCGGAATGCCGACAAGTGAATTGTGATGTGTGAAATCAATACTCCGAGCAACTTGTTGCTTGGTAGCTAATGGACAATATCCTCATTCTTAGCGTGTTGGTTATTAAATCATCATTCTAAGATAGATTGTGCTACCTAGTCCTTAGTTCTAGTGCACTCTTCGATCTATGAGTTAGGATCTTGTCAAGTCCTCACTGATTTGATCATATCGTCTTGCCCTCAAAAGCAAGATTGTTCTCGAGCTTGGTAACATATCGGTGGTTCGTGACTTTCCAAATATCTTCTTGGAAGTGTTACCGGGTTGTTTCATGACTGTTATGTTGAGCTCGTGATCAAGTTGGTTTCTTGTGAACCACCCTTTCTCCAAGAATCTGTGTTGGATATCCTTGAGCTAGTTGGTTAAGCTAGACAACAACTTGGAGAGTTGGAAGATAAAAGCTTGCCTAACTTAGTTCGTTCCAAAGGGATATTCTTGTGTAGTGTGTGTTGAAGAAAGATGATATCTTCATCGATTGGTCCCTGTGATCAGTTGTTGGACCTACTGTCTTATCAATCCTTTGATTTGAGTGTGGGCTATCGTCAAATCAAATCAGTACGAACGATGCTCGTAATGTTTTCTTACTCGTGGTTGATCCCTCAAGCATATACCATTACATCTTTTGGTCTGACCAATGCTATCACCGTGTTCACATGATGGTGGAAGTCCAGTGATATGGAAATTCCGATAAGTTGTTGTTGAGCCCATCAGCAGCATTTTGTCTCCCCCATGAGTCATGTTGAACATCAACCTAGTGTTGGAAACTTGTGTAAGCATTTCTTTGTGTTTCGTTCATGAAGCTTATGCTTGGATGGAAGAAGTGACTTCCTCTAATTCACGTGCATTAGGTGCAAGTTGCCGCCATGAATTTGAGAAAGGTTTGTTTTGTTTCCCTTGGAATCATCCCAAATCAGTCATGCATGTGCGAAGTATTCTATGGTTTGGAGACTTGCAACCTTCATTCTATATGTATCCCTAGCACACCAAGCCACTGATTGATTTGTTCAAGGAGAAGAAGTTCCTTCTTAAGACCGTGGCTTATACAAGGACTCGGTATCCTCGATGATGGTTCCCCACCTGAACTCGGTAGTGTATTGTTGTAAGACTACTACGTGGTCATGCTTGTCTTGGACAATGTGTTCACAGGTTTGTAGCAGTACCAGCTCATGTTTTGGAGCTTGCTATCGTAGTTCATATCCCGAGAATCTCGCAATGCCATCTCGTCGAATTGTGTTGCAAACTTTCTTTTCAGACATGCTGAGTCTGAAGTATCCTATTACCAGTCGGATCTGAATCTCAGGTAGATATGATGATTGGAACACTCCCAACAGTTGCATCTTGTTCCCAGCTTGCACCGCCATTGTGCCAATCCCCCATGGGCTGCCTTCCCGGTAGTTGCTATCCAATATCACCTTCAAAAGTGGACTTACCATGGGTCCCATCCATCTCCGATGATAAGCAAAAATCATCCATTGCGTTGTCTTCAACAAGGTAGCCACATCATCCATTCTAGTATGAGTATGTCTTTTATTCGAACTCGTTCAACCAATCGATTGTGATTGCCTTATGCTGGTATGAAGAGTTTCAATGATCTCTGAATCAAAAGTAATTCTTTTTTCCACTTAAGGGAATAGCTCTTTGCGTCACCTCCCCTAAGGTGCCCCGTTTTGGAATCATGGCAACTTCCCTCGCTATTTTGAAACACTCGTAAAATTGTTTCCTCCGTCCTTACTGATGCATGTCTTACCTCTCCGCTCCAGAAATGTTTTTATGTCTCATTCCATGAGTTGATCTTGGATCATTAAGATGATCCTAAATTGTTTGAACCTCAAGAAGATCGATTCTTCTAAATTCCCCCTTTTCTTCTCGTTGTCATGTTGGATGTAGTTCTCAAGACAAGACATCGAAACGAAAATGGTGATCGTGTCAACGTTCCTATGAAGTGCTACCTGAATCGTGAAGACCGTGATAGTTTGTGCCCCCTCTGTCTTCTTACCTCACGTCTTGAATCTCGGGACGAGATTCTTGTTTAGTGGGGGTGAGTTGTCACAGCCCTAGAATTGTTTGCAACTAATGGCATTACATCCATGCATCATGCTTAAATTTCATGAAATTTGAAATGGGGATTAATCAAACCCCTAGTACTGAAACAATGCAAATAGGTTCAACTTCAAAAAAAATTCAAAGAACCCAAATTGGTTTGCAAAAATGTTCATGATTAATGGAAAAGGGTGAAAACCATATCCAGAGATGATGGATATTTTTCCAAGACATTTTTGGTATTTGAATTAATCCATATTGTATTTGAATTGGGGCACTTAAATTCTATAAATAATTTTAAATGCTCCAACATATTCTGAAAATAGCTAAGGGTCTCTGTAATATTTCAGTTAATGCCCAAAATTATTTTCAGGATTTATGAAAATGATTTAGTTTCTAAAACTAAATCAAAACAAATTATAGAAAATAGCAAAACAGAAAGAAATTAGAAAGGACACGGAGAGAGAGAGAGTTTACCTGTGCAGCCCACCTGGAGGCCCACTTACCTGGCCCAGCCCACCCGAGCCGCCACCGTCTTCCACCTCGCGCCAGAAGGACGCGAGGCGTGTGGCCACCGCACGCCGGCACGCGCCCGAGCCACCTCCTGCTTCCGCCGCTTCCCCGACGCGGCTGTGAGCGCCACGCACGTCCCCGAACCCAACCGCTCACTCCAATCCTCTCTCCCCTCCTCTGTTTCTCTCCCACACGACCATCGAGCGGGTTCGCCGCCGCCGTTCGTCACCACCGCGGCCACCGGCCAGCACTAGACCCATGGACGATCCCTGAGCTCCGCCGTGACACCCTTGTCCTCTCCGTCAGCTCACATGGCCGGAAGAGCTCCAACGCACCGTCCCCGGCCACTTCTCCATCGTCGGCCGCCGCGGATCTCCATCGCCGACTCGCAGTCGTCCGAGCTTCCCCGAGCACACTGAGGCCATCACTGCACTCCATGTGAGCTCCTGATCATCCTCCCCCTCTCTGTTTTCTCTCTAGCATGCCGTAGCCGCCGCGCCTCTCTCACCCAACAGCGCCGCCAAAGCTCGCCGGCGATGATGCTCCGGTGACCATTTGGTCCCGGGCATGCGTCCAACGTCCTCGCCGCACCGCTTAGGCGCCGTAGGTGTTAAACCCGCATCGCCAAGGCCGTTGTGGCCTCGACCCCGAGCTCGCCCGAGCTTCGGCCGCCGCTTCTGTGCTCGCCATCGTCATCTCCGGCGACTCCGAGGCCTTCCGATCGCTCTGCTAGACGCGGTCGAGCGCGGGCTACCCTCTGGTGGCCTTCGCGCATCCATCCGTCGCCCGCAGCTCAACTCCGGCGAGTTGCCGCCGCAGTTTTGGGTCGCCGCCAGTGAAACTCCGGCGAGAGCCGACGTGGCCTCATCATTAGCACTAATCCCTGCCAGCTAACCACCCCACATCCATTGACAGTGGGCCCCGCAGCTGGTCAAAGCACGAGTCAACGCGGGATTAGCGCCTCTGTCACTGACCAGTGGACCCCACTGGTCAGGTTTGACCTAGACCCGCCTGTTGACCTGCTGAGGTCAGCATGACCTAATGCTGACGCAATAACTCTTTTTCTGGATTTATTTTAATTCAGGAAATTCCAGAAAATATCCTAAACTTCTAAAATTCATAGTAATTCAACCGTAGCTCAGATTGAAATAATTTATATATGAAAAATTATCAGAAAAATCCAATCTATCCATCTGTACCATTTTCATGCATGTTTGATAAAGTTAACTTCACTGTTTAGGATGAAACATGAATAGGGCAACTTTGATAATAGTTTTGGAGTTGGGATTTGATATAGTTTTGAATTCCACTTCAATCAAAATGACTTGCTGTTGCATTAGCCCAAATCACAGCATATTGCCATGTCATGATCATGCATCATATTGCTGCATTGCATTGATTGTGTTTCTTCCTTGTTTGTCGGTGCTTGTTCCCTCTCGGTAGGCGTATCCCGACGATGAGTTCGATGACACGGATGAAGAACTATATTATCTTCAGAAGTGCCAGACAAGTAAAACCCCCTTGTTCATTCCGATACAATCCCACTCTCTCGCTCCTGCTCTCTTTTACTGCATTAGGACAACAACGATTTATGTGTTACTTGCTGCGGTAGCTGAACCCCTTTATCCTCTGCATGACCTGTCATTCCACAGTAAATAGATGAAGCCCACTAGCATGAGTAGGAGTTGTTTGAGCCCTGTTGTGCCTACTCATCCATGCTTGTTTGTCATGCCTGCTACTGCTTAGAGTTGAGTCAGGCCTGATTCATCGGGAATGAATTGGAATGGTTGTGTGAACATGTCCTACTGTGTGTGAGCTAAGTGTGTTAACACGATTTGGTAAAGGTAGCGTGCGAGGCCATGTAGGAGTACATGGTGGGTTGTCTCATTGCAGCCGTCCTCAGGAACTGAGTTCTGTGTTTGTGATCCATGACCAGTTACTACCACGCATTGGGATGCTTAAGTGCCCCTCTCGACTTCTTAACCATCCTTGTTCTCTGTCTAGGAGTTGCAACTAGTTTCTGGTGTTTGTAGGATATGTGTTGGAGGCCGTGCGTAGCGCTGACCCTAGGGGTGGGCTATGTTGCGGTAGATACACCGTGGCTCGGTGTACCGATTCGCCCGTTTGGTGTCTCGGGAACCCTGCACACATCGTTCGGGGCCGTTAGTGGAAACCTCGGCCGGACTCCCTGCGGATGGAACCCGAATAGGCGATAAACCTGGACTAGAGACTTGTATGTTTAGGTAGGTCGTGGTCGACACCCTCGCCAGGCTTCCGCTTGAAGGTTGCCGAGATACATGACGTGTACATGGCGGTAAGTGGCGAGAGCGTGTGTGAAGAAGTACACCCCTGCATGGTTAATATGATCTATTCGAATAGCCGTGTCCGCGGAAAAGGACTTCTGGGTTGCCTATAACAGTTCATAGACAAGTGAAAGTGGATACTCTAAAATGCGCAAGATAAGCGTGAGTGCTATGGATGGCGTTCTCGTAGGGAGATGGGAGCGGGTCCATAGTGGTGTATTGATATGGTGAATATGTGGACTCGTGCGCCACCTCAAAAGAGTTACTTGCGATTGTGATTCAGGATAGCCACCGAGTCAAAGCTGGCTTGTGAAGTCAAACTCCACCACCCCTTTGTTGATAATGATGCATATGCGATAGTTACGATGTAAGTCTTGCTGAGTACGTTTGTACTCACGTTTGCTTATTTTATGTTTTGCAGAGAGACGTCAGTCTCGCTAGTAGTTCCGCTTGGACTTCGACGTTTAGCTTGTTACCTCAGCTACGATCTTGTGCCCTCGGCAGGATCTGGTAGATAGTCAGGCCTCTCAACCTTTTTCATTTGTAGATGTCTGTACTCAGACATGTTAGGCTTCCGCTTGTGCTTTGATTTGTATGCTCTGAGTGTTGGGTCATGAGACCCATGTTTGTAATATCTCGCTCCTCGGAGCCTAATGAATAAATATTTGAGTCATAGAGTTATGTTGTGATGCCATGTTGTATTTACACATATTGAGCATATTGTGTGTATGTTTGAAATGCTTGGTATGTGTGGGATCCGACAATCTAGTTGTTTATCCTTGGCAGCCTCTCATATGGGGAAATGTAGTCTCACGCTTCTGGCGATAGTAGTCCGCTACAGCCCGGTTCACGAGTCCTGCTAGCCCAAACTACTGCTTTGGACACTTGACTGGCGGCATGTGTTTCACTTCGTTCCTATATCATCCCTTCGGGAAATGTCACGGTGACATCCGAGTCCTGCCTAGCCTGCTACAGCCGGGTTACGGAGTCCTATTAGCCAGTGCTACAGCCCGGATTCATACGTTGATGACCGACATGCTCGATGTGATTCATGTATTCCTGTCCCCATGGGTTAGTGCCGCTTTGGGTTCACGACTAGCCATGTCGGCCCGGGTTCTCTGTCATATGGATGCTAGCGACACTATCATATACGTGAGCCAAAAGACGCAAACGGTCCCGGGCCATGGTAAGGCGACACCCGTGGGAATACCGTGCGTGAGGCCGCAAAGTGATATGAGGTGTTACCGGCTAGATCGTTGTGACTTGGAATCGGGGTCCTGACATTAGCAACCCTAGGTGTGTGGAAAAGGTTGACTGTACAATCATGATTAGTGAATCATGCTAATAAATTGGTGAAGAGGCATCAAACTAAAATTTAGCTGATATCTTGTGTTATTAAACCAAGGAATCTATTTGGCTAGATATCACAATCACAAAATTCTTAGCAACATTTAAGATATCATATGATAGGAAATACAATAAAATTAAGTAAGCAACTCAAGTTATACTAGTGTATGGAAGATTCATAGATGTCGCGTGATAAAAAAAGTCCATGTATGGTTTCAAAGAAGAAGAACTCATGTATTACTTATAATAACCGCGTAGAGACATGTTGGTTTGTCAAGCAGAAGTGGTTTCAGATGACTATTACAAGTATGTCACCTATGTTTGTTATAGATTTTTATCCTATTTTCACGAAAGGTATGTAACAATGTTTTAAACAAGTGTCTATTCCTCGCTACAATCATTTAGAATGTTCTGGACAAATTATATAAATATTCGCATACAACCAAATCAGTTCATTATTTCTCCAAAAACAATTAGCTATCTCCGCCGTGTCATCCACCGGCTTTGGGAGTTGCTCGGTTACCCCCACGCGGCTGGTACTACTTACCATTGTGTTGTCTCGAGATGTGAGATTGGGTCAGATGAAGTGGATAGAGTGTGGTGGAGCGTGGAATAACCCTAGGATTTCGATCTACTTTGTATTTGGAAGGTGGAAATGGGAATGACAATGGAGCGAGTATTTTTGAGTAGATCTCAGTTGTCTTCTATGATATGGGTTGCGTCGCATTCTATCATCCAAATGTTCTCCATATTTCCTAGTTCATCCTTTTTTTAAATACAACCTAGGATGATGATCGCTAAAAAAACCTTGGGTGATGCTTGAAAGACATGATTTTTTGCCAAGAGACATAAGTTACCATTTCACATATTTCTCTAATTCACACTCTTAAAACAAAGCCAGAGGGGGGGGGGGGGTTTGTTAGAAGCCATGATGAAATTTGTGCACCTCTTTTTGTTGGAATTAAAGCATAGGTAGGCATTGCATGTCTCTTATCATAGTTTTATTATACTTGGTGATAGATTCGTCGCTCCGAGTCATCTATGATGGTTAAAGCATTTACTAGGGAAGGAAAATTGGTTTTCCGAGGGAGATTGACTTGTTTGTAAGTCATTGCATTGATGTTATCAGCTAATTAAGACAAAGAGGAACCTTATGTAGATGGAACAATGTAGTATTCAATAAAGGAATGATGGAATGACCTGAGTCGGAGCCTACTAGATACACAAAAACATTGTGAAAAACACATGAATACTAAATTTGATATGATAGATTTTTATGGGCAGCCGAGTTCATGAAAATAGAGGTAAAACACATATTTGAAGTTGGCGGAGCAAGGGTGGAACCTAGTAAGTTGTTACTAAGAACAGATAGAATGCACTGGCCACTTCACAGTGATAGAATCAAAATAGTGAGTGCCTTTAGGGAGCTTCTTTCTTGAGAATTTTTTTTAGGAGGCACTAGATATACAAGGTAATTCTTGTATGGTGGACATCTTTTGGCTGCTCTGAGTGCCACCCTCTTGCAAGCAAATAGGGCCAAACTTCTTCCCAAAATTGATCATTTAAATCACCTTAGTTCTTCTGAAATCACCTGTTAAGGCGTTGTCTACATCTGTTCTAGCAAGCATCGAGCAGTTTATACCTTTTGGCATATTGGTGGAAAACGATAGACCTTTGTTTGTTTTGCATGTATCTTGAACAAATCTAGTTAAATTATGCTTCCCTTTACCAATCCCAAAGACCTCAACAAAAGTTATTAGTCCAATAATTGATTTGAGAGTGAGGACATGTTCCTCTAAAGATGTTAGGTTGGAGCCCAAAGACTTTAAAACCTCAAATATATAAAAGTAATTCATATAGTCGTGATGTATGAAACAAATGTGCGATTGTCGGTTAATTGGGAACACTCCATGTAAATAAATTACTGAAGAAGCATCAAACTGAAGTTGTTATCTTGTGTTATTACACCAGACAACATATTTGCCTCGTCATCTCAATCACCAAATTCATAGCAACATTTAAGATGTCATATGATAGGAAATACAATTAAATTTGGTAAGCACCTCAAGTTATACTAGTGTGCGGATAATTCGTTGTTGCTGCCTTATAAAATGTATATGTACAGTTACAAAGCAGAGACATGTAGGTTTGTCAAGCAGACGTGGTTTCACATGAGCATTACAAGTATTCCACTCTTGTTTGTTGTAGATTTCTATCCGATTTTCATGAAAGGGATGTAATAATGTTTTAAACAAGTGTCTATTACTTGCTACAATCATGTAGAATGTTCTGGGCAAATTCCATAAATATCCGCATACAACCAAGTGGTTTCATTACTTCGGGTCATCCACCGGCTTTGGAAGGTGTGCAAGTCCCCGATGCAGTTGTTATGACTTACCATTGTGTTGTGCCAATGCAAGATGCGAGATTGGGTAGACGATGGGGATGGAATGCGTCAAAGGATGGAATAAGCATAGGATTTTGATCTAGTTTTAATCTGGAAGGTGGAAATGGAAACGGCAATGGAGCAAGTATTTTGAGTAGATCTAGGTTGTTTTGTATGATATGGGTCGTGACCCATTCATTTATTTGAATGTTCTCCATATTTCTGAGTTCATCCTTTAAAAAAATCAACCTAGGGTGATGATATAAAAAAACCTTGGATGATGCTCGAAAGACATGATTTTTGGCCAAGAGACATCAACTACCATTTTCACATATTTGTGTGACTCACATTCTTGAAATGAAGTTAGACGGGGTTTGCTAGAATCAATGATAAAATGCGTGTACCTATTTTTGTTCGAATTAAACCCTAGGTTTGCACCTTGGTGAAAGATTTGCCGCTTGGAGTCATCGACGATGGTTTAGCCGTCTACCAGGGAAGGAAAATTGTTGGTCCAAGGGATATTCACATGTTTGTAAGTTATAGCATTGATGCTATCAACTAAGACAAAGAGGAACTTGATGTAGAAGGAACAATGTAGTAGTCAATAAAGAAATATGGAATGCCATGAGTCAGAGCTGATGAGATACTAAAAAACAATGCGAAAACACATGAATAATAACTTTGATATTAGAGTTTTATGTGCCAATGAGTCATGAAAATATATGCAAAACACATATTTAAAGTTGGTGGATAAGGGTTGGAGCCTCATACACTGTTATTAAGGATAGATGGACTGCACTGACAAATTCTGCATCAGTCATAGAATTGAAATATTGAGTGCCTTCGGTGATCTTCCATCTTGAGTTTTCTTATAGCAAGCACTAGATATACAAGGTACTTTTGGTCGTGCGGGCGTCTTTTGGCTGCCATGAGCGTCACATCTTGCAAAAAATTGGGGCCTAACGGCCTCCCAGAATACATAACTTCGAATTACTTCTTCTGAAATCACATGTTAAGGCGTTGCCTATGTCTTTTGTGCATGCATGGAACATTTTTATGCATTTAGGCATGTTTGGGGACACCGATAGACCTTTGTTTGTTTTGGATGTGTCCTGAACAACTTTTGTCAAATCTTGCTTCCGTTTACCAATCACAACAACCTCAACATAACTTTTTGGTCGGATGGTGGATTTCATAGTGAAGCCACATTCCTCTAAAGATGTTAGTTCAGAGCGCAGCGACCTTAAAACATGAAATGTGAAAAAGCAATTCAGCTCATATAGTCGTGATGTATGAAACAAATATGAGAAAGTTAGTTAATTGGAAACACTAGGTGTGTGGAAAAGGTTGATTGTAAAATCATGTGTAGTTACAAAGAAGAACAACTCATGTATATCTTATAAAGAACTGCGCAAAGACATGTTGACTTGTCAAGCCAAAGTGGTTTCGCATGACTATTACAAGTATTTCACCTATGTTTGTTATAGCTTTTTTATCCTATTTTCATGAAATGGAAGTAACAATGTTTTCAACGAGTATTTATTCCTCGCTACAATCATGTAGAATGTTCTGGACAAATTCCATAAATATTCACATACAACCGGGTTGATTTCATTATTTTCTCAAAAACAATTAGCTATCTCCGACTGGCCATCCAACGACTTTTAGAGGTGCTCGGGTCCCCGATGCGGCTCGTATGACTTACTATTGTGGTGTGTAAAGATGTGAGATTGGGTCAGACAAAGGGGATGTAATGCGGCAGATGGTGGAATAACCCTAGGATTTTAATCTAGTTTTAGTTTGGAAGGTTGTAATGGAACCGACAATGGAGTGAGTATTTTTGAGTAGATCTCAGTTATCTCGTATAATATGGGTCATGTCCCGTTGTATCATCCGAATGTTCTCCAAATTTCTAAGTTCATCCTTTATTTTTAATTCAATCTATGGTGATTGACGGTGTCCTGGACTAGGGGGGACTCACCACGTCATCTCCCGACCAGCTGAATCGGGCCGAGGACCCCCATGGTGGTTCACTATTGGGCCAGTTCGGACAGCCCATGCCGCATACAAGGAGGATTCTACAAGACTTGGCGCCCAAGACAAGCACTCCTCTAAATCCTAGGCCTACGGTGCATATATAAACCGAGACCAGGCTAGTCAAAAGAAAATCTCATATTCATTACTACAATCTCGTGGTAGATACATATACTCTGTACTACACCCATATGAATACAATCAAAAGCAGCATGTAGGGTATTATCTCATCAAGAGAGCCCGAAGCTGGGTAAAACCCCATGTCCATGTTACCATCGCTCCCAGACGCCTAGCTTAGGACCCCTACTACAAGATACACCGGATATTGAACCGACATTGGTGCTTTCATTGAGAGCCTGTTGGCGGTCTCCACGGGGCGATGGGAATTCGGATAGTCTCCGGCGCGATCTACGCATCGGAGCCGAGCTTTATGGTCGATGTCGGCATCTTTTGTCGCCGGCTCGACTGGCCACCTTGGCTTAACCAAGGACTGTGCCCTACCTCCGATCATCATGTTCGGACGAGGGCCTTCATCAACATCGAATCTGATCTCTATCATGATCATGGAAGAATCATCCATGGAGCTCGGGGGCTCAACGTCAACATTGCCCTCGGGCGACCGTGCTGCTTTTTCCGAACAGCAAACTTGTATCCGCTACCACCACCTCCTCGAGCATCATTTTGACAATTCCTTTGGTGGAATTGTGCGGAATTAAGTGTACAACAACCATGCCAAATTTCGTCGAGTTCCGATCGAGGAATCTCTGGCAATCTACGATATACCGGAGCCCTGTCAAATCCGGACGGGAATCTGGATGAGTTTAGGGCGTGGTCTCCAGAGCCCAGCTCGGAGGTCATTTGGAAGATCCAACCGTTCATCTGCTGCGGAATTCTCATCTACCACCCCTCCAAATTTCAGCTCGATCCGACGGTTCAAACTCTGGGAACCTTCCGATGAATGGACCAATTTTTGGATCTGTTTTCCGCGCGAATACGAGTCCGGCTCGAGTTCATATTTCTTCATGAACGGAATATTGGACAACCCTTTTGAAGGAATTTTTTCTAGGGTATTGTGCGTTGTTTTTAAACACGTAGCCATAAAATTTTAAGCCTCCTCCGAGGCAATCTTCACCATCACGCCGGTGTCAAACCAGTCCGACAATATTGCTCCACGGCTGCCGGCCTGCGCTAGACACGTCGCTGCTTTGTCGAGCCGAGCTCAACTTCTTCGATCATCATCTCGGCAAGCCAAACAAGAGTTCGGCATCGTGAAGGATAAATCATCACCAACATCGCTGCCCCACGGATTACACGGAGCGGGCACACCGACATCGCCGCATGGTCACTTCATCAAGCCGGCATTGACCGCGTCACAAGTGACGACCTGCGTCAGCATGGCCGCACTGTTGCTTCTTCAAGCCGATGTCCATCATGCCGACCTGCTTCAACACCTCAGCTGACATGGCAGCTGCAACGTCTCCTCACCGACCTGCTCCGTCACCTCGGCTGGACCAGGGACTTGGCTATTTCTTCATCAACATACTCCGATGACTTCGGCGTCACCAGCCAACCAGCTTCGTCACGTTGGCTGGACCGAGGGCTTTGTCTCGGCAAGCCAACCATTGCCAGCATCGCCATGCCGTCGCTTTATCGCCCATCAAGCAATGGGTGTGCGGACCGAGTCCCAATTTTGGGAGTCACCTTTCTTTGGATTGCTACAACAAATAAACCAGGTGCTATTTATCCTAGTAATTTTTGCTTGTTTGGGTTTATTTTTCCCAAGGAATTATTAGTATGGTTTGTTCCATCATCTGTACGCAGGTCTATCAAATGGTGGCCGCATTAACGATGGTCACATGGTGGTTCGGTAATGGACTTCGACTACGTCACGTGGTCTCTTCTGCAAGCCGACGCCGTCGTCCCAATCGGCGTAAATCGGCTCGCGTGATCACCTTGTTGGTGGTGTTGCCATACTGACGTGTTCGGTTGCCTCGGGGACTTCGGCATCGTTGAGAGAGCTCTACCTCATCGAGTGTTCGGCACACAAGCCATATGTCTTTTATTACTCACTTTGCATAAATTATTAATGATGCAACATTTTTTCAAATTTATTATTATTCCTATTATCTCCGGCTTGCACTATTTTCTGTGCACAGATAAAGGATCCGGATCGAGCAGCGCTGTCACCTTCGCGTACCGACATACCACGTCACCTCGGCTAGACTGAAGGCTTCGTCATCACTTCATTAACCCACGCCGGGGACTTTGGCGTCACGCTGTGGGCCTGCATTGGCCATGCTATGTCGCCACTTCGGAGCGCCGAGCTCTTCGCTCCGCCACCTCGGGACCGGCTTGGGGGCTGGGACCTTGTCCCACCGTATGCTCAGGCTGTGCATCGACACCGAGCACATTAACCAGCTAAGTCGCTTTTATGCTTAGAATTTTCAATTTTAAATTTTGTTTGGTTCGACCAAGCATTATACTTTTTTGGCAAAAAGTTGTTTGTGAAAACTTCCTTGTCAAAACTTTGTTTGTGACACACAAATTCAAATACCCCGTTTGCTTGGGGGCTTCCTTTATGAAGCCTTTCCTCTTGCATATGATTATACTTGTATGGCTTCGTTCCTTGTTTGTGTATTACACCACAATATGCACCATGTTGACTTAAGTGTTCCGCAAGCTGGGTTGCCTTGCTCCTATGTTTACCCCTACTTTCTCGATTGTTCGACTAGGGAGTAAAGGGAGCACCTTTGCGATTGTCACGATCGGGTCATCCGAGCACGGACCTCAGACTGGGTGATGCCGAAAGCTAGCGCTCTTATTGTTTTCAATTATGTTCGGCACACAACGGAACTCATGAGTACAAAAAATCTATTGCACAAGTCTCATAGTAACAATGAGCAACCGAAGAAAGGTATCGGTGGAGGTACTATTTTCTTCGAAGATGCTTCTTACACTTCGTCAATAATATAGCATAAGTTCCATGAGCACGCTTTGTCTGTTACAGCCTTATGGCCTGATTGCCTGGTTATCAGAAACACCGTCGATACTCTCGACAGGTGGAGTACATAACACTTTTCGGTCCTTGACCGAAGAGGGAGAAGCCGATGGTCGGTTAAGACGCGTTTAAAGTTCGGGTGAACACATATATGATATAAGTACTTCCGTACATACAATCATTATACATAAAATTATTTTGCCCAAGTCACTCTGGGGCTCTTAAATTAGTATGAGCCGTTTTATAATAAATGTTTTCTTCTTGGTCATTGCAGAATCTTTTTCTATCACTCCCTTTTTCGACACGAGTGTGTGGTCAATAGCCGGGGAGCCTAGTCTCTCTCTCAAAGCCGTTCGAGTTTAGTTTGCTAAACTGGCCTAACGAGTAGTACTCCGCCTTCGGGATAGGAGGTTACAGCCGTGGGCTGACCTGCTTGAGGTCTTGAGATCGGATGTGTCATATTAATGCACGACAGAAGCACCCTTTTTTTGACCAATTTTCGGATTGATACCGAACACTTGATCTAATTTGGACGTCAAGTTTTTACTAAATTGTTGGGTTTTCCAAGCCCATGGCACTTTTAAACTATGTGTGTGCTTCCGGCATAAGTCTCACTGTACAACGCCGGACACCTTTAGAGATTCGGCGAAAAAATTCTCGGATATTGCTATATATGCATCGGTTTCGAATTGTGTCTTCGGTCAATAGTTGGGTTGCCCGGCTCCTGTGCTTGCCTCATATGTTCCGCTTTGTTCGGCTAGGTGTGCAAAGGGAGAACCACTGCGATTGTGCTTCCAGCTCGCATGGTTAAGCACCTCAGTGGAGAAAACCGAAAACTGACTGTCACAATAAGCATAAACTGGTCAGCGATCCGATGACTATGTTAAATGACGGGCCATTCATAACATTGGCCGAAGTGTTTACGGCTTGACCTCGGCTATCGCCGAACACTAACCGAGGGCTCGTAGCTAGCTTCCCCAGTTTAATGCTCCTATGACTAAGTCAAAGTTATAAATCCCGCATATCTGATTGCCTCGTTTCCGCTAACACAACCGCCTTCGGGCACCGAGACATCGGCTAAGGGTTGTTTTGTTATTGCGAAAACACCATGCGTAGCATCTACAATGGGGCGGAAGCCGACGATGGGCCACTTTCAACCGATAAACAATCGCAACAGAGTCAAAATAAACATATCATCGACGTTTGTATTTAATATACAAAGGTTGCCTTCCGTAATCATCGTTATAAAGCCATACATATGCATCAATTTGACTTAAGATTTTGGCCAAGCTGGGTTGCCTGGCTCCTGTGCTTACCCCTACCATCCCGATTGTTCGGTAGGCGGTAAAGGGAGCACCTCCGTGATTGTTACTACCGGGTCATCTGAGTTAGTACCTCAGACTGGGTGAAGCCGAAAGCTAGCAATCATAAAGGATCACATTTGTCGGCAACGACGGAAGTAAAATTTTTGGTTCATTAATACCATAGAGTTCGGGAACTTTCGCCGAACTAAATCCTCAATATTTTCCTCCCACATTGATCAGAGGTGAGTTTTCATGATCATGATAAGCATGACGACCCAAAGAAAGGAACCACTAGTGGGACTATTTTCTTTGGAAGATGTTTCTTACGTTAAAACGTAATATAACATATCTCTCTGTGTACCTTTGTTTATAAAACCGTATGACCGTATTGCCTTGTTTTCCATCAAACTTTGCCCTTATAACGGCTTTATAAAGTAGGACAAGCACTCCCCAGCTACTGGCCGAGGAAGTTGAAGTCTATGGTCGGTCAACAATGTTTTGTACAATACGGATTTGAGCATTAATGATGAAAAGTATTTGGATACATAGAATCATTACACATGAAAATTGCGAGTAAAATCCATTTACTGCAATCCATCTTTTAAACCCCTTCAGGCCTACCTTGGCGAGCTCGGATTTCGACCAGCTCTAAACTCTTTTCAGAGATCTTTATTCTCTTTCCGAGAAGTTTGTGTTAAACACAACAAAATTTTCTGTCAAACGGATATCGATCCATAATTCGGCCACCCGTGCCCACATTATGGCTCGGGGGCTATTGGGCTTTGCGCTCATTATTTACAAATATTAAAGGGGCACATCGATCCCCTAATCTGGTGTTGCCACCCGACCTGTGTCTCGGGGGCTACTGCATTGCCTATTCAATGCAGAAAATTCAAAGCGCACAGTGTTCGGCATAACCGAACTATGGACAAGCGCGTCTTCGGACGACATTAAGTACCATATGGGACTTATCCGGCATCAATTTGATATGTCACGGGGACTTCTCACGACCCTCTCTCAGGGGCCCGTCCGCCGATCACTATTACCTCTAATATATTACACTGCGTTTCTATTCCTATGTATGCTGCCGAGCTAGGAGTTGATCCTCAGGCCGATTTCACGACCTGGGTCTCAGGGGCTACCAGGATCAGCAGTTTTATGTTTTCCATCAGGTGCATCTCGGATTTTAGGCTGATAGACACCTTGAGGGCTACTGGTAATACATCTCGTCAGCAAATAAATCTGTACGCATCGGAAATAAAATCCACAAACAATTAGCCCATGACCAAGGTGTTGAGCCACCTCGGAAGCAGTTCGGCATATAGCTCGGATGCAAGTGGCTAGCTCCTTAGAGGGCATTTCCGGCAATAAGCTCAGCTAACACTTTTTTGAACCAAGGTGATCTATGACACCTTGGACATAGTCCGACGTTGGAGCTTGGACATAGTCCGGCATTGGAGCCCGGATACAGTACGACGCTGGAGCTCGGATGCAGTTTGGCCTTGGAGCTCGACTATAACAATACTCTTCGGATACAGTCCGACGTTGGAGCTCGGATACATTTTGGCGTTGGAGCTCGGAAGCTGTCCGACGTTGGTGCTCGGCTGCAAAAGATACCTCGAATGCAGTCCGGCGTTGGAGCTCAGATGCAAGAGGACACTGCCGCCCAGGAACAACTTCAAACCCGTGGTGTGGCGTAAAAATAACAGGGCATTGATAAAGGCCGGAAACTTAAAGGGACTCCTCGGATACCTGACGTGTAAACTCTTTGGATGCACTTCGGCGATCCTCAAGATCGAAGATGAGAAGATTTGTTGAACCAGTTTTCAAGACCGACGACCGAAGATGAAGAACAGTTCAGAAGAATCCAGGAGCGTCCCCAACTTGAAGACCGATTCAGGGGGCTACTGACGGTGTCCTGGACTAGGGGGGACTCACCATGTCGTCTCCCGGCCAGCTGGATCGGGCCAAGGACCCCCATGGCGGTTCACTATTGGGCCAATTCGGACAGCCGATGCCGCATACAAGGAGGATTCTACAAGACTTGGCGCCCAAGACAAGGACTCCTCTAAACCCTAGGCCTACGATGCATATATAAACCGAGGCCAGGCTAGTCAATAGACAATCTCATATTCATTACTACAATCTCGTGGTAGATACATATACTCTGTACTACACCCATATGAATACAATCAAAAGCAGCATGTAGGGTATTATCTCATCAAGAGAGGCCGAAGCTGGATAAAACCCCTTGTCGATGTTACCATCACTCCCAGACGCCTAGCTTAGGATCCCTACTACGAGATACACCGGATATTGAACCGACAGTGATGATATCAAAAAAACCTTGGGTGATGGTCGAAAGACATGATTTTCAGCCAACAAACATCACCTACCATTTTAACATATTTGTGTGATTCACACTCTTGAAATGAAGTTAGTGGGGGGTTAGCTAGAAGATATGATAAAATTTGCGTACATCTTTTCTTGGAATTAAACCGTATGTTTGCATTTCATGTCTCTTGTCAAAGCTGTAGTATATTTGGTGAAAGATTCGTCGCTTGGAGTCATCAACAATGGTTTAGCCCTCTATGGGGGGCAAAAAAAAATTATTGTTTCGAGGGAGATTGACATGTTTGTAAGTTATAGCATTGATTCTATCAACTAAGACAAAGAGGAACTTGATGTAGAAGGAACAATGTAGTAGTGAATAAAAAAATGAAGGAATGACATGAGTCGGAGTCTAGGAGATACTAATAAACAATGCGAAAAACACATGAATGCTAACTTTGATATTATAGAGTTTTATGTGCCAATGAGTTCATGAAAATAGATGTAAAACCCATATTTGAAGTTGGCGGAGGAGGGTTGGAGCCTCGCACACTATTATTAAGGATAGATGGATTGCACTGACCACTTCATCATTAGTGATAGGATCGAAATAGTGAGTGCCTTCAATGAGCTTCCATCTTGAGAATTTTTGATAGCAGACACTAGATATACAAGTTAATTCTTCGTTGTGCAGGCATCTTTTGACTGCTCTAAGCGCCGCCATCTTGCAAGTAAGTGGGGCCAAACAGCTCCTAAAGATAGATAACTTTTCCTTACTTTTCCTAAAATCATGTGTTAAGGCGTTGAATATGTCTTTTGTAGCAAAAATGGAACATTTTTATGCCTTTAGGCGTGTTTGCAGAAACCGATAGAACTTTGTTTGTTTTTTATGTGTCCTGAACAAATCCAGTCAAATCATGATTCCCTTTACCAATCCTAACAAGCTCAACAAATGTTTTTGGTCCGATGGTGGATTTCAGAGTGAATACACGTTCCTCTAGAGATGTTAGTTAAAAGCCCAAATACCTTAAAACATGAAATATTAAAAAGTAATTCAGCTCATATAGTCGTGATGTATGAAACAAATATGAGAATGTTCATTAATTGGCAACGCTAGGTGTGTAGAAAAGGTTGATTGTATAATCATGAAGTGGATCATGCTAAAAAATTGGTGAAGATTCATCAAACTAAAATTTGGCTGTTATTCTTTAGTAGATCACAATTGTCTCGTATGATATGGGTCGCGTACTGTTCTGTAATCCAAATGTTCTCCATATTTCGGAGTTCATCATTTATTTGAAATTCAACCTAGGGTGATGATATAAAAAAAACCTTGGGCAATGCTTGAGAGAGATGATTTTTGGCCCAAGAGACATCACCTACCATTTTCACATATTGGTGTGATTCACACTCTTGAAATAAAGTTAGAGGGGGTTTGCAAGAAGCAATAATAAAATGGGTGTACCTCTTTTTGTTGTAACTAAACCCTACGTTTGCATTTCATGTCTTTTGTCAAAGTTCTAGCATACTTGATGATATATTCGTATCTCGAAGTTATCTACGATGGTTTAGTTATCTACTAGGGAAGGAGAATGGTAGTTCCGAGGGATATTAACATGTTTAATGCTATCATATAAGACAACAAGAAATTTTATGTAGATAAGACTATGTAGTAGTCAATGAAGGAATCATGGAATAATATAAGTCGGAGCCTACCGGATACTTGAAAACATTGGGGAAAACAAATGAATACCAACTTTGATATTATAGAGTTTTATATGCAAATGAGTTCATGAAAATAGATGTAAACACATATTTGAAGTTGGTGGAGGAGGGGTGGAGCCTAGTACGTTGTTATTGTGGACAAATAGAATGCACTTGCCGCTTCATACTCAGTGATAGAATAGAAATAGAGTGCCTTTAATGAGATTCCTTCTTGAGAAATTTTTATAGTAGGCGCTTGATATACAAGGTAATTCTTGGTTGTGCAGATGTCTTTTGACTGCTCTAAGTGTACCTCTTGCAAGCAAACGAGGCCAAACAACTTCCCATAATAGATCGTTTAACTTCTCCTTACTTCTCCTGAAATTACCTATTTAGGCATTGACTATTAATTTTGTAGCAAGCATGGAACAATTTATGCCTTTAGGCATGTCGGCAGAAACCGATAGACCTTTGTTTATTTTGGTTGTGTCCTGAACAAATCCATTCAAAGAATGCTTCCGTTCCCAACAACCTCAGCAATTTATTTTGGGTTCAGTGGTGGAATTTGGAGTGAATGCACATCTATCTATTATATATTATTATTAAAAAAAGAGACAAACAAGCGATTACGTCTGTCAACATAGTAAATTATAGTGGTCGTTCATTTTTCATATCAACGACTAAGATTTAAGATATAAACTGACATATAATATTGACATTTGTGACCAGTGCAACATGCCAGGTAAAAATATCTTGCTATTAAATCTGTCTGATATAACCCAGAGTACAAGGATAGACGGGAGTGTTTACAAGGAAATAGTCATGGTTTCCATCAAGGAGTCATTGGCAACCACGAATACGACTCGACACCCATGCAATCATAAAAACACAAGGATATGTAACCACACCACCCACAATTTCAAACTAGACGACATGCAAATAAAACGGCTGCGATCAAAGCTTTACATGGCGGCCATAACAACCCATATATATAGATCCTCCTCAGCACACAAGCACACGTGCATGAATTATAAGTTAGAAAGTGCAACTCGGACACGCCATCAAGCTTGGGAATGCTTGATATGTCTCCAACGTATCTATGATTTTTTATTGTTCCATGCTATTATATTATCCATTTTGGGTGTTTTATATGCATTATTATGCTATTTTATATCATTTTTGGGACTAACCTATTAACCTTGTGCCAAGTGCCAGTTGATGTTTTTTTCCTTGTTTTTGCGTTTACAAAAAATCAATACCAAATCGAGTACAAATGGGACCAAATTTTTTGACGATTTTTCTTGGACCACAACACATACTGAAAGCTTCGGGAGGAGGCCAGATGGGCCACGAGGCGAGGATAAGCTCAGGGGGCACGCCCCCATGCTTGTGGGCCCCTCGTGGCTCCTCTTACCCTAATTATTCTTCTATAAATACCCAAATATTCCCCGTAGACCAGATGGCACACAAAAAATACTTTTCCACCACCGCAAGTTTTTGTCGTCATGAGATCCCATATGGAGGTCTTTTCTGATACTCTGCCGGAGGGGGATTCGACCACGGAGGGATTCTACATCAACCTTGTTGCCCTTCCGATGATGTTTGAGTAGTTTAACACATACCTATGGGTCCATAGCTAGTATCTAGATGGCTTCTTCTCTCTCTATGATCTTCAATACAATGTTCTCCTCGATGTTCTTGGAGATCTATTCGATGTAATCTTGTTTTGCGGTGCCTTTGTTGAGATCTGATGAATTGTGGGGTTCTGATCAGATTATCTATGAATATTATTTGAGTCTTCTCTGAAATCTTTTATGCATGATTAAGATAGCTTTGTGTTTCTCTCTGATCTATTGATTTGGTTTTGCCAACTAGATTTATTTTTCTTGCCATGGGAGAGGTGCTTTGTAATGGGTTCAATATTGCGGTGCTTATTCCCAGTGACAGAAAGGGACATGAGACGTATTTGTATTGTTGCCATTAAGGATAAAAAGATGGGGTTTTTCATATTGATTGGACCTATCCCTCTACATCATGTCATCTTGCTTAAAGCGTTACTCCGTTCTTGTTAACTTAATACACTAGATGCATGCTGGATAGCGGTCGATGCATGGAGTAATAGTAGTAGATGCAAGCATGAGTCGATCTACTTGTCACGGACATGATGCCTATATTCATGATCATTGCCTTAGACATCGCCATAACTATGCGCTTTTCTATCAATTGCTCAATAGTAATTTGTTTACCCACCATATACTTTCTTTCAAGAGAGGAGCCTCTAGTGAAAACTATGGCCCCCGGGTCTATCTTTTAGCATATTGTTTCAAATCTACAAAATCAAGAACCCAAAAATACCTTGCCTTAATTAATTTACCTTTATCTTATTTTGATCTTTTACTTATCTTTTATATCTATCACTAGCAGATCTCATCCTTGCAACTAACCGTGAAGGGATTGATAACCCCTTTATCGCATTGGGTGCAAGTATTTGTTTGTTTGTGTAGGTGCAACCATTTGTGACTTGTGTGTTCCTGCTACTGAATTGATACCTTAGTTCTCAAATGAGGGAAATACTTATCTCTACTTTGCTGTATCACCATTTCCTCTTCAAGAGAAAAACCAACTCAAGATCAAGAAGTAGCGGAAACCGATAGACCTTTGTTTGTTTTGGATGTGTCCTGTACAAATCCAGCCATATTATGCTTCCCTTTACCAATACGACAAGCTCAATAGAACTTTTTAGTCGAACGGTGGATTTCATAGTGAAGAGAAATTCCTCTAAAGATGTTACTTCCAAGCCCAGAGATCTTAAAATTGTAAGTTGTTAAAGTAATTAAGCTCATATAGCCTTGATGTATCAAACAAGTATGCGAACGTTGATTAATTAGCAACACTAGGTGTGTGGAAAAGATTGACTGTAAAAATCATGATTTCTGAATCATGCTAATAAATTGGTGAAGAAGTATCAAACTAATTTTGACATTTCTCTTGTGTTACTACACAAGGGAATATATTTGCCTCGATATCTCAATCACCAAATTCATAGAAACATTTAAGATGTCATATGATAGGAAATACTATCAATTTAAGCAAGCAACTCAAGTTAGACTAGTTTATTGAAAATTCATAGCTGCCGCATGGTAAAAAAGTCCATGTATAGTTACAAAGGAGAATAACTCATGTATATTGAATAATGAACCGCGTAGAGACATGTTGGTTTGTCATGGAGAAGTTGTTTCACATGACTATTACAAGCATTTCACCTGTGTTTGTTATAGTTTTTTATCCTATTTTCATGAAAGGGATGTAACAATGTTTTAAACAAGTGTTTATTCCTCAGTACAATCATGTAGAATGTTATGGATAATTTCCATAAATATTTGCATACAACCGCGTCGGTTTCATTATCTCTTAAAAAATGGTTAGCTATCTCCGCCAGGTCATGCACCGGCCTTTCAAGACGCTCGGGTCCCCAACGTGGCTGGTCCGACTTACCGTGGTGTTGTGCCAAGATGCAAGATTGGGCCAGACGACAGAGATGGAATGCGGCGGATGGTGGAATAACCCTAGGATTTCTATCCAGTAAGGTGGAAATGGAAACGACAATGGAGCGAGTATATTTGAGTAGATTTCAATTGTCTCGTATTATATGGGTCGCATCCTATTCTGTCATCCAAATGTTCCCCATATTTGCGAATTCATCCTTTATTTCAAATTCAGCCTATGGCGATGAATAAAAGAAACCTTTGGTAATGCTGAAAAGATATCATCTTTGTCCAAGAGACATCACCTATGATTTTCACGTATATGTGTGATTCACACTCTTGAAATGAAGTGATAGGGGGGTTTGCTAGAAGCAATGATAAAATGTGTGTACCAAATTTTATTGGAATTAATCCCTAGGTTGGCATTTCATCTATCTTGTCAAAGCTTTAGTATACTTGGTGATAGATTCGTCGTTTGGAGTTCTCTACGATGGTTTAGCCATCTTCCAGGGAAGGAAAAATGTTGGTCCGAGGGGGATAGACATGTTTGTAAGTTATAGCGTTGATACTATCAACTAAGACAAAGAGGAACTTGATGTAGAACGAACAATGTAGTGGTTAATAAAGAAATGATGGAATGACATGAGTCAGAGCCTACGAGATACTAAAAAACAATGCGTAATACAGATGAATACTAACTTTAATCTTATAGAGTTTTATGTGCCAATGGGTCATGAAAATATATGTACAACACATATTTGAAGTTGGCGGATGAGGGTAGGAGCGTCATCACTGTTATTAAGGATAGATGGATTGCACTAACCACTTCATCATTAGTCATAGAATCGAAATATTGAGTGCCTTCAGTGAGCTTCCATCTTGACATTTTATTATAGCAGGCACTAGATATACAAGGAAATTCTTGGTTGTGCGGGCATCTTTTGGTTATTCTGAGCGCCACCATCTTTCAAGCAACCAAGGCCAAACAACTTCCCAAAATACATAACTTCACCTTACTTCTCCTGAAATCACATGTTAAGGCGTTGACTATGTCTTTTGTAGCAAGCATGGAACATTTTTATGCATTTAGGCTTGTTTGGGGAAACCGATAGACCTTTGTTTGTTTTGGATGTGTCCTGGACAAATCCAGTCAATCATTCTTCCCTTTACCAATCCCAATAACCTCAACATAACTTTTTTGTCGGATGGTGGATTTTAGAGTGAAGACATATTCCTCTAAAGATGTTAGTTCAGAGCCCAAAGACCTTAAAACTTGAAATTGAGAAATTAATTCAGCTCATATAGTCGTGATGTATGAAACAAATATGCGAACGTTGGTTAATTGGCAACCCTTTATGTGTGGAAAAGGTTGACTATACAATCATTCTTAGTGAATCATGCTAATAAGTTCTTGAAGAGGCATCAAACTAAAACTTGGCTCATATCTTGTGTTATTACACCAAGGAACCTATTTGACTAGATATCTCAATCACCAAATTTTAGCAACATTTAAGATATTATATCATAGGAAATACAATAAAATTAAGTAAGCAACTCAATTTAACATGTCGGTACCATTATTTTTGCAAAAACAATTAGCTATATCTTCCGCATCATCCACCGGCTTTGGGAGTTACTCGGGTCCCCGACACGGCTGATACTACTTACCGTTGTGTTGTACCAAGTTGCGAGATTGGGTTAGATGACGTGGATGGAATGCGGCAGAGGGTGGAATAATCCTAGGATTTTGATCTACTTTTAGTTTGGAAGGTGGAAATGGAAACAACAATAGAGCGAGTATTTTTTTAGTAGATCTCAGTTGTCTTGTATGATATGGGTCGCTCGCATTCTGTCATTTAAATGTTCTCCATATTTCCTAGTTCATCCTTTTTTGAAATTCAAACTAGGATGATTATCTCTAAACAAGCTTCCGTGTTGCTCGAAAGACATGATTTTTCGCCAAGAAACATCACCTACCATTTCACATATTTGCCTAATTCACGCTCTTGAAATAAAGATAGATGGGTGTTTGCTTGACGCCATGATAAAGTTGGTATACCTCTTTTTATTGGAATTAAATCCTAGGTTGGCATTTCATGTCTCTTATCATAGTTTTAATATAATTGGTGATAGACTCGTCGCTTGGAGTCATCTACGATGGTTAGATCATTTACTGGGAAGGAAAATTGGTTTTCCAAGGGAGATTGACATGTTTGTAAATCATTGCATTGATTCTATCAGCTAAGACAATGATGTACCTTATGTAGATGAAACTATGTAGTAGTCAATAAGGGAATGATGGAATGACTCGAGTCAGATCCTACTAGATACACCAAAACATTGCGAAAAACACATGAATACCAAATTTGATACGATAGATTTTTACGTGCAGCCGAGTTCATGAAAATAGATGCAAAACAAATATTTGAAGTTGGCGGAGCAAGGTTGGAACCTAGTAAGTTGTTACTAAGAATAGACAGAATCCACTGGCCACTTCACAGTGATAGAATCAAAATAGTGAATGCCTTTAGCAAGCTTCCTTCTTGAGAATGTTTGTTAGGAGGCACTAGATATACAAGGTAATTCTTGGTTGCTGGACGTCTTTTGTCTACTCTGAGTGCCACCCTCTTGCAAGCAAATAGGGCCAAACAACTTCCAAAAATTGATCACTTAACTTCGCCTTAGTTCTCCTGAAATCACCTGCTAAGGCATTGGTTACATCTTTTCTAGCAAGCATGGAACAATTTATGCCTTTTGTCCTGTGGCTGAAACTGATAGACCTTTGTTTGTTTTGCATTTTTTTGAACAAAATCCAATTAAATTAAGCTTCCCTTTACCAATCCGAACAACCTCAACAAAAGATTTTGGGTTCAATAATGGAACACATGTTCCTCTAAAGATTGTACGTTGGAGCCCAAAGACCTTAAAACCTGAAATCTATAAAAGTTATTCAGCTCATATAGTCGTGATGTATGAAACAAATGTGCGGTTGTCAGTTAATTGGCAACACTGCATGTGGGAAAACGTTGGCTATACAATCATGATTAGTGAATCACTAGTCATCAACCCGTGCTCCTGCACAGGCTAGTATTTTTCGAACAACATGTATTTAAACTTAAATCACATATATTCTTTTGAAAGGTAAATGCTCTATAATAGTTAGGGATGCAATTTTGTGACTTGCGGAATATCCTCTGACCGTCCTTAATTAGTTAACCAATGAATTAAATTTTTAGAATTGGTGTGACTATTAAACATTTAGTTAATTTAGGATAACTAAAGAGGGTCAGGCCTAAAGGGTACACTCTTGTGTTATATTTCAACATTATAATTTATAGGTTCAAAATGTATATATTTCTTACATGATAAATTGATTATAATATTTTTATGCATTTCAATGGTTAGAAATGTATTTATGAACATGTAGTTGTGCTACTATCAACAACTTCATATTTGTGACTATGATATAAAATTTATATGTACACATCTACCGCAAAACAAAAATATCATTGTCTCTACTATTTAGTATAAGGTATTAAATGTATTAGAGGACCAAAGGAGACGTAATAAATTGTGTTGAAGCCATATAGGTCGTATTCTCTAGCCTAAGGTTGTGAAGTATATGGAATGGGATTATTGTGTCTTATAGCTTAACAACCTCATCAAAAATCTTTGTGACATAAATATGCTAAGGGTTTCAAAGGACCCCGAGTGGGATAGTCTCATGGTGGTACAATATTAACTTATAGTCGAAGTTATTAAGTAAAACAATGACATCAAACTACAGAGATCAATACACATAAGTGAATTATTGAAAACTAATTCTGAACTTCATGTACAGACCATAATCTAATCTTCATTTTCTCCGTAATAGTAAGGATATTTTGATGGAATAGCATGTGCACTCTAATAATTCGGATGATACATTCATTTCATGGATATGTGAGATAAGACATTAGTTGATAGCATATATGATAAAATAAGTATTTGCGTAGTAATAGAAGTTTTTTTTGACATGCTCCGCATGACACAATATGAAAAAAATTCAAAATTAATGTATTTATTCTCATCATGCCCCATGTATGTGAACCCGCCTACAAAGTAGGTCAAAAAGATAAATAGGGAAGTATTTGATATGTGCATGCTGCAAAATAGGGGGTGTAACAAATTTAGTAATACATTCCCGAGAGATAACTGCATCGCCTATACCATCTTGTGCTCTCCCATATGTAGAAGTTGGCAACTGGGATAGCTCTGACAGTTGTAGTTATGTACAGTTTGCCCACTGAGTACTCATTTTTCATAACTGAGTGCACAAATAAAACATAAAAACATGTAATATGATTATCGTGAAAATATGTGTAATTACAACTGGAGAATCATTATACCTCTTGACGAATATTGTTCATTCCCCAAACACTAAAGTTTTTATCTCTATGAGCATTATTCATCCCAAAGTGTCGTACCTTGACAGTATGAATTTATTTACCGTGCTAATCTCGCGCAAGGTCTTGCCGGCATTGCATACTTGATCACTGAATGGAGACGTCAGGACAAAGAGAGTAACTGGAAAAAATTGTGTGCGGATGCTTATGTCATTCCTTTCTTGTGTTCATTGATCTGATTTCTTTCATCCAAACTTCAGAGCGTTCAGTTGATATGACTGTCAGCCCATCACATGATCGGGTGAGAGTCTCCTGCTTGCAAAATTGTCCAATCATTGATGTCGTAAGAAGTTGTTGCTGGATCTGACGGGCATTATTGCATGAGAATAATTTGTGGAGAAAGTTGAGCTCCTCCAAGCAAATGTACACCTAGGATAAATAAATAGAAACAATGAGATCATTTTCATTATGCATCGCATGTAGCGGTGAACCTGCATTCCAATTAGTACATTTGCTTGGTAGCCTAAATGCCAATGACAGACTGTCTAAACTGCTTCAAAGAGTCGTATCGTAGTACACCTCGCCTCTCATGCATTACCATCATGGAATGAATTCATGTTCTAGAATAAAAATAGATACCAGGTTACTACATCGGCAGAACTTGACATTAAAGCTGATGGGAGTCAGGATTTCTAAGCTTCAGGAGGAAACATGCTCACTGTGGGAGACAGAGAGGCTGCATAGATCGGACCCTGTATTTAGATGGTTTGTAACATGGCTGCAACAGTAGTGAATGTTCTTCATGATATTCCGGTCCGATGGCTTGGCAAAGCAAAGTTTACATGGGAGATCAAAGATTTCTTTTCAGCGGCCTCTGGGGCTTTTTATAAATCATGCAATAGTCCGCCATGATACGTGCTTGTGGTAGATCTGTAGAACCGGCAATGACGCCGTGGGGTCTTGATCCTAGGACACTGCAGGGTATTGATCTAATGTTATGGTTAGATACTACGTCGATCAACGAAAAATTATCTAATTTTCGCTAGGATTAACATAAGATATAAGATATACATTATCGAGGAAACGACATGTGTGAATAGCGTAGAAATGAAAAATTGAACTTCTGTACTCATTATAAGTAGAACTTAATAAACAGAGGATTCTTTATCTGGCTGTATTTTTTTATGTATGTAAATTTAATCCCACAACATAACATAGCATACATCACATTGGGGCTTCAAATATAAATCATAAAATCTCGATAAAAGGAACATGAAAAAGATAAATATTGGAGTAACTATTACCCGTGCTGCAAATTTACATTGTCCATGGATTCTCAGTAATTACCTATGGTACAATATGCAGTAGTGGCCAGAGATCGTGTGCCAAGAACAGAGATGATAAACAACTTGCAAAATAGGACCATATTCATGAATAATACTTATTGCAATATGAATTTAAATTCTCATTGCGGATGTAGATAGCACATAGCATCCCTCTGTTCAGACTACACACCCAACCGTGACCAATTCCTATAAAATTAGATGGCCAGTCAGTTATATACAATCATGGGGAAAAGGAAAAACAATGGAAACTGAATTCATGGAATGACACAAATATATAAATGTGGAAGATCAAAATAAGAAGGAAACCCCCCATTGTTTGAAAGCTGCCTGAAACAATCAGATAAGAGAGAAACATAACTTAATATCAAAGAATGTCAAGATGATGACGGCTACTCGATTGCTGCTATTCGACTCCTGGTGAGGTGATGCTCGACAGCAGCTTAGACATGATGACCTCCTCACTGTAATACTATTTAACATGAAATTGCAGAGGCACTCAGCTTCCTGTAGGAAACAATATTCACATGGATTTAGTTGGTTTGCTCTACCCGGAGGACCCTGGCGCTATTCATGTGGTTTCTCTGCACCGATTTGAGAAGCTCAGGAGAATGTTGCAGGAGTTCAACTTAATACTTGGACGGCCTTTTCATCATCAACAGGTTGGCGTACTTCCTCCACTCTACAACCTCAGCAATAGTGGCGGCCGGGCGATCCGATATTGCATGTCCTTCTCTGCTGCATCGTCCATCGCGGCTTGCAGTTTGATCAAGGCATGAAAGATGAAGAAATTGAAGCAATCTCCTACTCATCTCCATCAACCAAGATCGATTGCAGCCCATGCATCCTGGTTAGGGCTGAGTTTGAAGGCACAGGATCGGGAGACGCTGGTTGGATTGTTTTTCCTTTGTTAGGGCTGAGATTCGAAGGACGGAGTCGAGGAGAGGCAATTTGGATTGTTTTTCCTGGTTAGTCTGATGTTAGAAGGAAGGGGATTGGGGAGAGGTCGGTTGGATTGTTTTTTTTAGATTTGGTATGTGGGACAACATGGTGTGAGATTAGAAGGGGATCGGGGAGAGGTTGGTTGGTTCGTTTTTTCTTTTTAAGATATGCTTCGTGGGATAAAATGCCAGGACTCTATGAGGGACCTCACCGTATTGTTTTTCTTTTCTTTTTAAGATATGGTATGTGGGATTAAATGCCAGAACTCCATGAGGGACCTCATCGTACCGCTGTAGATAGTTAATCCAGATATTGGACGGACAATTTGATTAGTTTTTGAGAGTTAACGTGGAGGCTCGTATGGTGCTCCCGATTAGTAAATATAAGATATAAGATGCTAATAAATTACTGAAGAAGCATCAAACTGAAGTTGTTGTCTTGTGTTATTACACCAAGCAACATATTGGCCTCGTCATCTCAATCACCAAATTCATATCAACATTTAAGATGTCATATGATAGGAAATACAATTAAATTCGGTAAGCAAGTCAAGTTATACTAGTGTATGGACAATTCATTGTTATTGCCTTATAAAATGTCTATGTATGTTACAAAGCGGAGACATGTAGGTTTGTCAAGCAAATGTGGTTTCACATGAGTACTACAAGTATTTCACTATTGTTTGTTATAGATTTCTATCTGATTTTCATGAAAGGGATGTAATAATGTTTTAAACTGGTGTTTGTTCCTTGCTTCAATCATGTAGAATGTTCCAGGAAAATTCCATAAATATTCGCATACAACCAAGTGGTTTCATTACTTTTTCTATAACAATTAGCTATCTACGTCGGGTCATCAACCCGCTTTGGAAGGTGCTCGGGTCCCTGATGTGGGTGGTATCACTATAGGAATCAGCTTATTTGCCATCCGCCATGGCGGACAGTAAAGCTCTTTGCCGTCCGCCACCGGCGGCAAACCTGCCCGGCAAAGAGAGCGATGGTAAACATGTTCTTTGCCGTCTGTTTCCTCAAAGCGGACGGCAAAGGTTCTTTGCCATCGGCGGCGGATGTCAAAGAACATGGACCGCAAAAACATGCGTTAGTCGTGTTAGGTGGCTAACGGCAGCCTTTGTCGTCCTCTAGCGGACGACAAAGCTGCCAGCCCTGACGTCAGCAGATGCTTCAGCAGACAGCTGTTTGTCGTCTGCCACCGATGGCAAATTGACTAAATGGGCCCGCTCCAAGGTTGTATAGGTTGCTTACACGTGGTCACTTTGCCGTCCTCCACCAACGGCAAAGACTCCTTTGTCGTCGGCGGCCGACGGCAAAGTGCCTGTATTGTTGCTGTTTTCACTATGTTCTGTTATATCCCTGAAGTTTCAAAAGATATATATGATATATATAGTCTCAACATCAAACTAGCCCATGTATCAAACATCTAGCAGTCCATCAATGCCAGAGAACACTTAGGGTATTAAAGGATCCAATACATACCTAGTTTCACGGAATTCATCCATATATACATACATAGTTTCACATTGTTCTTCAATACAAATGAAAACAGGAACTAAACACTAGCAGTCCATCAATGCCGCTTCCATGAAGTGAATCAAACCTGCAAAAATGGGAGCAAGAAAGTTAGAAGAAGAAGAAGAAGAAGAAGAAGAAGAAGAAGAAGAAGAAGAAGAAGAAGAAGAAGAAGAAGAAGGAGGAGAAGAAGGAGAAGAAAGAAGGAGAAGAAGGAGAAGAAGAAGGAGAAGAAAGAAGGAGAAGAAGAAGAAGAAGAAGAAGAAGAAGAAGAAGAAGAAAAAGAAGAAGAAAGAAGAAAGAAGAAGAACAAGATTCTTTTCTCTTCTTTCTTCTTCTCTTCTATCTTTGTATCCCTTTTCTCCTCATTCTCATTCTTCTTCTTTTATTCTTTCTTTTTCTTCTCTTTCTTCTTCTATTCTTTCTTTTTCTTCTCTTTCTTGTTTTTCTTCTTGTTATTCCTTATTTGTGTCAGTTTAGAGCTAACATAGGTAATTATGCCATTTTTGCCAACTAAGCTTATTATGTCAATTTGGAGAAAAATAAGGTAAGTATAGGTCATTTTTGTGCTAACCTAGGTGATGATGCCATTTTGAGCCAACTTACGTAAGTATAGCTCACTTTTTATCTAACTTAGGTAATTATGCCATTTAGGAGGAAAATAAGCTAAGTATGCATTTGTTAAGCAAAACACTAGAGAAAACTTACCCTCATCACAACAAATGCGATGAAGATCGCAACTAAGGTAACAATTGATTCAACGGCATAATAATACCAAGCCTCATTATCAGTGGCATATTTTCTAATCTTCTTAATCTTGAAGCACATTGCATCCATCTTCAAGCACATTGCATTCATCTTCATCTTGTGATCATCGACGACATCGGCAACATACAACTCCAATTTCATCTTCCCTTCTTCAATTCTTTTAATTTTTTCTTTCAAATACTCATTTTATTTTTCAACTAAATTTAAGTTCTCACCAAGAGGGTCGGTTGCTATTTCCGGTTCACATACCTCCTAGATAAATATATCTCTATGTCAACTTGATGGCCATAATTATCATAAATGTGAAATGCAACCAATAGTTATAAAAGAGATTTTACCACATCCGAATCATAATGCGGGGCAAGGGCCGACGGGGGCGGATATCAAGACCATGGCACTATGTATAACAAACAATCATACAAAGTAAGAAAATTATACAAGTAACTATATAAATCATACAAGTAAGTATATAAATCAAGTACAACATAAAAAATGAATACCTGATAATAATCTAGATCATCGGGTTCAATAAATGCTCCAAGATCAATAAATGCCTCATCATCATTATCATGAATGAAGTGCTCGTCGGGTTCAGCGGCATCAACATGTGGAAGGCCACCTTTACGTAATCGGTCAAGAATTGACAAGTCATGCACAACAGTAACCTCTTCTTGTTCAGGCTCTTCTTGTTTCGGCTCAGGGGTGAAGTCGGGTTCTCTATCGATGTCTACTTTAATGTTCCGGTGTGAAGTAGAGCGTTTCTTGAAGCGTTCTTTTGGAAAGACGTGTTTCTTGGAAGAATTCACCTTCATATGTGTCTATGTTAATGTGAGGTTCATAATCCTCTTCATTGGGGGGAGGTGGTCTAACACGTGGCGGCACTTCATAAATGACATCGCAACCATTCAGATTTGGATCAGTTTGGCAGGCCCACGGTAGATAGAAAACTTGGGTCGCCTTTTGAGCCGTAATATAGACATCGGAAACATCTAAATGGGTGCTTTGTTTGATTTCGACTAGACCTATATGTTCATGAGTCCTTCTAGTCTCCTTCGGCTGGAACCAGTAACATTGAAGACTATGACGTTCGGTGTGTTTTGACCATAGAATAGAAGTTCATAAATTGCTTCAACTCTCCCATAATACTCGATACCTCCAACACCGATAGCACAGACACAACAATTTGTAAACTTCCGGTCCGCCATAGATAGCTCTTTATCGTCGGTATGAAAGCGATACCCGTGGATGTCGTATTTGTCAAATGAAAGGACCTTAAAGTGAAAACCATTAGCGACTTGTCTCATTTCGGCGTCCATAGACTCTGAATTAGCCTACAAGTTTAATACGAAAGGATTGTCGCATTAGCCGCAAATTAGATGAAGAAATGAGAATGTTCTAATGGAAATTACCGTTTGTTTCAACCAAGAGATGAAACCGGGAAAGCCGGCTCCTTACTTTGCCAGAAGCTCATACTCTTCTATGGATTGCTTTTGGATCACCGCTCCATCCGAGAATTTGGCGACGTATCGACTGTATCAAAAAATATCCGGGAATAAGAGCAGTTCAAAGGAATTAGAAGTTGCAAAACAATGTACGTGAGAACTTACTCGATGTACGGCCGCACTTCCATTAGGTTGGTGAAGATATCCAACGAAATGGTCAGCCATTCTTCGACATCCAACCATCTTGGTTTCGAAGCACCGGCTGGTGCGAGATTCCATTTAAATAGGCTGAGGTTGGATTTATGGTCGCCGGCATTGTACCGAGGCTTCGGATTATGCAAATGATGATTTTTGGCTTCGTAGTGTGCTGTCACGAAGTTTGCCGCCTCCTCAGTAATGAATGCCTCGGCCATCGATGCTTCAATTCGATGTTTATTTTTACATTTTGCTCGGAGCGTCTTCTGCATCCTCTCAGTTGCATAGCACCAAAGATTTTGCATGGGCCCCCCAATCTTGCCTTGGTCAGGAGATGCAAAATCAAGTGTTGCATTGGATTAAAGAAGCCCGGCGGAAAGATCTTCTCTAACTTGTAGATCAACTTTGGCGCCAACTCTTCCATTTCTTCTATCATGGCAGGCGATAAATCTTTCACACAAGGAACACGGAAGAAATAGCTCAGCTCTGCCAGTACTAGCCATTCATCCTCAGGGATGAAGACACGCAACATCATCGGCATTACCCGCTCAATCCATATGTGCCAATCATGACTCTTGAGACCAAATATTTTCAATTTGTCAAGACTCGCTCCCCTCTTTAGGTTCACTGCATACCCATCGAGGAACATCAACTATAATTTCACCCACAAGATAATTTCCCTCATATCTGGCCTTCGAAGATTGAACCATGCCTTTGGCTTCCTCCAGTTTTGCTTTCCTTTCGATTCTTGCATGTTTTGTAACGGTCTATCACATAGCGCCTCCTGATCGACTCTAGCCTTAGTATTATCCTTTGACTTCCCATCCATGCCGAACAATGTACCAAAAAGTGCCTTGGCGATATTATTTTCAGTGTGCATCACGTCGATGTTGTGTGGGCAAAGGAGGTCTTTGAAGTAAGGCAGATCCCACAAGCATGACTTGTGAGTCTAGGCGTGTTTTGAATTATACCCCTTGAAATGCCCTGGATGCTCTGGATCTGGCTCAATAGCGTTTAACTGATCCATGGTCTATTGGCCTGTCATTGGAGGTGGTGCAGAGTTTTTGACAACTCTACCTTTCATGAAGTTCTTCTTGTCTTTCCCAAACTTATAGCGAGGATCTCGGAACTGTCTATGCAAGTCAAAGCAAGAAAACTTGCGACCCGCCTGCAGCCAATGAAACTCAAGAGCTGCCTTGCATGTGGGGCACGGGAACCTTCCATGCACACACCATCCAACGAACAGTGCATACGCCGGCAAGTCATGCATCGAGTACATGTACCAGACACGCATTATGAAGTTCTATTTGTTAAAGGCGTCGTATGTCTTGAACCCATTATCCCAAGCTTCTTGCAAGTTGTCCTTAAGAGGTTGCATGTACACATTCATATTCTTCCCCGGATAGTTCAGCCTTGGAATTATCAATGCCATAAAAATGTTCTTTCTTTGCATAATCTGTCTGGGGGGGGGGGGATTGAGTGGAAAGACAAATACGGGAAAACAACTGTATTGGGTTGCCGTCAGACCAAACACACTGAACCCATCCGTGCTTACGCTGACTCGAGGATGCCTTGGATCTGCCGCTTTTTCCACATATAATGCATCGAAGTGCTTCCACGCTTCACCATCTGATGTGTGTTCCATCATGAGATTCCCATCTGCATCTAGTTCGGTTCTTTTGCCCTCTTTGTGCCATGTCATCTATCTGGCCGTCTCTTCGACCATGATAAGACATTGAAGTCTTGGTACGATTGGCACATACCAAAGAACATTAACCAAGATTTTGGTCTGCGTCTTCTCACCCATACCATTATCTACCAAAATATACCTGGAAGACTTGCAAATGGGACAATAGTTCAAGTCTGCATACTCAAGCCTAAATAAGGCACATCCTTTCTCACAGGCATGTATCTTCTCATAGGGCATCTTAAGAGCACGGAGGATTTTGTCTGACTGGTACATGTTTGTAGGCAGTACATGGCCTTTGGGTAGAAAGCGTCCAAATACTGTCATCATCACGTCGTAGCATTCTCTGCCCAAGTTGAATTGAGCCTTCAGTGCCATTATTTGTGAGATTGCATCCAGCTGACAAAGCTCAGTGTGCTCGTGAAGAGGACATTTTGAAGACTCCAACATTTCATTGAAGGCCTTTGCAGATTCCTCCATCTCTTTGTCCGAATGCCGAGCATCATCAAAGTTTTGCACCATGTCTTCCATCCCAGTACCATGCTCGTCGGTGCGACGACGAACAACTCAGCTCTAGCACGTTGGGCAGACTCACCATGAAATGTCCACACCGTATAACCGGGTGTAAAACCACTGTTCAGTAGGTGTTTGCCCATTTCATCCTGTGTCATGTTTTCCCAATTCTTGCACCGGGCACAGGGGCACCAGTTTTTCCTCTGGCCATTTGCAAATACGGCTTTCACAAACCCCTTGGTTTTTGTTAACCATTCATTGGTCATGTCTTTCTGACTAGTGCGACCGGTGTACATCCATGCACGATCACTCATCTTGCTTAGCTACTGGACAGACTAGATATATATATAATTCAGCATGTATATTCATCAGTTCATCTAGTTTGTCAATTTTATTATGTCCATGCAACCTACACTCTAATAGGTAAAGATAGGTCCTAATCCCACCCAAGTATGCGTAGATTGAGTACATTCTCATGCTCTACCCCATTCTGAGACAAAATTTTGACAGCACCTCCCCGCTGTTCTCCTGATACACATCTCGGCAAAAAGCCGAGAGAATGTGCATCCAGAGAACAATAGGGGGGCGCTGATGAAATTTTGTCTCGGAATGGGGTAGAGCATGGAGAAAGTACTCAATCTACACATACTTGGGCTGTCCGTGGAAATCGCTGGACAATCCGCATGAGTTACGGTGATAAATATGCAACTGAATGCATATTTATCGATGCAACCCTTTCGGATGGGAGATGCATACCGGTTACGCGACTATAGTTACCTAGCTAGTGTCATCGGCACGAAGGCCAGAACAGATCAAATAATTAACGGGGGAGGAGGAGATGTCATTTGTGCTCACCCACGAACGCAGGGGCGGAGCTCGTCGAACACTAGACCCTCACAGCGATGAAACAACTGCACATTGAAATCGAAAGATGAGTAACATAGCATTATTGTTTTTGCCATCAACCTAACTAAAATTAAACTAAACTAAGCCTTAACTAAAGTAAATCTAAAAACAGAAAAAAGAAGAAAAAAATGGAGAGAGGGCAGAGGTGGAGCTCACTAGAGAGAGGGCAGCGGTGGAGGAGGGGGCCGGGGAGACGGTGGTGGAGGGCAGCGGTGGCTACGGGCTCCGTGGCGGGGAGGGTGGGCGGGTGGCACCAAGACGGGCGGCGACACTGGGCGGCGGCAGTGATGGGGATCGGGGTGACGGGACGGGCGGGGGCGTGCGACGGGCCGGCTGGGGGAGGAGCCGGGGTGACGGTCTGGGAGGATCTGGGGCAGGGAGGGTGGTGGGGCGGGCGTGGGCGGGCAGGGCGGGGGGCACCGGGCAGCAGGGCGACAGGGGTGATGGGTGCAGGGGATTCGGGGCAGGGAGGATGATGGGGCGGCGGCGGTGCGGGCGTGGGGGCGGGCGGGTGGAGTGAGAGGGGAAGAGAGAGGGATGGGGCCAGGGAGAGAGAGGGGTGGTCGTTAGAGGCCGTCATTTGGCACGTTCTTTACCGTCCGCTAGCAGGCAACATAGAATCTTTGCCGTCAGCTAGCGAATGGAAAATAGGGGGGTTAGGGTTTTGGGCGTCCACTGGACCCCACCCACCTCTTTGCCGCCAGCCAGACGACGGCAAAGAACTGGCTAATGGCAAACAGGATATTTGCCGTTAGCCAGTTCTTTGCTGTCCGTTTAATAGAAGCGAACGGCAAAGGCCTTCTTTGCCGTCCGCTAGCAGACAGCAAAGAACTGGAAGATTGGGCCATACGACAGGGATTGAATAAGGCAGAGGGTGGAACAAGCATAGCATTTTGATCTAGTTTTAATTTGGAAGGTGGAAACGGAAACAACAATGGAGCGAGTATTTTTGAGTAGATCTCAGTTGTCTCGTATGATATGGGGTGTGTCCCATTCATTCATCCGAATGTTCTCCATATTTCTGAGTTCATCCTCTAAAAAAACTTAACCTAGGGTTATGATATCGAAAAAAAACTTGGGTGATACTCGAAAGACATGTTTTTCGGCCAAGAGACATCACCTGCCATTTTCACGTATTTGTGAGATTCAAACTCTTGAAATGAAGTTAGAGGGGATGTGCAAGAATCAATGATAAAATGCGTGTTCCTATTTTTGTTGGAATTAAACACTAGATTTGCACCTTGGTGATAGATTCGTCGCTTCGAGTCATCGACAATGGTTTAGCCATCTACTAGGGAAGGAAAATTGTTGGTACGAGGGAGATTGACATGTTTGTAAGTTATAGCATTGATGCTACCAATTAAGACAAAGATGAACTTGATGTAGAAGGAACAATGTAGTAGTGAATAAAGAAATCATGGAATAACATGAGTTGGAGCCTACGAGATACTCAAAAACAATGTGAAAAAACATATGAATACTAACTTTGATATTATAGAGTTTTATGTGCCAATGAACCATGAAAATTGATGTAAAACCCATATCTGAAGTTGGCGGATGAGGGTTGGAGCCTCGTACGCTGTTATCAAGGATAGATGGATTGCATCGAGAACTTCTGCATCAGTCATAGATTAGAAATATTGAGTGCCTTCGGTGATCTTCCATCTTGAGATTTTTTTATAGCAGGCACTAGATATAGAAGTCAATTCTTGGTTGTGCGGGGGTCTTTTGGCTGCTATGAGTGTCACATCTTGCAAGCAAACGGGTCCAAACAACTTCCCTGAATAGATAACTTCGCCTTAGTTCTCCTGAAATCACATGCTAAGGCGTTGACTATGTCTTTTGTAGCAAGCACGGAACATTTTAATGAATTTAGGCATGTTTGGGGAAACCGATAGACCTTTATTTGATTTGGATGTGTCCTAAACAGATCTTGTCAAACCATGCTCTCTTTTACCAATCCCAACAACCTCAGCAAAACTTTTTGGTCGAATGGTGGATTTCAGAGTGATGGCACATTCCTCTAAAGATGTTAGTTCAGAGCCCAAAGACCTTAAAACTTGAAATATGAAAAAGGAATTCAGCTCATATAGTCGTGATGTTTGAAACAAATATGCGAATGTTAGTTAATTGGCAAAACTAGGTGTGTGGAAAAGGTTGATTGTATATTCATGATTAGTGAATCATGCTAATAAATTGGTGAAGAGGCATCAAACTAAAATTTGTTGTTATCTTGTGTTGTTACACAAGGAACATATTTGGCTTGATATCTCAATGACCAAATTCTTTGAAACATTTAAGATGTCATATGATAGGAAATACCATAAACTCAAGTAAGCAACTCAAGTTAGAATACTGTATACTAGTGCATTGATAAGTCATAGCTGCCGTGTGATAAAGTCCATGTGTAGTTACAAAAAGGAACAACTCATGTATATATTATAATGAACCGCGCACACACTTGTTGATTTGTCAAGCCGAAGTGGTTTCGCATGACTATTACAAGTATTTCACCTACATTTGTTATAGATTTTTTTATCCTATTTTCATGAAATGTACGTAACAATGTTTTAAACAAGTTTTTATTCCTCGCTACAATCATGTAGATGTTCTGGACAAATTCCATAATATTCACAAACAACCATGTTGATTTCATTATTTTCTCAAAAACAATTAACTATCTCTGACTCGTTATCCATCGACTTCTGGAGATACTCGGGTCCCCGACGCGGCATGTATGACTTACAGTTGTGTTGTGCTGAGATGCGATATTGGGTAAGATAAAGTGGATGGAATGCGATAGATGGTAGAATAACCCTAGGATTTCGATCTAGTTTTAGTTTGGAAGGTGGAAATGGAAACGACAGTGGAGCGAGTATTTTTGAGTAGATCTCAATTACCTCGTATCATATGGGCCGCGTCATGTTCTGTTTGAAAGTTCTCCAAATTTCTGAATTCATCCTTTATTTTAAATTCAACCTAGGGTGATGATATCGAAAAACCCTTGGGTGATGCTCGAAAGACATTATTTTCAGCCAACAGACATCACATACCATTTTAACATATTTGTGTGATTCACACTCTTGAAATGAAGTTAGTGGCGTGGGTGGGGGGGGGGGTTGCTAGAAGATAAGATAAATTTGTGTACGTCTTCTTTTGAAATTAAACCCTATCTATGCATTTCATGTCTCGTGTCAAAGATTTAGAATATTTGGTTTTAAATTCATCGCTTGGAGTCATCTAAATGGTTTAGCCCTCCACGGGGGACAAAAAATTATTGTTCTAAGGGAGATTGACATGTTTATAAGTTATAGCTTTTGATGCTATCAACTAAGATAAAGAGGAACTTGATGTAGAATGAACAATGTAGTAGTGAATAAAAAATGAAGGAATGACATGAGTCAGAGTCTAGGAGATACTAAAAAATAATGCAAAAAACACATGAATACTAACTTTGATATTATAGAGTTTTATGTGCCAATGAATTCATGAAAATAGATGTAAAACACATATTGAAGTTGGTGGAGGAGGGCTGGAGCCTCGTACGCTATTATTAAGGATAGATGGATTGCACTGACCACTTCATCATCAGTGATAGGATCGAAATAGTGAGTGCCTTCAGTGAGCTTCCATCTTGAGATTTTTCTGATAGCAGAAACTATATATACAAGGTAATTCTTTGTTGTTCGGGCGTCTTTTGACTGCAGTACCATCTTGCAAGTACGTGGGGCCAAACAACTTCCAAAGATAGATAACTTTGCCTTACTTCTCCTGAAATCACCTGTTAAGGCATTGAATATGTGTTTTGTAGAAAAAATGGAACACTTTTATGCCTTTAGGCGTGTTTGCGAAAACCGATAGACCTTTGTTTGTTTTGGATGTGTCCTGAACAAATCCAGTCAAATCATGCTTCCCTTTACTAATCCCAACAAGTTCAACACACGTTTTGGATCGAATGGTGGATTTCAGAGTGAAGACACATTCCTCTAGAGATGTTAGTTAATAGCCCAAATATCTTAAAACCTGAAATATTAAAAAGTAATTCAGCTCATATAGTCATGATGTATGAATCAAATATGAGAACTTTGGTTAATTGGTAACACTAGGTGTGTGGAAAAGGTTGATTGTACCATCATGAAGTGAATCATGCTAAAAAAATTGGTGAAGATTCATCAAGCTAAAATTTGGCTGTTATTTTTTAGTAGATCTCCATTGTCTCGTATGATATGGGTCGCGTCTTGTTCTGTCATCCAAACATTCTCCATATTTCCGAGTTCGTCGTTTAATTTAAATTCAACCTAGGGTGATGATATTGAAAAAACCTTGGGCCATGCTTGAGAGAGATGATTTGTGGCCCAAGTGACATCTCCTACCATTTTCACATATTAGTGTGATTCACACTCTTGAAATATAGTTAGAGGGGGTTTGCTTGAAGCAATGATAAAATGTGTGTACCTTTTGTTGTTTCAATTAAACCCTATGTTTGCATTTCATGTCTTTTGTCAAAGGTCTAGTATACTTGATGATATATTCGTTGCTCGGAGTCATCTACGATGGTTTAGCCATCTACTAGGGAAGTAAAATGGTAGTTCTATGGGATATTGACATGTTTGATGCTATCATCTAAGACAACTAGGAACTTGATGTGGATGGGACTATGTAGTAGTTAATAAGGGAATGACGGAAGAATATAAGTCAGAGCCTACTCGATACCCAAAAACATTGGGAAAAACAAATGAATACCAACTTTGATATTATAGAGTTTTATGTGCAAACGATTTTATGAAAATAGATGTAAACACATATTTGAAGTTGGTGGAGGAGGTGTGGAGCCTAGTACGTTGTTATTGAGGACAAATAGAATGCACTTGCCACTTCATACTCAGTGATAGAGTAGGAATAGAGAGTGCCATTAGTGAGATTCCTTCTTGAGAATTTTTTATAGTAGGTGCTAGATATACAAGGTAATTGTCGGTTGTGTAGATGTCTTTTCAATGCTCTAAGTGCACCTCCTGCAAGCCCATGGGGCCAAACATCTTCCATAAATAGATCATTAAACTTCTGCTTACTTCTCCTGAAATTACCTATTTAGGCGTTAACTATTAATTTTGTAGCAAGCATGGAACAATTTATGCATTTAGGCATGTTGGTGGAAACCTATAGACCTTTGTTTATTTTGGCTGTGGATGAGGGATGGGGCCCCGTACGCTGTTATTAAGGATAGATGATTGCACTGACCACTTCATCATCATTCATAAAATTGAAATATTGAGTGCCTTCAGTGAGCTTCCATCTCGAGATTTTTTTATAGTAGGCACTAGATATACAAGGTAATTCTTGGTTGTGCGGGCATCTTTTGGCAGCTCTGAGCGCCACCATCTTGCAAGCAAATGAAGCCAAATCGCTTCCCAAAGTTAATAACTCCGCCTTACTTGTCCTTATTTAAATCACCTATTAAGGTGTTGACTATGTATTTTGTTGCAAGCATGGATTTTCTTTATGCCATTAGGCATGTGTGTGGAAACCGATAGACCTTTTTTTGTTTTGGATGTGTCCTGTACAAATCCAGTCATATTATGCTTCCCTTTACCAATCTAGACAACCTCCACAGAAGTTTTTGGTCGAATGGTGGATTTCATAGTTTAGAGACATTCCTCTAAAGATGTTAGTTCCAATCCCAAAGAGCTTGAAATGTAAGATGCAAAAGTAATTAAGCTCATATAGCCGTGATGTATGAAACAAATATGCGACCATTGGTTAATTAGCAGGTGTGTGGAAAAGGTTGATTGTAAAAATCATGATTAGTGAATCTTGCTAATAAATTGGTGAAGAAGCATCAAACTAAAATTTGCCCGTTCTCTTGTGTTATCACATGAGGGAAGATTTTGCCTCGCTATCTCAATCACCAAATTCATAGAAACATTTAAGTTGTCAAATGATAGGAAATCCTATCAAGTTAAGTAAGCAACTCAAGTTAGACTAGTGTATACTAGTGTATTAATTCATAGCTGCCGCATGATAAAAAATTCCATGTATAGTTACCAAGGAGAGCAACTCATGTATATCTAATAATGGACTGCGTGGAGACATGTTTGTTTTTGAGGGTTAGAGACATGTTGGTTTGTCATGCAGAAGTTCTTTGACATGAGTATTACAAGAATTTCACCTATGTTTGTTATAGATTTTAGGCTAGTTTCATGAAAGGGATGTAATAATGTTTTGAACAAGTGTTTATTTGTCATTACAATCATGTAGAATGTTCTGGATAAATTCCATAAATATTCGCATACAACCGCATCGGTTCCATTATTTTTTCAAAAAACAATTAGCTATCTTCCCAGTTCATCCACCGGCTTTGCGAGACTCTCCGATCCCCAATGTGACTGGTATGAATTACCATTTTGTTGTGCCAAGATTCGAGATTGGGCCAGATGACGGGAGAGGAATGCCGCGGATGGTGGAATAACCCAAAGATTTCTATCTAGTTTTAGTTTGAAAGGTGGAAATGGAATCGACAATGAAGCTAGTATTTTTTAGTAGATTTCAAATGTCTCGTATGACACTACAAAAAAAGACACATCCGTTTTGGGCAAATGAATTTTTTCTATCATACTTATGACACTTCTATGACGATAATTGTACAAAAGCATGTATCATCATAGATGTGGTGGGCTCCTACTTCTATGACCAAAAATCATGACAAAAAATGGGCTTTTCGTCGTGGGTAGGCCGGGGACGCACCTACATGACATTCTTTCACTACGAGGAAAATGGTTATACGTAGAACTTTACCAGTAGCGTGTGTTTGGGACCGCACGCTACTGGTACATACCAGTAGCGCTTGGTAGAAAACGCGCTGCTGATATTAGTTAGCAGCAGCGTGTGTTTTTCTAGGGCACGCTATTGGTAAGTGTGCCACACCACATCCTCAAGACAGACCATAGTAGTAGCATGGGGTATAAAAACCACGCTACTACTAAATTGATAGTAATAGTACGAATGTGAAACCCCGCGCTACTACTATGAATAGATAGGATCAGCTGGTCGGCTCACTTAGTAGTAGCGTTTGTTCCTGAGGCCGCGCTACCACTAGGACCTTAGTGGTAGCGCGGCTCACGGGTATGCGCTACAACTAAACGCACAGCTCCCTATCTGCCTTATCCCCCCTCTCTCTCTTGTCACGTTCTCTCCCCTTCCTCCCTCTCTACAACCAGTGATTCGCCGTTGCCGTCACCTCTGCCGCCGGCGTCAAGCCTCCAGGGAGCGAGCCCTTCCAGCTACCCATCAGACACACACCCGCGGCCCCCGTTTCCCCTCACGGTCCCCGCGTCTCCCTCGAGACGAGACGAATCGCGCCCGCCCGCCCGCCTAGGTTTTCCGCCGCCGCTGGAGAGGGAAGGGGAGGGGGTGAGGAACTGAACCGGAGCAAGATGGTACGTGCGCTCGCCTTTCGATCTCTCTCTCTCTCTCTCTCTATTTGATCCTTACTCGAGCTTTGGATTCATCTAGGAAGGCCTGTTTCTTAATCGCGTGGCTCATGATCCGATTGGATGATTCGGCAGGCCGGACGTCTCCTTGGGCAGCTCCTCGTCATGGGCGGCACCGTCGTCGGCAGGGCCGTGGTCCAGGCAATTGTCAGTGAGTGCCCCCTCTCCCTCTCCCTCCCCCCTGCAAAAATATTTGTTCCCTGCTTCCCTTCCTTTGCCCCTGACAATGTGAATGAATCCATGGTGGTACTGTATTTGTTTGCCGGGAAGGATAGGTGTAGCGGGAGAAATTTTGCAGCTCTTCCTAGATGGCTGGGTATCTAGCTCACAGCGTCCATGGAAAAAGATGCTTTCTTCTACCCCTTTTATTTAAACATGTTCTAGTGTTCCTTGCTGTCCGAAACTGAGTGGTGGTGGTGATGGGAATTGTTTTAGACTTGATGGGCATAATATTCAATCTGGAATGCTACACTACCAAAAGTGTATGTATTTTATACCTGATTTACCTGATCATGCTCAAGCACTAATCTGAGTATATACCTGATTTAGCTCTAACGGAAATAGTTTTAGTCTCTGCTGTATGTACTCCCTCCGTTCCTAAATAATTGTCTTTCTAAAGATTTCAACAAGTGACTACATACGGAGCAAAATGAATGAATCTACACTTTAAAACATGTCTACATACATCCGTATGTTGTAGTCCATTTGAGATGGCTAGAAAGACAAATATTTGGGAACGGAGGGAGTATTTTATACTGCAGTAAATTAGCATTGTTAATTGAAAAATACTTGTACTACGGAGTGGAAGATGGGGCTACACAATCACCAATTCATACATGCATGCATATTGTACCAATCCCGTTCATCAATTATGTGACCAAATAGTGTTTCTGAAAATTTACATACTGTGCAAGAACACATGGTGTTTTCTGAAACCTTAACCAATTAGTTGGATGCTACATGTTGATTTTCCAGGTTATGAAGATTTGTCCATCCGGAGCCATTAAAACAATAAGCTACATATACTGGGTAGATATCTCTGATTATTCCGTTATTATGGCGGGCGAGGAGAAACAATATGTACCGTGTAGTATGCTGAAGTATGTGCCATCCCTGATGCAGAGTAATCCATTGTTTTTGCGATGCTTGCTCTATTCGGATTTGAGCTCGAGTTCGCTAATCTTGTGTTCTATTTTCTCTGTATTAAATAAAGTGGTTGAGGATATTCAACAAATTGGTGTCGCAGGTTCTCAGTTCATGGAATCATTGGTTGGATCTTCTTCCAATGCCACAACACGTGGATGGACACTGTAGAAAAAATATGTGAGGTGTTTTGCTGCAATCTATCCATACTGCCCAGTGCATGTTGTAAGTGAAGTTTCCTATGAGATTGCTAACAGTTTAGTGAACGTAATTGTCGCAGTTTATTCTGTCCCTAAAACAGATGTAGATGAAGAATTAATATGTTGTTGAAGAGAAGATAGATAATGTGGTGTCTGAGTTGTAGCCTAGAAGCAGACACATAGTCCACGAGCAACATATTAATTTTTCCTTAAGAACATTGCAACTGTCATCTGGATTGGGACAAATTTATCCGAGTTGATATTAACTCCATCCTTGGTTTCATCATATATGTTTAGGTGTTTACTTATTTTTCTACAACCACCAGCACTCAAATTTCCCATCTAGACATGTGTGTACTCCATGTTTCATTGAATAAACAAAAGAAGAACCATAGACTCACTGGCAGGTTCCTTATCTTTCTTTTTGTTGAGAAGGAGTTCATGATTATGATAGAACTTGGCAAGCTTCATTGATAATGACAATTATTGTTAGATGCAATTCAGGAATATATCTTGACCGAGTGAATTTTCATAGATTATGGCATTATGCACTCCTATACTTTTAAGGATTTGGGTTTCCCAACATTACACGCTATACATGCATGTTTGTCACATGCACCTAATTTACATACTGTATGCGTTGCCACTTGGCACTTCTTCCCTTTTTCTATTCTCCATATCATGTAGCTATTGTTTTCTAAATCTTCCATGTATGCAAATAGCAGCCAATTAATAGAAGCTATAACTACAAAAGTAACAGCAGCCTGTTGGTACTCTTTTATGATGTCTACTTCCGACTGAATATTGGTTGGCATTACAAAGCTAGGTAACATTTATATCTTCACTACTCACATCATTTTTAATATAGATCCAATATTTTTGCATCTCAAATTTCTGTTAGCTTACATCTAGAGATACTTTAAAGAAAAGTCTTCTCTTTCTTGCTATGTATCTTATGACACCATGGAAATTGATCCTGCTACAAATTTGTTCATATATGAGCTCTTTGTTGGCCGAATTTGGCAACGCAGATACTGCAAAAAAATATACTGCTCCATCTTTTTTTTATGTAAAGAGTTGGTGTTTTCACATACCTGTTTATATTCTAGTAGATATTGATCTCTGTGATCGAAGTGTGTCTGTTTAATACCTCTAAAATCAACAATTGATACTTCTTGGTGCAGCATTGTAGCTTTATTTTTACACGATCAGATTACCTTTGGTATGCAGCATGCATCCAAACTATGTTGTATATCTACAGTATACAGTAGTAAATGTATCATCTTAATAGTGTATTGAAGCTATATTACTTCGTAGCTCGAATTTTAGGATTTCTCTATGGTTAATATAAGTTATGTAAAGCAATGTTTACCTGGAAGTGTAACTATAGTGCCATTCTTATCCTTTAATGTACAGCCCATTGTTCTTATTAATGAATATTGTTACGCACATTATCCTGACTCATAAAATGATCATTAGGATTCATGTTTTTTTTTCTTTTTCTTTAGGATTCATGTTTTTTTCTTTTTTGTTGTTATTATGCATTACTATGAGTTCGTTGTATTGAGATTCCTTGCAACTTCAGGCACCTGAGTTATTTACAGACGGAGGGGATCCGACCTTCTTCATGTCCCGCGGCATTGTCTTCCTTTGATTCGTTCGTGCAACAAGTAAGGACTAGCCTCCGGCTGTTACTATTGATGCATGTGCATGTGCTAAAAAGAAAGAAAATACCCTACGGGATTTGAACGCTGACGCGTACTAACAAGTTTTCACTTTCCTGACTTGGCCGTAGGAGTGATGGACATTGACTACGACAGCCTGGTGGGCGTCGTGCTCTTCAACCACTCAGAGGTGGACTTCTCCGTGAAGCCTGGCGACCACGCCGCATGGATGATTGTTGATGTGATCACGACGCCGGATGTCGCCGAAGTGGAGGACCTCGATGCCATCGTTCAGGGTGAGGAAGGATTTGGGTCCGCCGGCGTCTGAACTCCGAGCCTTGCTAGATACATGTAGAGAAGTGGTCTGTTTAGGTTGGTGGTGGAACATCAGGGAAGGTACCCACTTTTCGTTGTGTGCGTTTAATTTATTTTGCACTGGACGTGTCCCTGATTTCTATCTATGAATAACACATGTAATTTTTATTTTTTTAATTCATAATTTGTTAGTAGTAGCGCTGGGGGAAAACTACACGCTACTAGTAGCTAGCATAGTAGTAGCGCCTGGTATACTAGAAGCGCTACTGCTATTTTGTTAGTAGTAGCGCGGGTTCAGATAGTAGTAGCGCGGATGGCACTGCACTACTACTAACTATTTTAGCTGTAGCGCGGGGTAAAAAACGCGCTACTGCTAAAAGTTAGCTGTAGCGTCGTAGTAGTAGCACGGGAACCCATGCTACTGGTATGCAAAAAACCTACGCTACTGGTAGTGTTTTTCCTAGTAGTGTTTGGGCCGTCCATGACAGAAAAAATCATGGTAGAAGCGAGGGAGAGGAAAATATCGGGGAGTTCCCGGTTACGGTGGGTGGTCGGGGCCGAGCGAAGCACGGAGGTTTGCGTGTTTCTCTCGTACACGTACGCGCATGTGTGCAAAGCGTTGTGCTCTAGCTGAACCCAAGCGAGGCGTTCGCTTACTGAATCCGAGTGATCTAGCTACATTGCTGAACCCGAGCGATCGATCCCTTGGTTGTTAACTGAACCCAAGCGATTCCTTCGCTACTGCTGCTAACTGAAGCCGATCGAACCAGCTGCCTCTTGATGAACAATGACCGTTGTTGGGGATTGGATGAACAGTTCCTGGAGGTGGTTGGATGAACATGACCTCGTGGTAGTAGAGGTCGTTGTGGCTGGATAAACAGGACCCCGATCAAGAGGAGGCCGCCACACGCCCGAGCCGGTTGGGGTGGATGAAAAGTAACCCATGGAGGGCTGGTTGGACAGTAGCCAGTGGAGGCTGGATGAACAGTAGCTCATGGATGAATAATAGCTGGTGGAGGCTGGAGGAAGTGGACGGTAGATAAACAGTAGCAGGTGGAGGCTGGAGCAAGTCGACGGTGGATGAATAGTAGCTCATGGAGGCTGGAGCAAGGCACAAGACAGTGGATGAACGGTAGCCCGTGGAGTCCCATTTTGTGGTATGCCACACCCCTGTGACGCCCCTGATTCAATCGTACACTAATCATGCACGCAAACGTGTACGATCAAGATCAGGGACACACGGGAAGATATCACAACACAACTCTAAAACATAAATAAGTCATACAAGCATCATAATACAAGCCAGGGGCCTCGAGGGCTCGAATACAAATGCTCGATCATAGACGAGTCAGTGGAAGCAACAATATCTAAGTACAGACATAAGTTAAACAAGTTGCCATAAGATGGCTAGCACAAACTGGGATACAGATCGAAAGAGGAGCATGCCTCCTGCCTGGGATCCTCCTAAACTACTCCTAGTCGTCGTCAGCGGCCTGCACGTAGTAGTAGGCACCTCCGATGTAGTAAGAGTCGTCGTCCACGGTGGCGTCAAGCTCCTGGGCTGCAGCATCTGGTTACGACAACCAGGTAGAATGGAAAGGAGGAAAAGAGGGAGAAAAGCAACCGTGAGTACTCATCCAAAGTACTCGCAAGCAAGGATCTACACTACATATGCATGGGTATCTGTGTAAAGGGGCAATATCGGTGGACTGAACTGCAGAATGCCAGAATAAGAGGGGGATAACTAGTCCTGTCGAAGACTACGCTTCTGGCCGCCTCCATCTTGCAGCATGTAGAAGAGAATAGCTGGTAAGTTCACCAAGTAGCATCGCATAGCATATTCCTACCCGGCGATCCCCTCCTCGTCACCCTGTTAGAGAGCGATCATCGGGTGTATCTGGCACTTGGAAGGGTGTGTTTTATTAAGTATCCGGTTCTAGTTGTCATAAGGTCAAGGTACAACTCCGGGTCGTCCTTTTACCGAGGGACACGGCTATTCGAATATGTCGGCGTTCTGGGAACGGGGGTACCCATACTTGCCTGCCTGCGGCCTGCAGCGTGGCTCAAGGAGTGGCCCAGCACGGCCCATCTTCATCAACACAAGCTCAAGACCCTCGCGAGGGGCCAAGCCTCGCGGGGCGGACGACAGGAAGCTTCCTCAGGCACGGCCTCGTCAGGCTGGCTCGCGAGGAGGCGGAGAGATCAAGGCAGGGTACCTCATGAGGTGCCCATGACGCAAGCCATGACGACCAAGGGCACCAGGCGGGCGCCAGCCCGCGCAGTGTCCTCGTTTCCTCTTTGGTGCAAAGGGTGCAAGCGCAGGCGAGAGCATCAAGCAAAGGCACCCGTTTCGGTGCAACAAGACCAAGACCATCCCAACGGCAGGAAGGAAGTCATCGTGGAGCCCAAGCCGGCGTCACCACCAGAGCCTTTGACAGGCGAGGACCAACTTTAGTCAGGATAAGTGTACTAGATGTTCCCCTTCAAAATGGCCAATTGTTGGCGCCCTTACCGCTCAATATTTGGGAAGAGGCGCAGGGTCACTGCCTATAAATAGGACTAGCCACCCACAGGGTAGGGGAGAGCGGGATCCGGATCTTGAATCATAGAGAGATCAATCCCAGAGAGAGAGAAGCGACTGAACTCCTCCTAGCAGCTCATCGCACCAGCCAAGAACAGACCCTCGCGAGGTTGTTCTTCCTTGTATTGTTCATCATCAGCCCAAGAGGCAATCCACCACACTACACACTAGAGTAGGGTATTACACCACAATGGTGGCCCGAACTAGTATAAACCATGTGTCTCTTGTGTTGTTCCTTTCATAGTTTAGATCCTAGCGAGGCGGCGAGGTGCGGGTAGGTAGGGGGTGAGATCTCCACACGAACCCCAGAGTTCGAACCTAGAGGGTCTGTCGGAACCCAAAATCCGACTTTTGGCGCGCCAGGTAGGGGTGCGCCGGAATTCGTCTTCCGTCGCCCTGTTCTTCGCCGACCATCGCATCCATGTCAAACGCTCGTCGGGCCCACGCCGAGCGCCGAGCCGCTCTCGCTACCCGCGTCGCCCAGACGGCCCCCGTCGGCAGCTGCCCCCGCCGTTCCCCGCCGCCTGCCGTCAACGCCGCCACCGGCTCGACGGGGAACGAGCAGCAAGCGTCCTCCCAGCATCCGTCCGTTAGGCGAGACGGCCGTACTGCTACTCCCTCACTCGCCCCAGCTATTTCTTCGCGCCGCGCGCTCCGCGCGCCCATGGAGGCTCGAGCTGCGCTCATCGCGGCAAACGAGCTCCTGTGCTACCGCCCAGTCGACGACGTCTACGAAGAGTGGCTCGACCGTGTCGCCAAGCTCGTCTGCGCCGCAGGGGGCTCCCCCGCGTCGTCCTTCTCGTTGCACCGAGCCCCGCCCTGCGCGGGCGATGAAGCTCCAGGGGTGCCTCAGCCGCCTCCCCCTCAAGAAGGCGCTTTGGCCCCAAGGAGCGTGGCCCCTTGGCGGAACCCACTCCGTCCGGTGCTAGCGCAGCAAGAGCAGAGCTGTCAAGAGGTCCCTCGCCCCCAAGAAGCTGCCCGAGTGCTCCCTACACCGGCTCGTCATGACCACGCTCCTGCTCCAGCACGCCAAGACCCCGCGCTGCTCCCAGCGGCAGCGCATGGGGACCCACAAGACCAGGCCCTTCGTCACCAAAGGCCTCCCGTGGCCACAGCAGGCTGCCGCGCCTTCACCACCGAGCTGCGCAGCGTCGCGTGGCCAGGCAAGTTCAAGCCAGACCTGCCTCCTCGCTACGACGGCACGGCCGACCCTCCGGAGTTCCTCCAGCTCTACAAGCTGGGCATCGAAGCCGCCAACGGGGACGAGAAGGTCATGGCAAACTGGTTTCCCATGGCACTCAAGGACGGGGGGCCGCGCACTTGGCTCTGAACACAGCTCTGCACGATCTCCTCCTGGGACGAGATGCGCACCCGCTTCATCTTCAACTTCCAAGGTACTCGCGACCGGCCTCCTGCCGTGAGCGACATGCGGCGCATCAAGCAGCAACCAGGGGAGACCCTGCAGAAGTACATCCAGCGCTTCAACAACGCACGCCTTAAGATTCCCAAGGTGACCGAGGAGGCCATCATCTCTGCCTTCTCCGATGGTGTGCGTGACGTCAAGATGAAGGAGGAGCTGGCGATGCATGAAGATCTGTGCACTTCCTTGGAGCTGTTCAACTTGGCGACCAAGTGCGCCAGGGCTGAGGAAGGGCGACTTTCCCTCCTCGAGCTGCCAGCCGCAGACCCGGAAGAGAAGAAGTCCAAGGCCAAGGACGTGAAGCGCAAGGGGGCTGCCGTGCTCGCGGCAGAACCAGACACCAAGCGAGGCAGAGATCAGCCCGAGTCTTCCAAGGGCAGCCGGTACTGTGTGTACCACGACCTCCACACCCACAACACCAACGAATGTCAAGAGCTCCGAGCCGTGCGAGAAGGGAGGATCGGTTGACGCCCCGATCGCAACGATTGAGGCTACAGCCGAGGAGGAGGAAGAAACGCAGGACGCTGGGAAGACCGTGGCCCTCGCCAAGGGTGGCGCGACCGACCTCGCGAGGATCGCTGGCAGGATCAGCCTCGCGAGGGAGGCTGGAGGGATCAGACTCGCGAGGATCGCCCGCAAGGAAACATGAGCCTCCCTCCTCCCCGCCGCAGCCAAGGAGAAATGAGGACCATCATCGGGGCGAGGGGCTGGGGGCTTCCGAGAGCAGCAGACGATCGCTTGCATCCTGGGCGGAGCTCAAGCCCCACCTCTCAACGCATCTTCAAGCAGTTCGCCCATGAAGTGAATGCAGTCCTCCCAAGCTCGAAGCCACACGCCTCTCGGTGGTCAGGCGTCGCCATCACGTTCAGCTCGGCAGATCAGCTCAAGTCGCGGCCACAGCCGGAGTCCTCCCGATGCTTTGTTCCCCAATCATCAGCAACGTGCAAGTCACCAGGACCCTACTCGATGGCGGAGCAGGGCTCAATGTCCTGTCCGTAGAGACATTCAACAGTCTCCAAGTGCCTTACAATCAGCTTCAGCCAACCAAGCCTTTCTCAGGAGTCACCGATGGCTCCACAGTCCCGATTGGGCAGGTCTGCCTCCCTGTCACCTTCGGGGCGCGCGACAACTACCGCACCGAGCTCATCGACTTTGATGTCGCTCACATTCGCCTGCCATACAATGCCATCCTCGGGTACCCAGCTCTGGCCAAGTTCATGGCCGTGACTCATCACGGCTACAACGTCCTCAAGATGCCAGGAAGCGGCGGAGTCATCACGGTGCCTTGTGAAGAGAGAGACGCAGTGTGCTCCCTGGAGCGAGCCTTTCAAGCTCAATCACTTGAAGACCCAGATCGCAGGAGCGGGAGGCTCCCTGAGACCGCTCCCAAGAAGAAGAAGACATCGCCAGGCCCGACCCCTCAGGAGGCAGGCCCCTTAGGGTCCGCGCCGGTTCAGGGGGCACCTCCTTCTGTCGCATAGGAAGGCGCGCCCGGCGCCCTCCTCAAGCAAGGCTCGGGGGCTCTCTCCTGGAGGGTCACAGACCTTGCTAGGGTCACGAGGGAGGCGCTTGGGCACCACTTGGAGGCGTGTTTCAAAGCATGTTTCCCTCAGGAAGGAGCGAGGCAAGGAGGGCCAAACCCTCAGGAGTTCGTCAGCCAGATCATTCAGGAGCTGCAGGAGTCAAGATTCATGAGTGGCAGCCGCCGCTTACCCGCCGTAGCTCCCCATCCAGGCGAGGATGGTGGGCTGCGCGTCTGCATCGACATACTAGGGCTCAACCGAGCTGCCTCTCAGGAGCGCTTCTGGCCCTCACACGTGGGGCGCTGCGAAGGTCCACCCCACAGCTACGTTCTCATGCCTTACGGCGTGCCGAATGCGGCCGCCACACGCCAGTGCCTCATGGGGAGCATCCTGGAGGCTCAAGAGGCCAGGCGTTCTGCAGTCCTGGCGGAGATGGAGATGGTCCGCGAGGAGCCACCAGCGCCTCCGGAGCCTCCCGAGGCTCCTGGGCCTGGAGGCTCGTGAAGGTCGGCTTCCGCAGCCTACGACGTCCGCTACTTCGACATCCCTTCGTCTTCAACGTTATCAGGTGACATCCTTCAAGTTTCATTTCCAGCTGGGAGCGCCCCCCAGGGCTGCATTATTCCCAGGCCGCGTGGGTCCGTCCCTGCGGCGTGTATCCCCTTTACTTCATGTTCCTAGCTTACCTTATCGGGGGCGCCCCTCGGGCTGCATCATCCCCAAGTCGCTCGGGCCAGACCCAGCGGCATGTACCCCTCTTGCGTTTATTTCGGGTCATGCGTCTGACCCATCATGATTGTTATTTGATGCCTGTCCACGACACCCCTTCTTCCTTCATGTCGGCCGCTTGCATGTTAAAGGGGGGGGGTACCTGAGCATCGCGACTCATGGGCTCCTAGTGGCTCTCCAGCCCTCACCCTCTGGCCTTGTCCACGGCATCGCGACCTGGCATACCAGCGACGACTGAGACCCGCCGAGGGCCGGGACCCGGGCGTGGGCGTCGACATCTAACCAAATTTGCAGGAACACATCACAAGTTAAGGCCCAATGCCAGGCGCAACCCGCCTTGAGGTAGGGCCCCGTGAGTCCCACGCTGGCTCACGGGTGCCCAGATACACCTCGTCGAGCCCTATCGTGCCAGCCACATGTCGTATGGGCTATACGCGCCGGGGGCTCCTCCGGGGGAGCCCTCCAACGCACTGATGGAAGCACCATGCTCATGCTGGTGGCGACCCTGCCGAGGAGCGGCTATGCCCGTACACATACGGAAGCGCTATGCTCAGCGCTGGTGATAAACAAGCGAGGTGGCCCCGCCACATCAACCTCGAGGAGCCAGAGCTCGGTGTCCGGCCTCATCGCAACGCCTCCCTCGGGAGTGCAGCGTGAGGGGCTGGGCAAGGGGCTACGCTGGTCACGCCAGACGCACGCCACCCAGCCAAGCCCCTCGGGCCTGGTTCATCGCACGTCTCTCCCCGAGCGGAGCCAAGGTACGAAGGCCGTTTGAGCGTCAAGGGGGACTCCTGAGCATCGCGACTCAGGAGCCTAACTGGTCACGTAGCCCCTCACTCCTTAGTTCCGAAAGGCTAACGGCGGTTGAGGTATGCGCGGGGCCGCGCTCTGCAGACGTAGAATGGTAGATTCACCCACACATATCACCTCCCTACTTGCTGTTCGTGCGCCAAGGGGGACTCCTGAGCATCACGACTCAGGAGCCTCACTTGTCACATAGCCCCTCACTACTTGGTCCCATCTTGGTTTCCGGTCGGGGCTAATTGCGGCTGAGGTATGCGGCGGGCTGGGCTCTGCCGGCGTAGAACATAAGCAAGTAGGAAGGAAAAGCGCAAACCTCAAGGAATTTAAAAGCAAATATTACAGTCCATAACTGTTATCACAACACCAAACGCAAGTTTAAACGCCTCCCCGAGGCATGATGCATGTTGCAGGAGCTGAAAGCAGAACAGGAGCCACAAAGGAGTCACTTGTTGACGGCGGAGCTGCGCTGGGCGAATTCGCTTCGTGGAGCCTCAGGACCGGCAGCGCCTCGCTTCGGCTTGGTGCTGAAGGCCCGAAACTTCGCCAGCAGAGCCTCCGCTCGACCCTTCACGACCTCAGCAGCGGCAGCGGCAAGCTCGCCGCTCACGGGCTCCAGCAGGCCGTCGAGGTCGACGTCAGGATCGCGAAGATACACGTGGGTAAGGACGCGCGTCAGCGCTGCAGAAGACAGGACACGCGCCTCGGCCTCAGCCGTGGGGCCAAGGCCGAGGCTGACATCTTCAAGGGCGCGGATCAGGAAGGGAAGCAGCTTGGCAGGGCGTCCCCGGCGCCGGCCAGCGGGCTTTCCAGGCCGCTGTCGTACAACGACCTCAGCAAGGTGCGAGCCTTCACCTCCATCTCCGCGAAGGCCACGCGGTCCTCGGCAAGGACCCGCACCTTGGCATCCAGCTCGACCCTCTTCGCCTCCAACTCCTGCTCCAGCGCACCCAGGCGGTCACGACGCTTGTTAAGCTTGGCATCCCGGTCCTTGACGGCCACCTCGCGAGCCTTCATGTCTTCCTCCTTCTCTTGGCGAATGCGGGCCTCCTTGACGAGCTGATCACGCAGGCCCTGCAGCTCGCTCTCCAACGCCCTCCTGCGACCTCGGACATCGGCTACCTCCCCCAAGGCGGCGTCGCGAGCAGCCTTCGCCCCAATGACGGCCTGCTTTTCCTCGTCGCAAGCCGTCGCGTCCTGAACTAGCACCTCTCGAATCGAAGCGTCGGAGCGAACCCAGCCAGAGACCAGCTCCAAGCGCCCGGCCACCAAGCGAGGGTCGGCGCCCAGAAGATCTTGCCACAGCCGGTCCAGATCAGCAACAGCACGATCCAGGACAGTGGGAGGAGTCGGAGAGACAGCAGTTGGTGGAGTAGGAGGAGAGGACGGCAGCGTCACCACAGCATCATGAGGCAGGACCTTCTGCGCCCCGACAGCTGCAGCAGTGGCATCAGGCAAGGACACCTCAGGAGTCGCTTGGGCCATGGGGGCTGAGCTCGCCCCAGCTAGCTCCGCCAGGCCTCGCGAGGACGGCCGGGCAGGACAGGCCCATGCCTTGCTGTCACCTTCTTTCGCGGGCAGAGGCGCTGCCCCAGACGGAGCCTCAGGAGCTCCCCTCAGCTTCTTCACCGCAGGCGCCAGCCTAGCCAAGGAATACAGATATCAAGCCTCAGCGACAAAGCAAGGAATAAAACAAGAATCAAGCACTTACTGGTCATCGCTCGCGAGCTCGAGCAACCTCCGACCATACATGAAGCCCGAGAGCCGGCTGCAGGGATCAGCCTCAAGAGGCCCGGGGGCAGGAGGCACGTGTGCGGATCGCCTTGGAGCCGGGGCAGACCCGCGGAGGACCAGCCCAGTTCTGTCCTTCTTCGGGATCGGGGGCAAGCTCTCGCTGCCCCGCTCACCGCCATCCTCGTCGTCGCTCGGCAAGAGGCGGAGAGCGCGGGACCTGCACTGGGGGAGGGGCGCTCTGGACTCCCCATCGGTCGCCTCGGAGTCAGGCCCCTCTTCCTGCTCCCCTTCTTCCTCCTCTTCGCTGGAGTCGCCGGAGGACACGTTCACCGTCGCCAGGGCCGCCGGGTCCTCGGGAACCTCCGCGGGCACGGTCCCGTCCTTTTGGAAATATGCCCTAGAGGCAATAATAAAAGCATTATTATTATATTTCCTTTTTCATGATAATTGTCTTTTATTCATGCTATAATTGTATTATCCGGAAATCGTAATACACGTGTGAATACATAGACTACAATACGTCCTAGTAAGCCTCTAGTTGACTAGCTCGTTGGTCAACAGATAGTCATGGTTTCTGACTATGGACATCGATGTCATTGACAACGGGATCACATCATTAGGAGAATGACGTGATGGACAAGACCCAATCCTAAGCATAGCACAAGATCGTGTAGTTCGTTTTGCTAGAGCTTTTCAATGTCAAGTATCTCTTCCTTAGACCATGAGATCGTGTAACTCCCGGATACCGTAGGAGTGCTTTGGGTGTACCAAACGTCACAACATAACTGGGTGACTATAAAGGTGCACTACAGGTATCTCCGAAAGTGTCTGTTGGGTTGACACGGATCGAGACTGGGATTTGTCACTCCGTATGACGGAGAGGTATCTCTGGGCCCACTCGGTAATGCATCATCATAATGAGCTCAAAGTGGCCAAGTGTTTGGTCATGGGATCATGCATTATGGTACGAGTAAAGTGACTTGCCGGTAACGAGACTGAACGAGGTATTGGGATACCGACGATCGAGTCTCGGGCATGTAACGTACCGATTCACAAAGGGAATAGTATACGGGGTTGCTTGAATCCTCGACATCGTGGTTCATCCGATGACATCATCGAGGAGCATGTGGGAACCAACATGGGTATCCAGATCCGCTGTTGGTTATTGACCGAGCCGCCTCGGTCATGTGTTCATGTCTCCGAACCCGTAGGGTCTACACATTAAGGTTCGGTGGCGCTAGGGTTATTAGGAAGACTTGTATGTGATTACCGAATGTTGTTCGGAGTCCCAGATGAGATCCCGGACGTCACGAGGAGTTCCGGAAGGGTCCGGAGGTAAAGATTTATATATGGGAAGTTGTCAAACGGACACCGGAAAGTTTCGGGGCATATCGGTATTGTACCGGGGCCACCGGAAGGGTTCCGGGGGTCCACCGGGAGGGCCCACCCCTCCCGGGGGGCCACATGGGCTGCATGGGGCAGGAGCCAGCCCCTGGTGGGCTGATCGCGCCCCCCCCCCTTGGGCCCATGCGCTTAGGGTTGGGGGGGGGGGAACCCTAGAGAGGGCGCCCCCCTTGCTTGGGGGGCAAGCCCCCCCTCCCTGGCCGCCGCCCCCCTCTAGATTCACATCTAGAGGGGCCGGCCCCCCTTGCCCCTTCCCCCTATAAATAGAGGGGTGAGGGGAGGGCTGCATACACAAGCAAAGGCGCAGCCCCTCCCCTCCCCAACACCTCTCCTTCTTCGTACGTGCTTGGCGAAGCCCTGTTGGATTGCTGCTGCACCAACAACACCACGCCGTCGTGCTGCCGTTGGAGCTGTCTTCCTCAACCTCTCCTTCCTCCTTGCTGGATCAAGACGGAGGAGACGTCGTCCGTACCGTACGTGTGTTGAACGCGGAGGTGCTGTCCGTTCAGCACTTGGTCATCGGTGATCCGAATCACGGCGAGTACGACTCCATCATCACCATCCCCTTGAACGCTTCCGCACTCGATCTACAAGTGGTATGTAGATGCAAACTCACTCCCTTGACTCGTTGCTTAGATGAACTCATAGATGGATCTTGGTGAAACCGTAGGAAAATTTTAATTTTCTGCAACGTTCCCCAACAAAGGCATCATGAGCTAGGTCTATCGTAGTTCTCTATTGCACGAGTAGAACACAATTTGGTTGTGGGCGTAGATCTTGTCAACTTGCTTGCCGCTACTAGTCTTATCTTGCTTCAGCGGTATTGTGGGATGAAGCGGCCCGGACCAACCTTACACGTACGGTTATGTGAGACCGGTTCCACCGACTGACATGCACTAGTTGCATAAGGTGGCTGGCGGGTGTCTGTCTCTCCCACTTTAGTTGGAGCGGATTCGATGAAAAGGGTCGTTATGAAGGGTAAATAGAAGTTGACAAAATCACGTTGTGGTTATTCGTAGGTAAGAAAACGTTCTTGCTAGAACCAATTGCAGCCACGTAAAAGATGCAACAACAATTAGAGGACGTCTAACTTGTTTTTGCAGCAATTGTCATGTGATGTGATATGGCCAAGTTGTGATGAATGATGAATGACATATTGTGATGTATGAGATCATGTTCTTGTAATAGGAATCACGACTTGCATGTCGATGAGTATGACAACCGGCAGGAGCCATAGGAGTTGTCTTTATTTTTGTATGACCTGCGTGTCATTGAAGAACGCCATGTAAATTACTTTACTTTATTGCTAAACGTGTTAGCCATAGAAGTAGAAGTAGTCGTTGGCGTGACAACTTCATGAAGACACGATGATGGAGATCATGATGATGGAGATCATGGTGTCATGCCGGTGACAAGATGATCATGGAGCCCCGAAGATGGAGATCAATGGAGCTTTATGATATTGGCCATATCATGTCACTACTATATAATTGCATGTGATGTTTATTATGTTTATGCGTCTTGTTTACTTAGAACGACGGTAGTAAATAAGATGATCCTTACAACAATATCAAGAAGTGTTCTCCCTAACTGTGCACCGTTGCTAAAGTTAAATGGTTTGAAGCACCACGTGATGATCGGGTGTGATAGATCCTTACGTTCACATACAACGGTGTAAGACAGTTTACACATGCAAAACACTTAGGATTAACTTGACGAGCCTAGCATGTACAGACATGGCCTCGGAACACGGAGACCGAAAGGTCGAACACGAGTCGTATGGAAGATACGATCAACATGAGAATGTTCACCGACGATGACTAGTCCGTCTCACGTGATGATCGGACACGCGGCCTAGTCGACTCGGATCGTGTAACACTTAGATGACTAGAGGATGTCTAATCTGAGTGGGAGTTCATTAAAATAATTTGATTAGATGAACTTAATTATCATGAACTTAGTCTAAAACCTTTGCAAATATGTCTTGTAGATCAAATGGCCAACGCTCATGTCAACCTGAACTTCAACGCATTCCTAGAGAAAACCAAGCTGAAAGATGATGGCAGCAACTATACGGACTGGGTCCGGAACCCGAGATCATCCTCATAGCTGCCAGAAACAATATGTCCTAGAAGGACCGCTAGGTGATGCACCGTCCCGAGAACCAAGACATTATGAATGCTTGGCAGTCTCGTCTGATGATTACTCCCTCGTTCAGTGCGGCATGCTTTACAGCTTAGAACCGGGCTCCAAAAGCGTTTTGAGCAACACGGAGCATATGAAATGTTCGAGGAGCTGAAACTAGTTTTCCAAGCTCATGCCCGGTCGAGAGATATGAAGTCTCCGACAAGTTCTATAGTTGTAAGATGGAGGAAAACAGTTCATCGGTGAGCACATACTCAAAATGTCAGGGTTGCACAACCGCCTATCCCAGCTGGACATAAACCTCCTGGACGAGGCGGTCATTGACAGAATCCTTGATCGCTCCCAGCAAGCTACAAGAGCTTTGTGATGAACTACAATATGCAGGGGATGGTGAAGACCATTCCGAAGTATTCTCATTGCTGAAGTCAGCAGAGGTTGAAATCAAGAAAGAACATCAAGTGTTGATGGTCAATAAAACCACTAAGTTCAAGAAGGGCAAGGAAAGAAGAACTTCAAGAAGGACGGCAAGGAGGTTGCCGCGCCTGCAAGCAAGTTGCCGGAAGAAGTCAAAGAATGGACCCAAGCACGAGACAGAGTGCTTTTATTGCAAAGGGAAGGCCCTTTGAAGCGGAACTGCCCCAAATACTTAGCGGATAAGAAGGCCGCAACACCAAAGGTATATTTGATATACATGTAATTGATGTGTACCTTACCAAGACTGTAGTAACTCTAGGGTATTTGATACGGTGCCGTTGCTCATATTTGTAACTCACAGCAGGAGTTGCGGAATAAGCGGAGATCTGGCGAAGGGCGAGGTGACGATCTGGCGTGGGGAATGGTTCCGTCGATGTGATCGCCACAAGACGCTACCTCTACATTTACCTACGGGATTAGTTTTGAACCTTAATAATTGTTATTTGGTGCCAAGTTTGAGCATGAACATTGTATCTGGATCTCGTTTGATACGAGATGGCTACTCATTTAAATCGAGAATAATGGTTGTTCTATTTATATGAGAGATATGTTTTATGGTCATGCTCCGATGGTCAATGGTTTATTCTTAATGAATCTCGAACGTAATGTCACACATATTCATAGCGTGAATACCAAAAGATGTAAAGTTGATAACGATAGTCCCACATACTTGTGGCATTGCCGCCTTGGTCACATTGGTGTCAAGCGCATGAAGAAGCTCCATGCTGATGGACTTTTAGAGTCTCTCGATTATGAATCATTTGACACATGCGAACCATGCCTTATGGGCAAAATGACCAAGACTCGGTTCTCCGGAACAATGGAGTGAGCAACCAACTTGTTGGAAACCATACATACCGATGTGTGCGGTCCAATGAGTGTTGAGGCTCGCGGAGGATATCGTTATGTTCTCACTCTCCCTGATGACTTGAGTAGATATGGGTATGTCTCCTTGATGAAACACAAGTCCGAGACCTTTGAAAAGTTCAAGGAATTTCAGAATGAGGTAGAGAATCAACGTGACCGAAAGATAAAATTCTTCGATCGGATCGTGGAGGAGAATACTTAAGTCATGAATTTGGTACACACTTAAGGAAATGTGGAATCGTTTCACAACTCACGCCTCTGGAACACCTCACAGAACGGTGTGTCCGAGCGTCGTGTCGCACTCTATTGGATATGGTGCGGTCTATGATGTCTCTTACCGATTTACCGCTATCATTTTGGGGATACGCTCTAGAGACAGCTACATTCACTTTAAATAGGGCACCGTCTAAATCCGTTGAGACGACACCGTATGAATTATGGTTTGGGAAGAAACCTAAGCTATCGTTTCTAAAAGTTTGGGGATGCGATGCTTATGTCAAGAAACTTCAACCTGAAAAGCTCGAACCCAAGTCGGAAAAATGCGTCTTCATAGGATACCCTAAGGAAACCATAGGGTATACCTTCTACTTAAGATCCGAGGGCAAGATCTTTGTTGCCAAGAACGGATCCTTTCTGGAAAAAGAGTTTCTCTCGAAAGAAGTAAGTGGGAGGAAAGTAGAACTTCGATGAAGTACTACCTCTTGAGCGGGATAGTAGTGCAGCTCAGAAAATGTTCTGTGATGCCTACACCAACTGAAGAGGAAAATAATTATGATGATCAAGGTACTTGGATCAAGTTGCTCTTGAACTTCAGAGTCCATAAGGACACGTTCCGCACCAGTGGTACGGCAACCCTGTCACGGAAATCATGTTGTTAGACAACGGTGAACGTTCGAACTATGAAGAAGCGATGGCGGGCCCAGATTCCAACAAATGGCTTGAAGCCATGCAATCCGAGATAGGATCCATGTATGAAAACAAAGTATGGACTTTGACAGACTTGCCCGATGATCGGCGACGATAGAAAACAAATGGATCTTTAAGAAGAAGGCGGATGCGGATGGTAATGTCACCATCTATAAAGCTCGACTTGTCGCTAAGGGTTATCGACAAGTTCAAGGGATTGACTACGATGAGACTTTCTCTCCGTGGCGAAGCTTAAGTCCGTCCGAATCATGTTAGCAATTGCGCATACTATGATTATGAGATATGGCGATGGGCGTCAAAACAGCGTTCATAACGGTTATCTTAAGGAAGAACTGTATATGATGCAGCGGAAGGTTTTGTCGATCCTAAGAATGCTAACAAAGTATGCAAGCTCAGCGATCCATTTATGGGCTGGTGCAAGCATCTCGGAGTTGGAACATTCGCTTTGATGAAATGATCAAAGCGTTTGGGTTTATCTTGAGACTTATGGAGAAGCTGCGTTTACAAGAAAGTGAGTGGGAGCTCAGTAGCATTTCTCATATTATATGTAGATGACATACTTTTGATGGGAAATGATATAGAATTCTTGGACAGCATTAAGGCCTACTTGAATAAGTGTTTTTCAATGAAGGACCTTGGAGAAGCTGCTTATATATTAGGCATCAAAATCTATAGAGATAGATCGAGGGCGCCTCATAGGTCTTTCACAAAGCACATACCTTGATAAGATTTTGAAGAAGTTCAAAATGGATCAGTCCAAGAAGGGGTTCTTGCCTGTATTGCAAGGTGTGAGATTGAGCTCGGCTCAATGCCCGACCACGGCAAAAGATAAAGAAGAGATGAGTGTCATCCCCTATGCTTCAGCCATAGGATCTATTATGTATGCCATGATGTGTACCAAACCTGATGTAAACCTTGTCGTAAGTTTGGTAGGAAGGTATCAAAGTAATCTTGGCAAGGAACACTGGACAGCGGTCAAGAATATCCTAAAGTACCTGAAAAGGACGAAGGACATGTTTCTCGTTTATGGAGGTGACGAAGAGCTCGTCGTAAAGGGTTACGTCGGCGCTAGCTTCGACACAGATCTGGATGAGTCTAAGTCGCAAACCGGATACGTGTATATGTTGAATGGCGGAGCAGTGAGCTGGTGTAGCTGCAAGCAGAGCGTCGTGGCGGGATCTACATGTGAAGCGGAGTACATGGCAGCCTCGGAGGCAGCACATGAAGCAATTTGGGTGAAGGAGTTCATCACCGACCTAGGAGTCATACCCAATGCGTCGGGGCCGATCAAACTCTTCTGTGACAACACTGGAGCTATTGCACTTGCCAAGGAGCCCAGGTTTCACAAGAAGACCAGGCACATCAAGCGTCGCTTCAACTCCATCCGTGAAAATGTTCAAGATGGAGACATAGAAATTTGTAAAGTGCATACGGATCTGAATGTCGCAGATCCGTTGACTAAACCTCTCTCGCGAGCTAAACATGATCAACACCAGAACTCTATGGGTGTTCGATTCATCACAATGTAACTAGATTATTGACTCTAGTGCAAGTGGGAGACTGTTGGAAATATGCCCTAGAGGCAATAATAAAAGCATTATTATTATATTTCCTTGTTCATGATAATTGTCTTTTATTCATGCTATAATTGTATTATCCGAAAATCGTAATAGACGTGTGAATACATAGACTACAATCGTCCTAGTAAGCCTCTAGTTGACTAGCTCGTTGGTCAACAGATAGTCATGGTTTCCTGACTATGGACATCAGATGTCATTGACAACGGGATCACGTCATTTGGAGAATGACGTGATGGACAAGACCCAATCCTAAGCATAGCAAAAGATCGTGTAGTTCGTTTTGCTAGAGCTTTTTCAATGTCAAGTATCTATTCCTTAGACCATGATACCGTAGGAGTGCTTTGGGTGTACCAAACGTCACAACGTAACTGGGTGACTATAAAGGTGCACTACAGGTATCTCCGAAAGTGTCTGTTGGGTTGACACAGATCGAGACTGGGATTTTTCACTCCGTATGACGGAGAGGTATCTCTGGGCCCACTCGGTAATGCATCATCATAATGAGCTCAAAGTGGCCAAGTGTTTGGTCACGGGATCATGCATTCTGATGCGAGTAAAGTGACTTGCGATATGAGACTGAGCGAGGTATTGGGATACCGACGATCGAGTCTCGGGCATGTAACGCATACCGATTCACAAAGGGAATAGTATCACGGGTTGCTTGAATCCTCGACATCGTGGTTCATCCGATGACATCATCGAGGAGCATGTAGGAACCAACATGGGTATCCAGATCCCGCTGTTGGTTATTGACCCGAGAGCCGTCTCGGTCATGTCTCATGTCTCCGAACCGTAGGGTCTACACATAAGGTTCGGTGGCGCTAGGGTTATTAGGAAGACTTGTATGTGATTACGAATGTTGTTGAGTCCCCGATGAGATCCCAGATGTCATGAGGAGTTCGGAATGGTCCGGAGGTAAAGATTTATATATGGGAAGTTGTCAAGCGGACACGGAAAGTTTCGGGGCATATCGGTATTGTGCAGGGGACACCGAAGGGTTCCGGGGTCCACTGGGAGGGCCACCCCTCGGGGGGCCACATGGGCTGCGTGGGGCAGGAGCTAGCCCCTGGTGGGCTGGGCGCGCCCCCCTTGGGCCCATGCGCCTAGGGTTGGGGGGGGAACCCTAGAGGGCCCCCCTTGCTTGGGGGGCAAGCCCCCTCCTGTCGCCGCCCCCCTCTAGATTCCCATCTAGAGGGCGTCCCCCTGCCCTTCCCCTATAAATAGAGGGGTGAGGGGAGGGCTGCATACACAAGCAAAGGCGCAGCCCTCCCTCCCAACACCTCTCCTCCTCAAATGCGTGCTTGGCGAAGCCTTGTGGGATTCTTCTGCACCAACAACACCACGCCGTCGTGCTGCCGTTGGAGCTGTCTTCCTCAACCTCTCCTTCCTCCTTGCTGGATCAAGACGGCGGAGGCGTCGTCCGTGCCCGTCGTGTGTTGAGCGGAGGTGCTGTCCGTTCAGCACTTGGTCATCGGTGATCCGAATCACGCGAGTGCGACTCCATCATCACCATCCTTGAGCGCTTCCTTTCGATCTACAAGTGGTATGTAGATGCAAACTCACTCCCTTGACTCGTTGCTTAGATGAACTCATAGATGGATCTTGGTGAAACCGTAGGAAAAATTTTAATTTTCTGCAACGTTCCCCAACACGTCCCCATTGAAGACGGGCATGGAGTCCACCGCCTGCTCCCAATCATCTCGAAGGAACAAGGGTACAGGAGCGCCCTCCAGCCTCGCCACGTCTCCCCCGACCAAAGATTGGAGGACCGCGGCCAGATCTTCGTCGGCCAAGACTGCGGGGCTCAGGCGGGGCCTCCACAATGTGAGGCAATCTTGTGCAAGCGGGGCCACCTGGTGCTCCAAGAACTCCCTCAGGAGTGGCGCACCGGTCAGCTTCGCTGCCGCCATGTTGCCCAGCCACAGGTCCGCGTCCATCTTCTCCAGCACCGGCTTCGCGTGGGGATCCACGAGTTCCGTGCGAGACCAATCGTCGGAGGTCGTAGGGTGCTCCGTGGGTAGAATCAGCCGAGGGTGGATACGCTCAGCATCTACCATGACCCACTTGCTCCTGAAGCCCTCAATCCTCTTCCCGGGCTTCGAGATGGCGCTGGAACTGCCATACGCGACAAAGCTCAGCGCCTTGTGAGATGGGACCGTGAGAGGTCGGAGGTAGAAATAGTGGTGCAAAGCAAGGCCACCGAGGCTGCACCCGACGCATGAGCCCTCACAATAGTAAGCGAAGATCGCGAAGAAGAACAACGAGTTGGGGTGGAGGTGCAGAGCTTGCAGTTTGTAATGACAGAGGACAGAGAAGAAGAACTCAGAAAAGGGAGGCACCAGACCGGCAGCAATGGCGCTCACGAATAGCGGATAGAAGGTGCTTCCTTGGCCCTCGGGAAGGGCGGAGCCAGCCCTTAGCACCTCTGCCCCGTCGTTGCCTTGCAAGGCCCTTCTCCGACACGTTCAGCGAGTCCAAGGCGGGTGAGTACCAAGCTCGGCGGAGTGCAGCGAGCGCCATGTCTTGCTAGGTCACGCTTGATCGAAGTAGATCTGGAGATTTGGAGGCAGGAAGGAAAGGCGCAAGAAAGGGATCGAGCAATGACCGAGGAGGCAAGGAAGCAAAGCCTGACAGATGCCGCTTTTTTTGTCGATTCACAGAAGCTTGCTAAAGCGCCCGCGTCAATCAATCGCCACGCTGGGCCCAAGGCCACAGTTGTTAGGGCCAGGGCGCTTGCAGACTTGCCCTTCGCTTCTGCTCCAGCCAAGTCCAGGCGCCTTGGGCGAGGGAGCTATCTTGTTGGCGTTAGGTGCAGGGTACCAGACTTGCATGCCCTCGCCTGTGGCGTGGCTCAAGGGGTGGCCCAAGACGCCCATCTTCATCAACACAAGCTCAAGACCCTCGAGGGGCCAAGCCTCAGGCGGACTGACAGGAAGCTTCCTCGAGCACAGCCTAGTCAGGCTGGCTCGCGAGGAGGCGGAGAGATCAAGGCAGGGTACCTCACGAGGTGCCCATGGCGCAACCATAATGACCAAGAGGCGCCCGGGGCGCCAGCCCACGCAGTTGTCCTCGTTCCTCTTTGGTGCAAAGGGGCAAGCGCAGCGAGCATCAAGCAAAGGCACCTGCTGATTGCAACAAGACCAAGTCCGTCGCTGAACGGCAGGAAGGAAGTCATCGTGGAGCCCAAGCCGGCGTCACCACGAGCCTTTGACAAGGCGAGGATCAACTTTAGTCGGGATAAGTGTACTAGATGTTCCCCTTCAAAATGGCCAATTGTTGGCACCCTTCCGCTCAATATTTGGGAAGAGGCCGGGCCACGCGCCTATAAATAGGACTAGCCACCAACAGGGTAGGGGAGAGCGGGATCCGGATCTTGAATCATAGAGAGATCAATCCCAGAGAGAGAGAGAAGCGACTAAACTCCTCCTAGCAGCTCATCGCACCAGCCAAGACGGACCCTCATGAGGCTGTTCTTCCTTGTATTGTTCATCATCAGCCCAAGAGGCAATCCACCACACCACAAACTAGAGTAGGGTATTACACCACAATGGTGGCCCGAACTAGTGTAAACCATGTCTCTTGTGTTGTTCCTTTCATAGTTTAGATCCTAGCGGTAATGTAGTGCGAGTAGGTAGGGAGTGAGATCTCCGCGCGCACCCCAGAGTTTGAACCTAGAGGGTCTGGCGGAACCCGAAATCCGACAGAATAGATAAACTTCCCTGCGGGGGTGCACCACATTACCCAACATGCTCGATCCCATTTGGCCGGACACACTGTCCTAGGTCATGCCCGGCCTCGGAAGATCAACACATCCCAGCCCTACCTCGGCACAACAGAGAGGTCAGCATGCCGGTCTAAATTCTATGGTGCAGGGGTCTGGGCCCATCGCCCATTGCACACCTACACGTTGCGAGGGCGGCCGGAAGCAGAACTAGCCCCCTTAATACAAGAGCAGGCTTACGTTCCAATCCGGCGCGCGCCGCTAAGTCGCTGACGTTAAGAAGGCTTTGGCTGATACCACGACGTCGAGTGCCCATAACTGTTCCGGCGTAGCTGGTTAGTGCGTATAGCCTAGTGGCCAGACTCAGATCAAATACCAAGACCTCGTTAAGCGTGTTAAGTATCCGCAGACACCGAGAAGGGCCAGGCCCACCTCTCTCCTAGGTGGTCTCAACCTGCCCTGTCGCTCCCCACAAAGTAACAGTCGGGGGCCATCGAACCCAGGCCCACCTCTACCGGGATGGAGCCACCTGCCCCTTCAGCTCCCATCTCCGAACAGTATCATTAGTAATGTAACAGTATAAAGTATATATCATATGCCCGTGATCACCTCCTGAAGTGATCACGACCCAGTAGTATAGCATGGAAGACGGACAAGAGTGTAGGGCCACTGATGGAATACTAGCATCCTGCACTAAGCATTTAGGATTGCAGGTAAGGGTAACAACTATAGCAACAATGACAGGCTATGCAGCAGAGTAGGATTAACCGAAATCAGTAACATGCTACACTACTCTAATGCAAGCAGTAGAGAGAAGGAATAGGCGATATCTGGTGATCAAGGGTGGGGGGGCTTGCCTGGTTGCTCTGGAAAGAAGGAGCGGTCGTCAACAGCGTAGTCGATCGAGGGCACCAACAGCGGCGTCGATCTCGTAGTCTACGGAGAAGAGGGGGAAGAAACAATGAATACAATGCAAACAGATGCATAGCGATGCATGAAAAAGCAAACAACGGTGTTAGGTGTGCCCTAACGCGGTAAGAGGTGATACCAGCGAAGGGGTGAAACATCCGGGAAAGTATCCCCGGTGTTTCACATTTTTGGACAGATGTACCGGAGGGGGAAAGTCGCGTGTTCGATATGCTAGGGGTGTGTGGCGGACAAACATGCTGCGTATCCGGATTCGCCTCGTCGTTCTGAGCAACTTTCATGTACAAAGTTTTTCATCCGAGCTACGGTTTATTTTATATTAATTTAAAAGATTTAATCAATTTTTAAATTATTATTATTAAATTAGTTCGAAAATAGCATTATTACATCAGCATGACGTTAGCAGTCAACAGAGGTGTTGACTGGGTCGCTGACGTGTGGGTCCCGCATGTCATTGACTATCTAGTTAATTAACAGTAGTTAATTAGTTAATTAAACATACTTAATTAAGTTAATTAATTTTTAACTAATTATTTATTAATTAATTATTTTTATTTATTTATTATTATTATTATTATTATTTACAATTCTCTTTTTTTATAAAACATTCCGTACGGTGGGCCCCTACTGCCAGTGGCCCAACAGGCCACTGGAACGGGTGCTAGCGGGCAAACCCGACGGGCGCGGGCAAGGCGCTACCCGCCGGAGCTGAGGTGAGGCTGTAGCCACTGCCCAGGGGCTCGCCCGGCCGGCACAGCAGAGTCTTGGGGCGTGTGGTCTGGCCGTGCTGGGACAGGCGGGGAGTGGGGCTCTGGTGTGAGGGGCCATGCTGGCAGGCGAGGCCAGCGTGAGAAGCAGCGTGAAGCCTGGGCAGTGCCTGGGTGTCAGCTGGTGGTGAGTGGTGCTAAACAAAAAGTGGCCAGGTAGCAGGGTGACAACCGAGGGGTGAGGTCGGGCCCGGCATTTATGACGAGTTCTTGTGATCAGCGGGAGGTGACCATAGGTGCGGGAAAAATGGCGCCCAGTCAGGCGTGACTGGCCTTGGCGGTGGCCGGGAGGCGAGCGCGTGGCGGTGAGGACGTCTTGTGGCCTGAGGAGGAAGAGAGGGGAGCTCATGGGGGGCATAGGGGTTTTGGCAGCGGGGCGTGGGGAGGACGACGGGGACGAGTAGGCGACGGAGAGGACGACGGGGAGGCAGTTCGGCGAGGAAGCGTTCCGGCGATGTGGTGGTGGCGATGACGGGCGACGGCATAGGATCGGCGACGAGGCGAGGCCGCGGCTTCAGGAGGGCGCCGCACGAGGGAGAGGAGGGGCGTGGAGGAGTCCGGTAGGGGCGGCGTCGACGGCGGCTTGCATCGGGCGTGGGCGTGCGGGAGGAGGGGATCGAATAGGGGCGCCCCTCTCCCTGGCACGATGCGTGTGTGTGTGTGTGTGTGTGGGTTACGTGTGGCCGTGCTGGGAGGGAGATGAGGGGAACGGTGGGGGATCGAGAGAGAGAGAGAGAGAGTGGATCGATCTAGGGTTAGGTGGGTTGAGGCCATATAGGCACGGGGTGGCCGGCTGGGCTGTTTGGCTGGGCCACTTGGCCATATAGGCCAAGGCCCAGCGGGGAGGGGGAGGCTTCTTTTTATTTTATTTTATTGTTTTTCTTTTGTTTACCTTACTTATTATATGTTCTTATTTAATTTTAGTTTTATAAAACTTAAGCCTAGTCCTTAAATTAATGCTTTAGTTTACCTTACTGCCGCAAAGTGTTTGGTACACAATCAAAATAGTTTACATTTTTACAATTCTTAAAACGGAATTTAATTAATTGTTTTACTATTGTTTTACTTATTTTAGGACCTTTAAATACTCTTCCAGAATGTTGGCTCCTCCACCAATATTGACTATGAATTATTTGCCACATTTCGAACACTTTAGTTTTAAATGTTTGAAAACTTTTATTGTTTGCTTGATTTTGACTTTGAATTTGAATCAGTTTTGAACTAATGCAAGATTAGCAACACTAATTGTAGTGACGTGGGATCATTAGCAGAGGTTCGCGGTTGCTTAATTATCCGGGCGTCACAATTCTCCTCCACTACAAGAAATCTCGTCCCGAGATTTATGTCGGAGTAATGGGCCACGGGTAGGCTAACCCGAGCCCATAACCTTTCAAGACATCGTGGCTGACTGCGCCCCTCAAGAGGCCAAGATGAAGGGCCGTCTTCTGGAAGCCGATTGGAGGATCAGCCGGCTACGTATAAACGGCCGAGTCCTAGAGGCGAGGTCAAGACAAGCCGACTCCTACCTGGCAGCTTCTAGGGAAGCCGGCCCCGAGGAGTCGGCCCGCGACAACAACAAAGCCCATGCCCTCATCGGGACGGGGAATGGCTACAGTGTAGCCCCCTCCCCTTTCCAGGGGCTACCGTGGTCACAGTGCACAGTACCGGCGGAGATCTCCGCCCGGCACAGCACTGTTGCCATACCATCCCTGACATCATCACGAGCAGGCGGAGTCCTGCTCCCATGACGGCCTATTTGTACGGCCCAAGGACGATGGGACCCACTAGTCAGCGAGAGTCCAGAAGACGGCGAGAGCCCTACCAGTCCGACCCGAGGGAAGACGGCCCCTAGGAGTCGGCCCGCCCCCTTCCTCGGGCCCCACGCCCATTAATCGGGATGAGATGGGAGTGGCTACAGAATGCCGCCCCAGCGACGAGCGCTTGTAGCCATGACCCCCAAGCACGCGTCATTAGAGACACGGGCACATGTGATCAGCCGACAAGACCCGGAGGCGGTGCGGTGACTGTCACCCCTGCACTCCAACCAGGGCGAGAAGCTTGGCGATTGAAGATCGACGGCCGGGCCCTATGCCCGGCCGGATTACCATTGTACCCCTGGGGGTAGGCCTATATAGACCCCCCAGGGCACGCATGCAAAGGGTTCCAAACCTGTTAGACTAGACCAGATCATAGAGGAAGGAGAGAGTTAGCCTTGCTTTCTCCTACCTCTAGCATACAACACAAGGAGCACCTGTGTATCCACTTGTGCTTTAGTGATCATGCAGAGACTCCGCAGAGTAGGATTAGGGGTGTTATCTCCTAGGAGAGCCCCAACCTCAGGTACGCAGCTGCTCGTTCCTCACGCCTCATCCCGCTCCGGCACCAGTGACGCCTCTACTCGCTCCCACCATGATAAGCCATCCTTTGGCATATGTCTCACCCAACCCCTAACATTTGGCGCCCACCATTGGGTGAGGGTGCACACGTCGTCCGAGACATGCTCGGCGGGAACCCTTTCCTCCTGGCGGCGCAGCCAGCCCGGCTCGACACGCCAGACGGAGTTCAGCAACGCTCACGGCAGATGGCGCGGAAGTGCGCTTCTTGTGATAAGTTGCCTCGCTGATCTTATTGGCGAGGTCCACCTTCTCCAGCGAGCCCGCGCTGCGACAAGCGACGCAGATGGCCCCGAGGGCCTCCTCACGGCCTGCTCAATCAACTCCTGCGCCACCACCCAGCCACCGTGGACACGAGTCTGTGAGGCTCCACCACCGATTCGATGTTGGTTGACTCCGACACCGCATCGCTCGACGCATTCCCCACCAACATGGTGGTTAGGGATGGCAATGGATACCCATTACCCATGTACCCTGCGGGTAAATACCCTATTAGGGTAAGGGTATGAGACAAAACGTTACCCATAGGTATATAAATGGGCAAATCTCAAACCCATTGGATAGAGCGGTTACGGGCATGGGATCATATAACCCATGCCCGCATACCGATGTACCCTTATAAAATCTAACAAATATGGACAAATTATCTATACACTTTCTTGTGAGTTTGTCAACTTAAAATGTATGAGTATGTGCTACTATTTATGATTTTGTATTACCTCAACCCGTGCCCCGGGCAGCCAGCAGTCGCAGGCACTGGAGCCCGTGGCGCGGTCGGCAACGTCAGCTCTCACTGCGGCAGGTGCGGTCGTGGCGAGGGCCTCGAACCACGCCAGCCGCGGCCGCCACCCGGCAGGGGCGGGAGAACTCAAGGGCGCGCTCACGGTGGCCGAGCAGCGCAATGCTGAGCTCTTTGGAGGCGGCCTGGCGTCTTCTTTGGGCGGGTGGCGAGCTCACAGGCCGCGCCGCGTGAGGCTCACCCGCACCCAACTGCCACCTCGGGTCGGGCGGGCCACAGAGGCCCCACGCCGCCCGCACAGCTCAAGCGGACTCCAAGGCCACTCCAGCGCCAGCAGGCCATCGGCCACGGGCTAACTGTGGCGTTGCCTTCGCTGACCAGCGAAGGAGGACTCGCCTGACCCATGGTCCTGGTGGGCAGCCTGCCACCCCTGGGTTGGCGCCTCAAGCAGGGCTGTGTGGCTGAGGCACTACTGGCGACATTTGGGGTGTGGCCAGGGCGATTATGCCTTGATGGATCAAGGCAGCGGGAGGACGAACATGGCTCGCTCTCCGCCAAGGTGGGGAAGAGACACCCAGTGAGCTCTTCAGGGGCCCAGGCCCGTCGACAGCGCTGGAGGCAGCGTGTCAGTGCCGCTAATTCCTCGGGAGCAGGCATACACTAACCATGGGTCGCGGGAGGTACATGTTGCCTTGATGGTGGCTGCCCCAATCTAGCCTTCCTACCCCTCGGGAGGAGGCGGGGAGCTGCGAGGAGAGGAGCGAGATCCGGCATCACCACCATGGCGTTGAACAAGGCGTCCTCGGGAGGTAGGCCCTCTGCCGGGGGCATCTCGGGGACCCCCGGAGGACCCCGTGGTCATCAGAGGAACGCTCGCGACCGCTCTACCCCATCGGCGTCCTCGGTCTCCGGCCGTCATCGATGGCACTAGAGTGTGGCGCAAAGGCGGGGCCCTCGTCTGGCGATATGAACCAAGGCGGTACATGAAGAAGGCCGGTGCTGTAAGCTCACTTCCCGTGACCTCTCACGTAATAATGTGGGGCTGTACATGCCCGGAGTCTCGAGCCACAGGCTCCCTCCCCTTGATGTGGCAGCAAGCTCCTGCTGGTGAGAAGGCGTCAAGACTAGACTAGGTGCGGTGGCGGCACTCTGCTGTTCTTGCTTTCCCCTTGGCTGTCATTTTTTTCCCCGTTTGGATTTAAGTTAGATTTGAGCTTGAGATTTGTGTGTGTTAGGGAAGGGTGTTTAGTCTCATTGAGCAATCTCTGCGTTAGGTTTACCACTTTGCCTCAGCTGCCTCCCCTCGTGAGCCCCTCATGGCGGGCCGAGCCTAGCGCGTGCAGCCGGACTGCCGTCACCGCGCCCTCTCGGGAGGTTCTCATTACAGGTTCAATGGGCTCGTTCAGGGAAGCACTCGGACACCACAGCCTCCTTGAGCTATCTCGGGCCACACCGGTCGAAGGTAAACAAACCAGCCAGCTCGTGCAAGGCCAGCCACTTGGCGACGTCTGGTGATATCATATCTACTGTCGCCAGCGCAAGTTTTTACGAGGGCTCCCCTCCCAAAATGCTCTTACAACCTTGAGGCCAAGCCTGAACTCTCTCTGCGTAGGGTAGAAAGCGGGAACAACACGCGGTCGATTGGATAAATCGCGCATCCTCAAGAAGGCGTGCAGTGCGGCCAGTACTTCACCCGGATGCCGGGGGCGCTCTCCTCAAGCACAAGCTTCTGCGATGGCGGGAGACCCTCGACGAGCTGCGATCATGCCGACAACCGTCGCCTGACCGACTCCTCCATGAAGCGAGATCCAAGTAAATCGTGCAGCAAAGTGGCCCCTCAAGCACCCGAACCCTGGCTGGTGACACCGGTATTATGCCGGAAAACGACCACAAGCAAGGCCACCGTCTCCACCACTGGCGGGTGGCGTGATCGAAGACGGCTGGTGGGAGGGCAGCCTCCGCTAAGCGGAAGGCGGCAAATAGCTGCCGACTTTCTCATATGAAGACTCTGGATGCACCCTGCAAATTCCATAAGTCAAAGCCGTCCAACCATGCTGCTCGGAAGTGCCATTGGCTCACCGGGGATTGCCAAGGGGCGGCCTCGTGCCTCCCCTGCTGGGTAGCCGCCTCCTCCCCGCCCCAGCGATCGTGGTCAGGACCCGGTCAGACCATACAAGATGAATATCGAGGAAGAGCACAAAGCTTATGTTGTGTTCTGGCGTGGCCGATGATCGTGAGGCGGCTGTAGCAACAAGAGTGAATCTTGTATGCATCGAAGAAAGTTCATGCATTGATCCGAAGCCCATCGGGTTTGGGCCGAGCCGATACCGGGTGATGCAATCCGGCTCCTAGGACCTGGTTTGGATGCACATTTGCCACGAGATAAGCGAGCCGCTCGTTTCTCGAGTTACGATAGATGGCGGCGGCAACATCAGCATCTGTACAAAGACACCATGGAAGTTAGGAATCAAACAAAGGCAGCTCGGCTGGCCGGACTGTTTTCCATGGCATAGTTCGGCCTTTCCTTAATCGACAAGATCCGGATAGGCGTACTATTTGGGGACAAAGATCGCCATACGAGAGCCATTATGGTTTGAAGTGGTGGACCTTGAGGCCCATACCATGCGCTACTTGGCGGCCTGCTCACGGCCAAGTTCATGGCGATCCCCTATGCCTACCTCAAAATGATGCCGAGTTCAAAGGGATTGACTATGGCGGCGACTACGAAGTCATCCGCTGTGCAGCGAGGAAGCGATCGGTTGGCGAGTCCTAGATCGGCTGAAGCGGCTCCTTGGCTGGGTTGTGGCGATGGCGGGCAAGCAGCGAGAATCGCCCGATCCTAAGGTTCGGAAGCTGATGGCTCGTTCAAGCCCGACCAAAGGCGAAGAAGATACCCTTGGACCGGAGCACCGGAGAGGTCTTGTTGTCATAGTGCAAACCTCGACAGCAAATAGGAAGGTGAGCTCGTCGATTTCCTCTGTGAAATCGGGACATCTTTGCATGGTCCACCAAAGACATGCGGGTGTCCCGCCAGTTCCGCCGAGCACAAGTTACATATCAGGCCGGTGCCAAACCGATGGCAGCCGCACACTGTCGGGAAGATAAGAAAGAGTCGTTGGAGAAAGATAGCCGAGCGCTTTGGCGTGCATCCCATCATCGATATTCTTTCGAGTAGGTGGCCAACCGGTCCTCGTGTTGAAGAAAAACAAGCGATGGCGCGTAATGTGATTATACCAGCCTCAACAAAGCTTGCCCAAGGACCCTTTGAGTTACCAAGAATCGACCAAGTGATAGACTCTGACGGTAGGATCGGTTTGTTGAGTTTTTGGAACATAGGGATATCACGAGATCAAGCTGAATCCGTATGGTGAAGCCGCCTTCATCCGCCATTGGAGCCTTCGCTGCTTGACCATGACATTGACGAGGAATGCGGCGCCACGTTCAACATTGCATGCGAAGTGCCTCCTCAAGCAACTTCGGCGAAAGCGCTCACGTTTACGTGGGCGATGTGGTGGTGAAGGCGGAGAAGCATGGAACACTGCTGGAAGGACCTCAAGGAGACCTTTGAGAACTGCGCGGTTCGAATCAAGCTCAACCCGAAGAAGTGTTTCTTGGCGCCATGGCGTCAAAGCGCCGCGAAGAGCTTCAATTTGGCGGCTTCGGTGAGTAGCGGCTGATTCCCAGCAGCGTCATCGTCGAAACCGATCCTCGAGGCTGGCCCGAGCCTCGAGCGCCTGCCCGCCGCCTCCTCCCTCGGCGTCGTCCTCCAAGGCGCCGCCCCCGTCGGGTTCGTCGACATCTTTCTCCGCCAGTCGAGGAGAATTCATGAGCCAGCCCAGCAGTGCCCGGCTCTTGCTTGGAGGAGGCCCCTCTGTTCAAAGGCGATTGGTGAATTGGACAAGGCGGTTCGGCGAAAAAAATCGATGGAAAAAGAAAAAGACAACTCACCATGGGGCGGAGGAGGTTGGCGGCGTGAATCTGACTCCTTGAACTGCCCCTCTTAGAGAGCTCACAGTTAGCAAGATAGTTCCTCATGTAGGCTACCTCTCGTGAGGCATCTCAGCAGTGCACAGGGCTTGGGTCGATGTCCGCTCATCGGCAAATCATGTGAGGCGGCCACAGGCGGAGGCACTGGCCCGCCCAGGCGCCCAACAAATTAAACCCGGTCGGGCCCTCCGTGGCGCGTCCTTTTCAGAGCATGTGATGGCGGCGGCTCGGCAGCGTCAATCGAGTCTTGGCCGATGCGACCGGTTGGGCCGCCTTCCGGTAGTGGGCGGTACATGTAAGCGGCTGAGTTGACCCGATCGCCCTCAGCGAAGGCGCTCTTCATGTAGAAGTACAACCGCTGCCTTCACGATTTTATCAGCGTGATTGAGGGAAGCGGTTATCGGCCCCAACCTCCGCGCCGTGATGAGCGATGCCGCTGGGCGGCACACACTGCTGACGATGGGTGCCGGTTGGTGTGAAGAACTCCCCAGGCTCGATGGTGGGGAGGGCGCCGAGAAACCGCTTCAAAGTAATGAAAGGCATTTACCGTATTGAGGGTGGTGTAGCGGTGCGGAGGGCTGTAGAAGTGAGGAAGGCCAGAAAGAAGCCATTCGCCCGGCAAGCCAAAACAGCGGGCGGTGCAAGCGAAGGCGACCATCGCCCTCCTACGGCGCCCGGCGAATTTCCCTCTCCGGCGCAAGGTGAACCCTCCACGAAGTCCTTGCCGAACGCCGCCCGCGTCTTGCGGAGAAATCGATATGGTAAATCGTGAACCTTGGAGCCATCCGGCCCGGAGGCTTTGTGGCGTGGCGGTGGAAGAAGAAAGGAGTTCATCGGGCGGCGCCTAGTTCTCGGCGTGGCGTGGAGCGGCGTCGGCGGAAAGAAGAAGAAGTAGTAAGGAGGCGTGCTCCGCCGCCCCTCCTCCACCTACTTATAGGCCTATGGGCTGCCAAAGCCGGCGGTCATAGGATTCTTTGCGCCCACCCCAAGCCCCAGCGTTTTCGCTCGAGATTCTTGCGCGCATAACTCATGGGAACCTCAACACTTGGCTGACCACAGTGGATCCGCTCACGTGCCGGCGTGGTAGTGCGCGAGCCCGGTATCGTGTCCGTCCGCAGCGCGTGGTGAGCAGGCAGCCCGGCTCGTGCGCCGTGACAAGCTGGAAGCGAGCGGTGGCTGGAAGCTTAGCTATGCGCCGCGGATTCCGTTGAGGCATTCAAATTTTTTGGACAAGTCAGTTAGGCGAGTCCGACTCCTACCATTTGGCTGGCGAAGCGGAAGAAACTCTATATCCAACAACTGGAAGATGGAAACTATGAGGCTCTCGACCAATCACCAGCGGTGCCTCACGGTTAGGGGACTCTTGCCGAAATGGGCCAGGAGTAGGCTAACCAGGACCATAACCTTTCAACACATCCAGGGCTGACTCGCCCCCTCAAGGCGTAAGATGAAGGGCCGTGATTGGAAGCGGATGGAGAACAGGTGTCGGTAGTGATGCAGGAGCGAGTGTACCCAGACTTGCTGCACATGTGGCCTGTGGGCGTGGCTCAAGGGGTGGCAGTCAGGCCCATCTTCATCAACACAAGCTCCAAGACCCTATGAGGAGCCAAGCCTCGCGGGGCGGGCTGACAGAGAAGCTTCCTGGCCGACCTCGTCGGCTGGCTCGCGAGAATCCCGAGATCAAGGCGGGGTACCTCACGGGTGCCCATGGCGCTAGCCATGGCGACCAAAGGCGCTAGTGGGCGCCACCTCGCGATGTCCTCATTTCCTCTTTGGTGCAAAGGAGGCAAGCGTGGCGAGAGCATCAAGCAAAGGCAACCATTTCGGTTGCAACAAGACCAAGACCAGGTGAGCAGGAAGGAGGTCATCGTGGAGCCAAGCCAGCGTCACCGTCGGAGTCTTTAAGCGGGCGAGGACCGACTTTGGTCCCGAGATAAGTGTACTAGATGTTCCCTTCAAAATGGCCAATTGTTGGCGCCCTTCGCTCAATATTTGGGAAGAGGCCAGGCCTGCCTATAAATAGGACTAGCCACCCACAGGGGTAGGGCATCTAGAGAGAGAGAGACTGAACTCCCCCTAGCGATTCATCACACCCGGCCGAGCAGGACCCTCATGATTGTTCTTCCTGTAATGTTCATCATCCGGTGACAATCCACCACACCTCACCTTTGGAGTAATTATTACACCACAATGGTGGCCCGAACCAGTATAAACCTTATGTCCTTGTGTTTCTCTTGGTGTAGTTTAGATCCTTGTGAGGCTCACGAGGGTGTAGGTAGGTTGGAGGTGAGATCGCGTGCACCCGGAGTTGAACCTAGAGGTGCTGCGGAACCCAAAATCCGACATTTGGCGCGCCCGGTAAGGATCTTGCGGAATCCATATACTGCGCCTCGTGCCCGTCGCATCGTCATCATCATGTCTGGCGACCCAGGCAACCTGATCCTGGCGGCCCTAGACCGCCCTCTGAGCCACTTGCCCAGGCGACCTCAACCCGTGCCCAGGCAGCCGCCAGTCCTGAGCGCTGCGGCCGCGGCGATGCGGTCGAGCAGCGTCAGGCTCTCACGCCCATGGCAGTGCGGTCGTGGCGGCGGGAGCTCGAACCACCATAGCCCGCGGCGCATTACACGAAGGAGCGCAACTCAAGAGCCGCGCTCACGGTGGCAGCTCTGTCACGGTGCTCTTTGGGGCGGCCATGGCGTCTCTCTTGGAAGCGGGTGGCGAGAGCTCTGAGCCGCGCCGGGCTGGCTTATCGCACCCAAAGCGCCACGAGGTCGGGCGGACACTGGTTTTGGATACCACATTTGCCACAGATAGGCGAGCATTTCGTTTCTCGGAGTTACGATAGATGGCGGCATCAACATCTGTACAAAGACACCATGGAAGTTAGGAATCAAACAAATGCAGCTCGGCCCAGTAGGACTGTTTTCCATGGCATAGTTCACGGCCTTTCCTGCGCCATGTCGGCAAGATCCGGATAAACGTCCTATTTGGGACAAAGATCACTTCCGCCCGAGCGTATGGTTGAAGTGGTGGACCTTGAGCCCATACCATCGCTACTTGGCACGGCCTGCTCTGCCAAGTTCATGGCGGTCCTATACCTACCTCAAAATGAAGATGCGAGTTCAAGGGATTGACTATAGCCGCGACTACAAGTCATCCTATGTGGCGGAAGATCGGTTGGCGAGCCTCGTGATTACTGTGAGCGGCTCCTTGACCCGGGTTGTGGCGATGGCAGGCAAGAAGCGAGAGATGTCGCCCGATCCTAAGGATTGGAAGGCTGAACTCGTTCAAACCATTTAAAGAGGCAGAAGATACCCTTGGACCCGGAGCACCGGAGAGTGCAGCTGTCATAGGTGCAAACCTCGTGACAAATAGGAAGAGTGAGCTCGTCGATTTCCTCCGTGAGATCGGGACATCTTTGCATGGTACCCCAAAGACATGCGGGTGTCCCGCCAGTTCGCGAGCACAAGTTACATATCGACCCAATGCCAAACCGGTCGAGGCAGCCCTTGCCTTTGCTGTCGAAGAAAGAAGAAAGAGTCGTTGGAGAAGGGAATGGCCGATTTCTTGGCGCCGACGCCCATCATGGAAGTATTCTTTCGGAGTGGCTGGCAGCCGAGTCCTGCGTCTTTGAAGAAAAAAAGCAGTGGCGCGTATGTATTGCTTACCAGCAGCCTCAACAAAGCTTGCCCCAAAGACCCTTTGCATTACCAAGAATCGGCCAGTGATAGACTCCACAGCCGGATGTGAGCTGTTGAGTTTTTGGATGCATATTCGGGATATCACCAGAATCCAAGCTGAATCCGGCCGGCCAGTGAAGACCGCCTTCATCACGCCATTGGGCATACGCTACTTGACCATGGCGTTGGCGAGGAATTCGGTAGCCACGTTTCAGCGTTGCATGCGAAGTGCCTCCTCAAAGCAACTTCGGCGAAAGCGCTCACGTTTACATGGGCGATGTAGTCTTTGAAGGCGGAGAAGCGTGGAAACTTTCTTTGGAAGACCTCAAGGAGACCTTTGAGAACTGCTGCCCGGTTTGAATCAAGCTCAACCCAGAGAAGTGCGTCTTCGGAGTACTAACCGGCCAGCTCCTTGGATTCCTGGTCTTAGAATGCGGCATAGAGTGCAACCCTGTGAAGATCAAGGCCATCGAGAGGATGGAGATACCCACCCGACTGTTGGATGTGCAGAAGTTCACTGGCTGCTTGGCATCCATCAGCCGATTCATCAGTCGGCTGGGTGAGAAGGCTCTTCCCTTGTACCAGCTCATGAAGAAAACCACTTTTTTGAGGTGGAGCGACAAAGCTGACCAAGCTTTTCTCCGAGTCAAGAAGATGTTGACTACTCCACCTGTCTGGCGGCTCGACTCTAAGGAGCCCATGCTCCTTTACATCGCCCGCCACCAGCCGAGTGGTCGGCCACGATCATCGTGGTAGGCGCAAGGAGGAAAGGCAAGGCACTACCGGATCGAGAGGCAGGTATAATGGTGGAGTGAAATACTTGTCGACCTCAAGCAAAACTATCCCCACTACGGAAAGATGTGCTATCACAGTACTTTGCAGCCAAGAAATTGGCTTCGTATTTTCAGAACGCCCAATCATCATTAGTGCACAGCTCCACTTGGCGAGATCATTGGAAGCCGAGATGCTTCGGCCGAGTAGCCAAATGGGCCATAGACTTTACACCCTACATCTACTACCAGCCTCGCACGCCATCAAGTCACAAGCACTGGCCCGACTTCCACCAATCATTGCAGGCGAGACCGATACACACTTGCACACCCGACTCCACCCATTGGCGGATGCATTTGATGGTTCGAAGATGCGCTTTTGACAGGGCCCGGCATCGTCCTCACCTCTCCCAAAGGCGACAAGCTCAAATATGTGCTACAAATCCATTTATTGCGCCTCCAACAACGTCGCTGAATCCAGAGGCACTCATTCCACGAGCTCGGAAACGCAAGAGCTCGGCATCCGCCGGATCACGTATTATGGTGACTCACGACTTGAGTAGTCAGCGATCATCGAGCGGCTGTGATATAAAGATGCAAACATGGCGAGCTACGGTTCTTGTACAGCAACTCAGTGGATATTTTGAGGTCACGAGTTTCTCCATGTACTAAGGAATGACAACGAGCAAGCAGAGCGCCTTGGCAGAATCGGCTCCACCGTGAAGGAATACCGACAGGCGTCGCCTTGGCGCCTCCTCAAGCCGTCTGTCAAGCCGCCATGAAATCAGATTCTATCTTCGTGCGGCTCACCTTAGCGGTCGGATTGACAAGAACTCCAACAACCCGGCACGAGGCTAGTGACCCGAGGACATGATGGTCGCACCGGCCGAGACTTGAACACAACTGGCAGAGACTGGCAACCAGCCGGGGGACTTGAGCTTGGCAGGGCTGCACCAATCGGCGAACACTTCCCGACCCAAAGCGGCTGCCAACTCCAGCCCGCGCCTCCATTGCCGCCCTCGTCCAAGTTGCGGTCACGGCGGCATCGCGAAGGTCGCGGCACCTTGTGGGCCCAGCCATCCTCAATTTCCTGGTGAGCGGTACATCGAGTGAGGTCTCGGCCCGGCAAGTGCAGCAGCGACGACATCCATAGTCAGCGAGAGCTTGTGAGCAGTGTCCTAGTGTCTACAGCGCTGCGTGGAAGCGAACAAGGCCAGCGGTTCTCAAGGATATCCATCAAGCGAGTCGTACCACAGCAGCTAAGAGCACTTATGCCAGGCCTTCCGCCACAGTTTTTGGTGGCGCTCTAGAAGATGCCAAGGGCTTGGTCCAAAAATGCAAAGGGTGCGGAAGTGCGTTCCAAGCCACATCGCGGCCTGCACTCAAGACTATTCCATTTGGCCCTTTGCCGTGCAGGGGCACTGGACATGGTGGGACCATTCAAAACAGCGGCGGCATGACTCATCGGCTTGTCGCGGTGGACAAGTTCACCAAGTGGATAGAAGCAAAGCTAATCAAGAAGCTGAATGGTCCAAGCTCTGTGGCGTTCATCTCCGACATCACCATCGGTATGGCATACACTTTAACATCATCACCGACAATGGCACAAACTTTGCCAAAAGGCGCCTTAGCCCGTTCTGCCAACCGGGGCATCCGGTGGACTAAGCGTCCGTTGCCCATCCGTAGTCAAGCGGCGGTGGAACGGCGGCCTCATCTTGTCGGCATCAAGCCCGGTAGTTGAGCCTCACGGAAGCGTTGGCTGCTCACCGAACTCGACAAGCTGCCAGCCGTCCTCTGAACTGCGCACAACTCCAAACAAGTCAGCGGCTTCACGCCTTTATTCCTGCGTCTCTGATCGGAAACTTGTCATCCCAGCGGACATAAATTCGACTCTCCTCGAGTCTATGTACACGAAGAAGGCGGAAGAAGCACGACAAAGGCGGCTTTGATCTCTTTGGAAGAGGGCGGCTGTTGGCTCGACCGGTCCGGCATCTACCAGCGAGCCTCGGCGATACTACAATCGGAAGGTCAAGCCGAGATCTTTCCAGAGGAGACCTCCGTGATCCGGTGAACGAACGGCCGGCACAAACTCTCGGCGCTTTGGAAGGCCTTCATCATCGACAAAGTGTTGAGCAGCGACTCCTACTACGATCAGCGCTCGAAGCCTCGAGCGCATAAGAGGGCGACTCCGGCAAGGAGGCGGGCGGCCATGGAATGCAAACCTCCTCAGAAGATTTTCGATTAATGCATTATGTACCCACACTACCTTTGTATTAAACTACGAAGACTCCGGGTCCCTCGAGAAAGAGCTCAGGGACCGCCCTCTTTATCTATATTATAAAATTATGCCTATGAGTATTTTATTTTATGTTATACCGCTTGCCTTTGGGTCCGACTAATTACTAGGGGACTACTGTCTTAATACTATAAATGCTTCGCAGCAGGACAAGTAGTGTGTGGCATTAAGCCGTCTCCTACCGGGCCGCAGCTTCATGAGGAGGCTCATGCAGTGGGCAGGAAGTAAGGTAGAAAGGTGCCCACATGAAAATGGCTAAGGACACAAAGCATGTGCATAGTTTAGAAATCGACTGCCGCTTCTTCACGACCATTGTTGAGCAGCTGGTCTGCATTTTCTACTTAACTTGCTAAGCTCCAAGAGGCTAAGTACTTGCTTTCCCAAAGTAGCTAAGTACTTGACCAAGCATCAGATCCATGAGGCGAGTGTGTAGCTGGCAAAGATGGCAACCAAGGAAAGGGCAAAGAAAAAGGCAAAAGCGATGGCAAAAAAGATAGAATTAGGAAAATATTTACATAACAAGGCCTTGGCGATCTTCAACAAAGATCAAGATACACCCCATGGGTGGGTGTGCAAAATTAACAAGTTCATTGAGACTAATAGGCGTGAAGTAAAAGATAAAATGGTGGCCTAGGGCGAAGTGTTGGAGGATTGGAGGTCGGCGGTGCAGTCATGGGGCTGCCAGATGGTGGATCTCCTTGAGTCGCCTCGGCGATGGCTAGCTCAGTTGGGCCTGCTCGTTCTTTGGAGGCGGTCGGCTGAGGTTGGCGTCTGCTCCGACCTCTGGCGCCTCTCTTGGCATCCCTCCTCCCGCCTCGCCTTATTCCTCGCCCAGGTCGATCACCTCCGCCGAGTCCCGCGTCGTCGAATTCAGCCCAAACCATTCCGCGGCGCCTCGTCGCCATTTTCATCACTCGGGGCGAAGATCTTTGATGTCGGTGTACTCGGCGATTGGCCTGCAACGACAAAGATCGTCTTCACGACCGCCTACTGACAGCGCGGTAGTTTTGCGCAATTTGGGCGGAGTTCAGCCACAGGTACCATGCCTTAGCGAACTCCAAGGCGTAGCGCTCGGCCGGGCGAGAGCCCTTCACGCCTCAAGGCGACGGCCGCTACCTCGGCCGATCGGCGATCCGGTGGGGTCGCGGATCTTGCAAGCATGTCGACCCACCAATGACGATCGCACGGCGCCGCTGAAGTCGTGCAACATCCGATGAGCCCGAAGAGCGGGCCTCGATGCTCGGAGATCTGTTTGCTAAGGGTCCGGGGGGCTTGGCTGGCGATCTTGGCGCCGTTAAGCCTCGCCCTTCCACGATCAACCGATGGCTAGTTTTTTTAAAAGCGGTGGGAGGGCTCCCTACTGGTTGTATATATCCTTCCTTTGTGGTTAGTTACATGTGTGTTACAAGGTAAAGTGCGAGGCGGTGGCGCCATCCCTCCACCCCAGTGGGGGTGGTTTAAGATGGATACCAAAACAAGGGTTCACTACACAAAGGTCAGGGAGGGAGTTTTAGGCTAGGGAGTTACAAAAAGTAGTTACAAAAGATCTTTGTGCCTCCTTCACTCTGTATTGGAGGAGGTCAAAATCACCAACAGATAATGTCAGCAGGAGCCTAGTTGGCGGCGTCCAAGTGGCAGGGGAAGAGTGCTGCTGGGGCCGAGCGAAGAAGAAAATTAAAGACAAGAAGCCGGCTCGACCAGGCTGCCCGGCATAAAAGAAAAATGAGGAGGCTCACCGCCGACTATATCCTCGATCGTGGAAGCGAAGTCAACATCGCCTCCTTGTGATCCGGGAGGCGTTCGCTCGCGAACTCAGCAAGAGCTGCTCTCCTTGTCCTCCGCCTCCATACAGGCCTTCTTGAGGCTCAACATTCTACAGTGCGGCCAATAGGTCACAGCTCTTCAACCAACTTGCTGCCCGCATCCTCCTTGGCGTGCGGCGCAGTCTCAACCGCCCGCTGCCTTTGCAAGGTGGCGTTGGCACATCTTGGAAGAAAGAAGAAAACAAGGTGTTAAGTCACCAACAAAAGAAGAACGTCGCCGGGAGATCCGGCTGCATTGCGCGGTATCCCGAATCTCGAGGGCGACAGCCAGCAGTCATGTTGCGTAGCGGAAGAAAGGACTTCTCCGGCTTTCCGGCGGTCGGCGGTCTGTGAGCCAGCTCTGGGCGTTGGAGTTGAGGCGGTCACGCGGAGATTGTGGTAGTCCTGTGACAAAAATTTCGGACAAGTGTTAGCGCTTGGAACTCGCGATCGAGTTCGAGCCGCTTGCTTTCGACAACCCGGCCGAAAGTCGGACTACACCCGGTGGGTGTGCTAAGCGCCCCACCAGAAAGCGGCGAAACAAAGAAGAAGGCGTGCGGGCGGACCTCTCACGCTGCCAGGTGCGCCTTGTTGCAATTCCTGATGGCCTCGACCTCGGCTCGGATCTTGGCCTGGACATCCAAAAGCACCCGATTCAGCGGGCCGTCCGCCTCCTCGCCCACCAGTTGGCTGGCTTCGCCTCGGTGTCGAGGTCGAAATTTCGCGGCACCGGTGATCACGAGCCTTAAGGCCGCCTTGCAAGCGATAACATCCCCATGCAAACCCAGCAGCACCACCACCTACGTCTTGATCACCGCCGTCCCTCTCCATGACGGGTTTTTCGCTACGGCTTCCCTAGTATGCGATGAACCGGGCCGGCGTGCGGAGTTAGAAGGAATGACAAGCCACTGATTGGCGGTTGCGGCTTCTTGACTGCTTCTTCGCGCGTCAGGAGCTCGACCTCCTTGATTTCTTCATGGCGGCCTCCACCTTCTCGCCTCCCCGCCTTCTCGGTAACTCCCTGCTCTTCCGCGCTTCTCGCGCGTTCCGCTCCCCTCCCGGAGTCGGTGGCAGGTGATCCGCCAGTGGTGGCGGAAGTCTCTGCCCGACCCCACCGGGAGTGGCAGCCACCTTCTCAAGAGAGGCCCTGCCCAAAGAAGCGAAGAAGGACTCGGACAAGATCGACAAGAAAAAATGAGAGCACAAAGGAAGGTAGCGGGAAACCAGCGGCGTCTTCACCTCCTGTGGAAGCCGGTTGGCTTCAGCGGCCGCTTCGTCCAGCTTGGTCACGGTGACCCAAGCTCTTGGGCTTCTTCGGCCGGCTGCGAGACATGCTCGGCGTGACCTGTGTTTCTTGCGCGCGCCTTAGGCGTCCGGTGCAGCAGAAGAGCTCGCGCCCGGCTGGCCAGCTTCCGCTAGTGGTGGCGACTTCCCCGCGTCGTCGTCGAGGGCTGTCCTTGAGGCTGGCTCAGAGCCTCGAGCAAATCTGCCACGCTTCCTCCTAAGCGTCGTCCTCCAAGGCCGCCGCCCCAAGTCAGGGGTCGTCGGCGTCGGTCTCCGCCAGTCGGGGAAGGTGTGAGGCCAGCCCAGCGGTGCGGCTTCTTTGGCTGGAGGGGCCTCTGTTCAAAGGCCGATTAGTTAATTTGGACAAAGGCGGACTCGGCGAAAAAAGAATCGGTGGAAAAAGAAAAAAAGACAACTCACCATGGGTGGAGGGTTGGCGGCGTGAATCTGACTCCTTGCCGAACTGCCACTCTTCCGAGGCTCACGATTCGCAAGATAGTTCACCATGTAGGCTACCTCTCAAGTGGGAGCATCTCCTTGGTACACAGTACGGCTTGGGTCGCGATGTCGCTCATCTGGCGGATCATGAGAGGTGGCGATGGGCGGGAGCACTCGGTAGCGCCATGAAGGCGGCCAGCAAATTAGGCCCGGTCGGGACCTCCGATTGCGTCGGCCTTTCCGAAGCAGCAGCGATGGCGGTAGGCTCCGTGAGCGTCGAGTCTTGGCCAGTGATGACCAGTTGGGCCGCCTTCCAGCGGGTGGGCCGGCTGTGTAAGCCGGCAGGTTGACCCAGTTGCCCTCCGCGAAGACTCTCTTCACGTAGAAGTACAACTGCTGCCACATCTTCACCGATTTTATCGGCGTGATTGGTAGAAGCAGATTGTCGCCCCCGACCTCGCACCGTGATGAACGTCCGTCTTGGCAGAGACGCTTGCGCAATGGTGCGAGTTTGGTGTAGAAGAACTCCCCTAGAGCTCGATGGTGGGGAGGACGCCGAGGAAGCCTTCACACAAACTAACGAAGGCAGACAGCAGCACCACCATATTGGGGGTGTGGTGGTGCGGTTGGAGGCCGTAGAAGTCGAGGAAGGCCTGGAAGAAGACGCTCGCCGGCAAGCCAAGGCCGCGCAGGCAGTGCAAGCGGAAGACGACCCGTTCGCCCTCCTCCAGCGCCGACGAGATTTCCCTCTCCGGTGCAAGGTGAACCCTCACGAAGTCCTTGCCAGGTAACCACCTCGTCTTGCGGAGGAAATCGATATGGTCGTCGTGAACCTCGGAGCCATCCCACGCGCCGGAGCGCACCGTGGGGGGCGTGACGATGGAAGAGGAGCTTATCGGGGACGAAGCACCGTGGTGCTCGGCGTGGCGTGGAGGCGCGTCGGCGAGAGGAAGAAGAAAGAGGAAGTAGTAAGGAGGAGGGGCGCGCGTTCTCCGCCGCTCCCCCTCCTCCACCTACTTATAGGCCTATGGGTTGCAAAGCTGAGGGGGCGGTCATGGGATTTACTGCGCCCAATACCCCATGCCCCCGCGTTTTTGGCTCGAAGTTACTATGCGTAGTAACTCCAAGGGAACCTCAACCGCCCAGCTCGGCCACAGTGGATCCGCTCGCGTGCCGAGGCGTGGTAGTGGCGGGCCCCGCTGGCAAGTGTGTCCCGTCACGCGCATGGGTGGGCAAACTGGCCCGGCCGCTCGTCGCCACGTGATAAGCCCGAAGCTGGTGGCGGCCTGGAAGCTTAGCTAGCACGCCACTTGGATCCCGCCGAGGCATTCAAATTTTTTTGGACAAGTCAGATTGGGCGAGTCCGACTCCTACCAGTCGGCCTGGCGGAAGGCGGAAGAAACTCTATCTCCAAACTGGAAGATGGAAACTGCTGAGGCTCCTCGACCAATCACCCGTGGCGCCTCACCAGCTTCGGGGACTACTGTCGGAGTAATGGGCCACAGGTAGGCTAACCCAAGGACCATAACCTTTCAAGACATCGGGGCTGACTGCGCCCCTCAAGACGCCAAGATGAAGGGGCCGCCTCCGAGACGGCCGATGGGACAATTGCCGGCGTTACGGGAACGGGGTACCAGCACTTGCTGCCCAGCGCTCGCGGCGTGGCTCAAGGGGTGGCCCAGTACGGCCCATCTTCATCAACAAAAGCTCAAGATCCTCGCGAGGAGCCAAGCCTTGCGGGGCGGACGACAGGAAGCTTCCTCAGGCCCGGCCTCGTCAGGCTGACTCGCGAGGAGGCGGAGAGATCAAGGCGGGGTACCTCACGAGGTGCCCGTGATGCAAGCCATGATGACCAAGGGCGCCAGGCGGGCGCCATCCCGCGCAGTGTCCTCGTTTCCTCTTTGGTGCAAAGGAGGCAAGCGCAGGTGAGAGCATCAAGCAAAGGCAACCATTTCGGTTCAACAAGACCAAGACCAGCTAAACGGCAGGAAGGAAGTCATCGTGGAGCCCAAGCCGGCGTCATCGTCAAAGTCTTTGGCAGGCGAGGACCGACTTTAGTCAGGATAAGTATACTAGATGTTCCCCTTCAAAATGGCCAATTGTTGGCGCCCTTCCCACTCAATATTTGGGAAGAGGCCTAGGGCCTCTGCCTATAAATAGGACTAGCCACCCACAGGGTAGAGGCATCTAGAGAGAGAGAGAAGCCGATGAACTCCCCCTAACAGTTCATCGCTTCCGACCACGAACAGACCCTCGAGGTTGTTCTTCCTTGTATTGTTCATCATCAGCCCAGGCAATCCACCACACCACACACTTGGTAGGGTATTACACCACAATGGTGGCCCAACCAAAGATAAACCTTGTGTCCCTTAAGTTGCTCTTGGTGTAGTTTAGATCCTTGGGCGATGAGGTGTAGGTAGGTTGGAGGTGAGATCTCTGCGTGCACCTAGTTGAACCTAGAGGGTCTGCGAACCCGAACTCCGACATTTAGGCGCCCGGTAGGGTGCGCGGAATCCCTTTCTGCCACCTCGCCCGTCGCGCCGTCATCATCATGTCCAAGCGACCCAGCGGGCAACCTCGATCCACTGACGCAGCCTGGCCCGCCCACGCAGCAGCCGCTTGCCTGGGCGACTCAACCCGTGCCCCGGGCAGCCAGCAGTCCGCAGGCGCGCTGGGCCGGCCCGGCGGCGCGGTCGAGCAACGTCACTCTCACGCTGCGGCAGGTGCGGTCGGCGTAGGGCCTCGAACCACGCCACGCCCGCGGCGCGCCGTGCACCCGGCAGGAGTAGGCGAACTCAAGGGCGCGCTCACGGTGGCCCGAGCAGCAACTGCAATGCTGAGCTCTTTGGAGGCCGCCACGACGTCTTCTTGGAGCGGGTGGCAGAGCTCACAGGCCGCCCGCGTGGGGCTCACCCCTTCTGCACCCAACTGCCACCTCAGGTCAGGGGCGGGCCACAGAGGCCCCACGACGCCCGCACAGCTCAAGCGGACTCAAGGCCACTCCAGCGCCAACAGGCCATCGGCCACGGGCTAACACCCGGCGTTGCCTTCGCCCGACCAGCGAAGGAGGACTCGCCACAGACCCATGGTCCTAGTGGGCCGCCACGCTGCCACCCCTAGGTTGGCGCCTCAAGCAGGGCTGTGTGGCACACGGGGCACTACAGCGAAGCATTTGGGGTGGCGGCCCAGGGCGATTATGTGCCCCACATGATGGATCAAGGCACGCGTGAGGAGGACGAACATGGCTCGCTCCTCGGCCCAAGGCTGGGGACGAGACACCCAGCTGAGCTCTTTCAGAGGCCCGAGAAGGCCCGTCGACAGCGCTGGAGGCAGCGTTATCAGTGCCGCTAATTCCTCGGGAGCAGGCATACACTAACCATGGGTCGCGGGAGGTACATGTTGCCGCATTGGGTGGCTGCCCCAATCTAGCAGCTTCCTACCCCTCAGGAGGAGGGCGCCGGGGGCTGCAGGAGAGGGGCCGAGATCCGGCATCACCACCATGGCGTTCGGAGCAAGGCGTCCTCAGGAGGTAGGCCCTCTGCCGGGGAGGCGCCTCAGGGCCTACCCCCGGCGGAGGACCCGTGGTCATCGGGGGAACCGCTCGCGACCGCTCTACCCCATCGGCGGCGTCCTCGGTCTCCGGCCGTCATCGATGGCACTAGAGTGTGGCGCAAGGCGGGGCCCTCGTCTGGCGATATGAACCAAGGCCGGTACCTGTGAAGAAGGCCCAGTGCCTGTGAAGCTCACTTCCCCGTGACACTCTCACGTAATAATGAGTGGGGCTGTACATGCCCCGGAGTCTCGAGCCACAGGGCTCCCTCCCCCAGATGTGGCAAGCATAGCTCCACGCTGGTGAGAAGACGTCCAAGACTAGACTAGGTGCCGGACGCGGCTTTTTCTGCTGTTCTTGCTTTTCCCCTTGGCTGTCGCTTTTTTCCCCCGTTTGGATTTAAGTTAGATTTGAGCTTGAGATTTGTGTGTGTTCGGGGAAGGGGTGTTTAGTCTCATTCGAGCAATCTCTCGCGTTCTGGTTACCACTTTGCCTCAGCTGCCTCCCCTCGTGAGCCCCTCGCGAGCCGGGCCAGGCCTAGCATGCGTGCAGCCCGGACTGCCGTCACCGCGCCCTCTCAGGAGGTTCTCATTACAGGTTCAATGGGCTCGTTCAGGAAGCACTCAGGACACCACAGCCCTCCGCAGGCTATCTCGGAGCCCACGCAGGTCGAAGGTAAACAAACCAGCCAGCTCGTCGCAAGGCCAGCCACTTGGCGCAGGCGTACAGGTGATATCATATCTACTAATACGCCAACTGCAAGTTTTTACACGAGGGGCTCCCCCTCCCAAAATGCTCTTACAACCTTCAGGGCCAAGCCTGAACTCTATCTGCGTAGGGTAGAAAGCGGGAACAACACGCGGTCAATTGGATAAATCCCCCAACGCATCCTCAAGGGAACCTCCTGAATCGTCGCTGGCGTCGCTGGCCTCGCCATCACCCTCCGCGTCGCCGTCGGCGGTGTCAGGGCCGTTCACCATGCCGCCTTCATCAGCAACCACGACCACACCGTCATTGTCAGTAGTGAAGGCCCTGACGAGGGCATCCACGTTGTCTTCCACCCAATGCGCCAGTCGTCCCGGATGGCCTGGGTACCGGGCGATGGCGGCATCAAAGTCAAAGTGGGGATCCATGTTCTAAAGATGACTGAAGACGCGAGAAAAAGCACGCCCGAGCAGGGCACAACTCCTCTCCTCCACCAACCTGTTGGCTCTGCCCGACCGCGCCTCCAGCTGCGTCACCACATCAGTGAAGAACTGGAGGTCACCAGCATAGTTAACCGCATGAGGCTCTCCAACGGCCGCGTCGCAGATGTTACCCAAGGCCGTGTTAGCTCTTTCCCGGAGCGTGCGGAGCATAGGGCCATGCTCGTGCTCCAGGACCTGCCGCTGGCGTATCTCGTCCTCGCTCCGCCGCGCAACGGCCTCAGCCACGTCCACCCATTAACGGAGAAGAAGCACCTTGGCGCGGGAGGAGGTCAGCTACTCCTGTGCCGCCCCAAGGGCGGCTCGGGAAGCGTCAGCCCGCCGCGTTAGTTCATCCAGCTTGGCCCGCAGGGCAGCGGTCCTGCCGTCCGCTTCGACCTTGATCAACTCCAGCCTCTCCTCGAACCCGCGCTCGAGGTTCGAGCAGGCCGCCTCCGCCCGGCGATCAACCTCTTCCAGGACTCGGGCCTCCCGCGCAGCGACATCGTCCTCCACCTGCACCACCAAGCGCTCCCTCATCTCCAGCTGCTCAAGGTCACGTGCGCGCTCGACAGCTTCCAGCGTCAGTGCCACCTCACGTCTCTGGAGCTCCACCTGGTCGACCGAAGCCCCCTTCATCGACGCAAGGGCCGCCTCACGCAGCTCCACCTGCTGCTCCAGGGAATTGCTCCATGCCTGGAGCTCCCGCGCCCGCTCCTCCGCCGCCTCACGCCGCCGGACAGCCTCCTGGGCCTCATCGACGGCCCGGGAGCGGGCCTCCCGAAAAGCCGCCAGCGACACCTCGGCTTCCTCATTGTCGAGGTCACGTTGGTGGCGCGCAAGGGCAACGACCACCTTCAGCTTGCGCCTCTCTTCAGCTAGGCGCAGGCCCTCAGCTTCAAGGCGCGTCCTCGTCGACAAGCTCTACACCAAGCTGGCTCACTGCGTCAGCCGCCCTCCGGAGAAACCCTTGGCTAAGGGCGCGGCGCTCCCGGGCGCGCTCGGGCACGTCTTCCGCGTTGTCCTCCGCCCCAGGCGTGCGCGGGGGGCCACGAACTAGCACTCCCCCCCTGGGCAGGGGGCTAGGGGCTGGCACCCTCGCAATGGCCGGACACGCCCCGCCAGGAGCTCGGCCCAGAGCCGGCTCATCCTCAAAGGAAGAGCGCAGGGCCAACCTCAGCCAGTCGCTGTCCATGACCAATCGAAGAGCCCAAGGCAGGCTGGTTATACCCCGGGAAGGCTCGCGAAGGAGGTTCGCGAGGTGCGCAGAACCATGATGCATCGCAGGATGGCTCACCTCTCCAACCGGCCTCACCACGAGGACAGTGCTTGAGCTCGAAGCGCTTGGGGACGGTGGAGAGGGCGAGGCCTGGGGGGATGGCTCCTTAGCCATCTCCGTGAGCTCGGCAGGAAGGGCCCTGCAGAGCAAGGATCAGCCGAAGCAACGGGAAAATAAGGAACTAAGAAAGGGGAAGTGTCGGTGTCAAAACCGGCGGATCTCGGGTAGGGGGTCCCGAACTGTGCGTCTAGGCGGATGGTAACAGGAGACAAGGGACACGATGTTTTTACCCAGGTTTGGTCCCTCTCGATGGAGGTAATACCCTACTCCTGCTTGATTAATATTGATGATATGGGTAGTACAAGAGTGGATCTACCACGATATCAGAGAGGCTAAACCCTAGAAGCTAGCCTAGGGTATGATTGTTGTTCGTCCTACGGACTAAAACCCTCCGGTTTACATAGACACCGGATAGGGTTAGGGTTACACAGAGTCGGTTACAATGGTAGGAGATCTACATATCCGCATCGCCAAGCTTGCCTTCCACGCCAAGGAAAGTCCCATCCGGACACGGGATGAAGTCTTCAATCTTGTATCTTCATGGTCTAGGAGTCCGGCCAATGGTGATAGTTCGGCTATCCGGACACCCCCTAATCCAGGACTCCCTCAGTAGCCCCCGAACCAGGCTTCAAATGGGGATGAGTCCGGCGCGTAGATTGTCTTCGGCATTGCAAGGCGGGTTCTTCTCCAAATTCCATATACTTGTCGAATAGTGTCCGGCTTCTGATAAATGCCGCGCTCCTTGGCTTCCACGCCCAATAATGGCCATCTTCCACGTGTTTGAATGAATGCGAAAAGCCAGGGTATTTTTACATTTACCCTCCTAGCTGCGCAAATGAGCCGCCTATAAAAGGGACGAGGATCTAGATCTGAGTCACACCATCTCCCCTCCGCGAGCTTTCATCGGAGCGCCTCTGACAAAAACCCATTCCATCATGGACAGTTGACGCGGCTCCTCCTCTCATGCTCCCAGCCCTCAGCCTGGAAATGACCGGGACGTCCTTTACTTGATGAGCCGAATAAGATTACTGGCTCATGCTGGATTGACCATGATTGGAGTCATGGCAATCGACATTATGAGGGGAGTGCAGCCGCTCCAATATAGGGGCCACCCCATGTGGGACTTCAACGGGGAGGACGATGCCACCCGCCATGGCCGCAAAGGGTCGGGATCGGTCACCGAACTAGTGAAGACCTTGTCCGCCATGTAAAAAGGGGAGGAGGAGGATTTTCTCCGCGTCAGTCCACTGAGCGGGTTTTCTTCGAATAATCCTCGAAGTTGGGTAAGCAAACATCTTTGTGGCCTGTCCAATCCATGTTCCCGTGGTTAAATATCTCATTTCATGGTTTCTACGCAGGAACTGGGCCGGGCCGTGGAGAAGATACACAGCCCGCCCCCACAACCCGAGGATCCGGAACGGTCCCTCGATCCGGCCTCCGAAGAGGACCCGGATATAAAGGTGGAGCTGATCGACGGGGTGTTCCACCAACTTAGCATCGACAATGCTTTGGTTGCCATTACGGCTGACTACCCCGGATTATTTCCGGCCCCCCAGGTAACCGCGACCGAAGTCCGGATACCATGACCCATCCGTGCTTTTTTTTATCACCGTATACCAATGGTGTTTCGCAGGGGGTGCCTTCGAGGCAGGAGGCCGAGCCCGCGCGGCTAGCCAACAAGGGGCAGTACGGCCCCGCAGGCTAAAAAGAAGTGAGGTCCAGATCGAAACTCCGCCATAACGGTATGGCGTGTCACCATATTCCTGGATTGATTCTGGAAGGCGATTAACGCTGGTGCTCTTTTCAGAAAAAGAGCGCCGCGTCTCGAGTCCGGAGAGGTTGCTAATCGAACCTCCGCCAGCCAGGCTCCAAAGCTGGGTCGAAGCGGAGGCGAGCACGAGGCGTCGGCGGATGCTCCTCCGACGAGGATGCCGACAAATTGTCCGCCACCAACTCCGAGGTGGAGAGCGCCATGAATCACATGCGCCACGGACAGTTCTTCGTGACGATGTTTCTCCCAAGAGGCCTTGAATGCCTTCAATTGGAGATGCGCAACTCCGTGCCGCTCAAGATGGTCTAGCCAGAGCCACGGAGCAGTATGTAAAGGACATACGGGTGAGGAAATTTGACAGGTATATATGCCAGTAGCCCCCGAGACTTGAAATAGTTAGAATAATTGATTTAAGGATCATTTGTTATGCAGGATCTTACAAAAAGAATACCCGACTGTCCCAGAGCTTGAAGAATGCAAGGCCCAACTTGAGGTCAAGACTTGCCGCCATGGGGAGCCACGAAACCCCTTTGGTAATATATGCTTCAAAAATAAATAGTTTATGAAGTGCGGCGTGTGTGTAAATCGACAATAATATTGCGATGGCGCCGACTAGATCTGGACAAGCAACAGCTCTGCGCGCCAGCTAAAGGTCATGCGAGAGCGTGCTTACGAGGGTGCGGCGGGAGAAAATAACCTCCAAGATGCCAACACCCAACTGGGTGAGGAACTAAAGGATGTTCGTGCTCAGTTGTCCGACCAGAAGGAGAATCGACGGCTTCGCCGCGGCATTTTCAAGAAGTGCTTGAACGAACTTTGAAAGAGTTCGGCGAGGAAGGCGACTAACATAAACATGTATGTAGGTTTGCTCACAGGTCGTCCCGAGGAGGATATGCCCAGTTCTTGGTGATCTTCTTCCCGAATCATCGGCTGCACGAACGAAGTTCGACAGTGATGAAAGGCGTCGGCCAGGCCTTGTGGCCATCTATCTCCCTGCCGAAGGCATTGGGAGCTGGCAGAGCGGCTTCAAGGAGCACGGCGCGCTCCGACTATGGAAGATATCGGCCTGCCGTCAAGGCGCCAGGGAGGCCTCGGCCATGGTAAAGACGCGGTACACGAAGGCTGACCCAAACCACATGGCCGAGGTCGGACCTGTGGGGCCTGATGGGAAAGAGATCCCTATAAGCTTAGTGTACGGCCAAGTAGAATTGGCCGCCAAGTATTCCCAGCAAGATTGTAAATTAGATAGCCTATTAGATGGCATTGAGGAGGAATACAATGAGTCGAGTTGACTATGTAATTGAATATGACATGAAAAATGTCTTCTAGCCGGATTGTAGATCATTTGTCATAGCGGACCTTTTCGCTTCGACCTCGGGACCCGATAGTCCGAAGTGTGTCCGAATACCCTCGCGGTTATATAAGAACCGGGGCATGCATGGAGACAAGGCGTAGGGGTCATTATTGCTGTATCAGACAAGTGCCCAACTAGTTATGTTATATTACATGGATAGTAAGAAACATCTTCCAGGGAGAATAGTTCCGTTAAGGGTTCCTTTCCCTGGGAGGTATGCCCTAAAGTGCATGTCAAAACTGCTAAGAAAGCAGAAAATCATCTGGGGGCAGATGGATAAATAGTTAAAAATCATCTTTCAGTTCACCGACCAATATTCCCTTAAGAACGCTAGCTTTCGCTTCACCCGGTCGAGGTACACATCCGGTGACCCGGCAAGAATAATCGCAGAGGTGCTCCCTTTACCACCTAGCCGAACAATCGGGAATGTAGGGGTAAGCACAGGAGCCAGGCAACCCAGCTTGGCCAAAACTTAAGTCATATCGATGCATATAATGGCGAATAAAAGGTACATGCGGAAGTTTGACACATGTGTTGGGCATGAAGCCCGTATAAATAAGCTTCTGTTAAAGAAGCCCCCAGGTATAATGAGCGTGGACAGAGCGTCAAATATGTGCGAACGAAGCGCAAACGAGCCTCTAAAGGCTTCAAGAAGAAGGAGGAGGAAGGAGAGAAATAAAAGACAGCAAAAAATGTAAAATGTGGACGGAGGAAGGAGACGAACTTGGAGTCCGGCGCTTAGGCGTAGAATCTTCGTAGACGGGCTGCGTTCCATGGGTTCGAGTCGGTTATCCGATGCATTTCGCAGACGGTATGCTCCGCCGGTCAGGACCTGGTCGATGATGAAGGGACCTTCCCATTTGGGCTTGAGTTTGTCCTTTTTCTTTCCGGCAGGCGTAGAACTAGTTCGCCAACGTTATAAGCTTTGGCCCGTACTTCCCTGCTTTGATACCTTCGAGCCTGCTATTGATAAAATGCGGAACGAGCTTTTGGCACGCCGCGCTCCTCCAAAGGCGTCAAACTGTCCTGCCGATCGAGCTCGGCTTCTCATTCTTCATACATGCGCACGCGAGGTGATTCATGTATTATGTCGCAGGCAAGACTGCCTCTGCGCCGTACACCATAAAAATGGTGTGAATCCGTAGTACAATTCGCGTGGTCCGCAGCCCCAGAGTACGGAATCGAGCTCCTCAACCCAAAGGCGTGTTAGATTCCTTGAGGGACCGCACTAGTCCGGGTTTAATGCCGCCATGATTAGACCGCTTGCTCGCTCGACTTGACCGCTGGTTTGAGGGTGATAGATCGAGGCGTAATCAAGCTTGATGCCCATGTTTTGCACCATAATTTGACCTCATCGGCCGTGAAGTTGGTGCCGTTATCAATGATGATACTGTGGGGACGCCGTAGAACGTGCACTACCCCGATATGAAGTCTATCACCGCCCGGTTCGCCGCTTTAACGAGCTTGGCCTCTATCCATCCGGTGAATTTATCCACCATGACCAATAGGTATTTTTGCTTGTGGGTTCCTCCCTTAAGGGGTCCAACCATGTCAAGCCCCAGACACATGAACGGCCAGGTGATGGGTATAGTTTTGAGGGGTGTGTGGCATGTGGCTTTGGTTAGAAAAAGTTGGCAACCGACACATCGTTGGACTAAATCCTGATCTGCACGGGCGTCGGCCAATAAAATCCTGTCGGAAGGCCTTGCCTACAAGGGCCGGGCTGCGGTGTAGTGCCCACCCAGTCCGGCAAGAATTTCAGCCAGAGGTTTCGCCTTCCTCTTGGAGATACACCTTTGAAGGACTCTGTTGTGCTTTTCTTATAGAGCTCTCCTCATGGACTTTATAGGCTTTGGATCGCCGTACTATGCAGCGAGCCTCATTTTGGTCTTGGGGAGTTCCTGCCTAGTTAGGTAGGCTAGGAATGGTTCCGCCCACGGGCGATAACCGCCATTATTTCGTGAGTGGAGGGTGTTATCTCGGTGGCGAGCCCCGATTGTGTCGAGTGTTCGTGTCGGCGGTGCGGTTGGGTCCGGATTGTTATTTCCGGACTCCTTCCCATAGTACGGATGGCTTGAACAGCCGCTCTAGGAAGATGTTACGGACGACATCGCGTTTTGCACCGATGCGTGCCAATACATCCGCCGCCGATTGTTATCCCGGCTATATGATGAAATTCGAGCCCTTCAACCGTCTTGACATTTTTAGGACCGCATTGCGATGCGCTGCCATTTTGGATCTTTGGCATCAAAGTCTCCGCTTATTTGAGATATCGCGAGGTTCAATCCCCGCGCACCTCTAGGCGTTTAATGCCCATGGAGACGCCATCCGGAGGTCGTGCGAGAAGAGCCTCGATTCGCTGCGTTGTTGGAGTCCGTATACATTATCTCAAGGACGATGGACTGTATCCCTGGTTGGGGACATCAGGACGACGCCAGCCCCCAGGCCGGCCAACATTTTGGAGCCGTCAAAGTGCATGATCCAATTGGAGTATGCGCCGTATGTACCCCTGTAGGGAAGTTTATCTATTCGAATAGCCGTGATCTTCGGTAACAGGACGACTTGGAGTTGTACCTTGACCTTATGACAACTAGAACTGGATACTAAATAAAACACACCCTTCCAAGTGCAGATATAACCCGGTGATCACTCTCTAACAGGGCAACGAGGAGGGGATCGCTGGGTAGGATTATGCTATACGATGCTACTTGGAGGACTTCAGTCTACTCTCTTCTACATGCTACAAGACGGAGGCTGCCAGAAGCGTAGTCTTCGACAGGATTAGTTATCCCCCTCTTATTCCGGCATTCTGCAGTTCAGTCCACTGATATGGCCCTTTACACATATACCCATGCATATGTAGTGTAGCTCCTTGCTTGCGAGTACTTTGGATGAGTACTCACGGTTGCTTTCTCCCCTTTTCCCCCTTTCCTTTCTTTCGGTTGTCGCAACCAGATGCTGGAGTCCAGAGCCGACGCCACTTGTCGACGCATTTACTCCTACTACAATGGAGGTGCCTACTACTACGCAGCCCGCCCGACGACGACCGAGAGTAGTTTAGGAGGATCCTGAGCAGAGGCATGCGCCTCTTCGATCTGTATCCCAGTTTGTGCTAGCCCTCTTGAGGCAAACTTGTTTAACTTATGTCTGTACTCAGATATTTTTGCTTCCGCTGACTAGTCTATGATCGAGCACTTGTATTCGAGCCCTCGAGGCCCCTGGCTTGTATTATGATGCTTGTATGACTTATTTTATTTTTAGAGTTGTGTTGTGATATCTTCCCGTGAGTCCCTGATCTTGATCATACACATTTGCGTGTATGATTAGTGTACGATTGAATCGGGGGCGTCACAAGTTGGTATCAGTGCCGACTGCCTGTAGGAATCCCCCTTCCACACTCCTTGGCCGAAGTTGTGTCTAGTCGATGAAAACTGTTTTACTAACATGGCTGTGCGGCCCATGGGCCCACGCCGCCATTGGGTAGTAGTAGGATCTTTTATTCCTCGACCTTTACTCTGGGGTTCTGAACTCTCTCCTACTCGGGTTAAACGAATTTACTAACTCTAACATTAGGTTCTTGTAACAACTTTCTCCCGGAGAGCCCCTTATTACAGATGACCGTCTGCTGCACCAAAAGAATCCAAAGATACTCTCTCATGTTCTCTCGAGACTTTATGGCGTCGCTTTTGCAATCCCCTTTCATCGATAAACCCCTATGGATAACCACTTATACTCGCCATTCATACAATGTTTCCCAGTTGATCTTGTTATTACAAGATACCCCGAAATTCTCTCTGTTGTCCCGAGAATCCTTTGAGCTTACTGTCTTGATGTTCTTTGTCACCTGAATACGCCTACAGATAATTCTCGCACTTACTGAGTATCCGCTCATCCCCAGTTGATTCACGTATTTCACACAAGTCTGCAAAATGCCCTTCGATCTTCCGAAAACCCTAAGCAGCCTATTGATCTTGAAATTTTTCCTTGCTTGTGTTATGGTTAATACCATAAATCTCGTAATCTTATTGGCCTCTCTTGTCATTATCATTTAGAGTCCATTGATTCGATATGTTGCGGATGCTTGCAATCCTCAGATTTATCCTTCCGGCTCAGACCTCATTTTAAACATGAGCTGGTTCTCGACCAATCGGATTGCCATCGATTGTACCCCTAAGCCAACACAACTTATCCATCCTTAATCAGGGCGTTTGCTTCTGATCCCTTGATCAGAAATATTAATTCTTTTGCATTTGAGTTTTGAATTAGTCAGTTGTTTCTATAGTCTGATCTCCTTGCCTTGTTTCTTCCTCTGGTTGAGTAACAATGCTCACATTAGATCCTTTGAGGACCACCAGATCCTTTGTTGAATTTTATCCGATAGTGTCCTTCCTATTCAATCACTTGGGAAGTTCTTTCCCTGATACATAATGCCATTAGTAAATCCTATTCTCGGATTTGGCCAACCATGCTCTGCTTTTGAGCCTGTGTTATTTATCCTTGAGATTTGTGGTATATGTTTCTAAGATACCCTGATGGGTTGAACCTATGCCTTCCTTAATCTAACCCGAAAGTTTTCACGGGTCATACTCCTTTGGTAATTTACCAGGTAGGTTTTCACACTGAAATCATTCTTAAAAGCTGCGAATGGAAGGTTATACATTGAAGAAGTGGGAGTCGACCTTGAACTTTGTGTTCATGCCCATGGACACGATGTATATCCTATCATGGAAGCTTCTGGTAATAATAACTATTTCCTTGATATAATATCATTTGGTATCTGTGAATTGATCCTTTGCAATCGTGGTTCCAACCATATTTTCTCCTTGATTCCATTTCTCGGACGAGTTAAAGCACTTGTCTTCTGCACATCAACACCCCTCTGCAACCTCTATTATGATCTACCTTCAAGTATTACCCCGTGGTATCTCGATAATATCACAGAACCATATTACTTCTTATGAGTTCTTCTTCAAGTATTATTTCTCACTGATTCAAATTTTCCCCGGGTTCTGAGTTGATAGACACTCAAGGACACCGATAGTGAATCGAGTCTGTACTCCGATTCAATAACTCTAAGTAATTTTCATTGCTTACGAGTTTAATAATCCTTCAAGTAATTCCTAGCCCGGTTGGCTATATCATTATCGTGCTAAATTTTAACTGTGCTACCTGGTCCTTCTTCTCGGAGCACAATTTTCGAAGATGACCTAATCTTATGCCGATCTTCCTCGTCATATCATTTCTCCTTGAACAACAAACTTGATTTCTAGTTTGTGTCATACCCTTGGTTCCCATAACCTTTCGCTTCATCATTCCTTTGACTTGATGTCATCGCCGATCAATTACATCTTCATGAAATCTCTCAACAATTGTGTCATGATCATCATCAAACAATCCGAGCTCTTATAGGATATCAATCGAATCCGTGAGGAGTAATACCATCCTTGCCCCTCGATGAATTGTGTTATCATCGACAACATTCTTGCCTTCCCCAACGCAGACTTGTTCATGTTTTGTGTTGTACCTTGATTTCCTTGCTATCTGGCTTAGGTTATGTTCTACCTTGTAGTATTATTGTCTTCTGTATCAAGAAAGTTGTGAGAATTTCACCACCTCTTAAGAATTCTTGATGCGGGTGATACCTTTTGCCATATTCGTTCATTCTTGGTCCCCGTGTTACTTCTAACCAAAAAACCGACAATCCAACTATGATGTGCGACTTTAAAACTTCTAGCAATCCTATTGCTTTGAAGTTAATGGTCGATGTTTCATTCTTAGACTATTGGTTATTGAATCACCATTCTAACATTGATCATGCTACCTGAGCCCATATTTCAGATGCACCTTTCAACCAATGTCTAGTTGTGTATGTTTTCCTCCAGCATACATCTTTATATCATTCGATCTGACAAATGTTATATCCTTGTTCACATAATTGTGGAAATCCATCCTTTTGGTAGTCTCGATGAATTATTGTTGAGTCCACCAGCCACCTCCTCATCCTCTCCTTGATTTATTGATGAACTCTTGTTTCGAAACTCGCTTCCATAGTTCAATTCCCGAGAATCTTACAATGTCATATTGACAATTTGTGTTGCACCTTTTCTTCTCAGACATCCTGAGCCGAGGTATCCTGACACAAATCATATCTGAATCTTGGTCAGATATGATGATTGGAACATATTTCCAGGACTTATAACGTCTTTACATGACCCAGTAAGGTGATGTCATGCCTAGCACACCTGGCCGGAGGCCCTATTGTTATAGTTTCCTTTTCAACAAGGTTATCCATTCTTCCATGAGGAAATTGTAAGACTTATTCTATAAGTTGTTTCTGATGGATCCTTCGTGTATCCAAAGTCTGACCTTTGTTTGAGGACCTTGCCAATGCTACCTCGAAGCATGTATGTGGTACTCCTATCATCAATAAGAACATTTGAAGCACAATGCTAAATTTTCTTTATCAATTATTCAGACACTGTTGTTTGGGTAATGTCATGAAATTTCTCTCTCCTTACCTAAATAGTTTTTTACCTCCTATCTTGTCAGGGATATCATGCTCTGCTTGTCCTTGGGAAGGATATACCCCTGAAATATGTGTTTAAACCCATTTTTCCTCTCCATTGTTTTGTTTAACCTGGTGATCACCTTTTCCTTTCCTTTGTATTGTTTAACCTTTCTCGTGGTTTATATGATCTAAGCAGTAATGATTCGCTGCCTATGTAAACACCCTGGTGTACGACCTTGTCAGTAAGACCGTGTTACTATTGTTGATGACATTCTAGTAGCCACCGATGGACGAGGACCTTGCCTATTGGTCCACCTCGTTTAACGAGCAGGAAAATGGTTCTCTTCGTCCCTCGCCCTTGGTACTGACGTTGTAGGCGACATAACTGACAGGCTATTTTCTGACATGCCTTGCTATCATGACCGCGCAAGATGTCAACGCCCTTCCTAATTTAACCCACATGGTGGGCCCATAACCCACAGTTCCACAGGATCAAAACCTGACTCTCCTGTAAAACCCTGTTGCCAAAGTTATTCCTCACGCTTGACTTCGTATGTCATTCATGGGGTCACTTTCCTAGTAATCTATTCTGGTATCAGACACAATACTTATTCACGTTGCCCTGAACCCTTTCACCTTCTGACTAGGCATTGAATGATTGCCTGGCCACTTGAAACTCCATATTGTACCTTCGAACTTTACTCTCGATGTGGTTTATTTGTTCGACTCGAGAGGTACTCATAGGCTCATTCATGGGTTAATCCCAGATTATTACCCTTATAGCATTCTTTCGTTGATGATCTGCCCCGTTACCTATTCGTAAGTACGATGGAACTCCCGAAGAAAGGATGACGACTTGATCATGATGAATTGAAGTAGAGAAATGAAGACATCAATGTAATGCATCGACCTATTCAAGAAGAGCAACCAAGACTGGGAACACTCGCTAGAATTTCGTAACCAAAACTTTTCCCCCTGCACCCCTCTTAAATTTCGGGACGAGATTTCTTGTAGTGGAGGAGAATTGTGACGCCCGGATAATTAAGCTACAGTGACTCCACGCTAATGATGCCACGTCACCTCGGATGCTGTTGTTAATCTCGCGATGGTTCAAAACCGATTCAGATTCAAACTTAAAATAAAGACAAACATCAAAAGTTTTCGAACGTTAAAACTGAAATGTTCGGTTTACGAAAGATAATCCATACATTATTTTGGTGAAGTGACCAGACTTTTATAAAAAATTTAAATACTCTAAAATGAATAAAACGCGGTGAGAACAATTATTTAAATGCTTTTAAAATAAGAAACGATTACAAACTAATTTATTTTAGGTGCCAAGTTAATTGTGGTGGTGGCATATTTGTTAATACTAATTTAGGTACAACTAATGTATTTTATAAAACAAATGTATTTAAAATTTAAAATTAAACAAAAAAGAAAAGAAATAAAACAAAATACAAAATTAAATAAAATAGGGGAGACAAAGAGCCCCTCCCCCACTGGACCCCTTGACCCAACTTGGCCATGGCCCAGCCAGGCCGGCCCACCCCTCTGGCCTACATAGGCCTCCCCCCACTCCCACAAACCCTAACCGACAACCCCACTTCCCCCCCCCACTCGTTCGCCCTCTCCCTCTCCCCACCCGATCCGATCTGGATCAGGGCACGAACGTCGCCGCCGATCCCTGCGGCCACTATGCCGGAGACCCCCCTCGCCGCGACGCCCTCCCGCCCCTACGCCAACCCCGGTGAACGCCGCCCCGTCGCCATCGCCAGATCGCCTCGTCCCCTCCCCACTGCCGCCATCGCCTCAACGCCGCCCGTCGCCGTCACGGATCGCCTCCTCGTCCTCCTCCCCACTGTTGCCATCGCGCCTCGGCCCCCTTCCTCCAACGAACGGTGAGGACCCCGTCCTCCTTCCCCGCCTTAGTGCCTTACAAGGGCGTTCTCTGTGCCGCCCGCGATCATTGCAGCGCATGACAAGGTTTCCCGCTTTGCTTCGCCCCTCCTCGTGAACGCGCTTCGCCGCTTCGCCCAGTCCATTCGCGGTGCCCCGCTCGCCTCGACCTCGCTGCTCGCTGCACTGGCGCCGCCATGGTAGCCCCCCTTGTGCCGCACTTCTGCCTCCTCGCCCCACCCCGCCACGCACCGCCTTTCCGCAGCAACCTCGCACTGCCTGCGCCGCCGCCGGCGCCCACTGCTCGCTCGGGCTCGCGCGTGGCTGCCCCCACCGTTCGCTGGCCGGCCTGAACCCACTTTGGCCATGGGCCAATGACACGAGGGGCACACACCTGAACGATATTAAAAAAGTTAATAAAATAAATAAATAGACATTAATTAATTAGTGGATTAATTAAGTTAATTAATACTAGCTAAGCTAATTAAAATTAGTTAACCTAATCAAGGTAATTAAGCTAATTAACATGTTTAGTTAATCTAAGTCAATGACATATGGGACCAACGCGTCAGCTTGACCCAGTCAACACCTCTGTTGACTGATGATGTCATGCTGACGTCATACTGATGAAGTAATGCCATTTTCGAATTAAATTATTAATAATAATTTATAAATTAAATTAAATCTTTAAAAACTAATATAAAATACACCGTAACTCGGATGAAAATGTTTTGTACATGAAAGTTGCTCAGAACGACGAGACGAATCCGAATACGCAGCCCGTTCGTCAGCCACATGTCCCTAGCATAGCAAACATGCAACATTTCACCTCCGGTTCATCTGTCCGAAAACACGAAACGCCGGGATACTTTCCCGAATGTTTCCCCCTTCACCGGTATTACCTATCGCTGCATTAGTGTCAGGACCCCGACTCAAAGCCACACCGATCTAGCATGTAATACCTCATATCACTTTGCGGCCGCACGCACGGTATTCCCACAGGTGTCGCCTTACCTTGCCGGGACCGCTTATGCCTTTTGGCACACGATATGATAGTGTCTCTAGCATCCATATGACAAGGAGCCCGGCTGACATGGCTAGTCGTGAACCCAAAGTGGCACTAACTTACAGAACAGCATACATGACCCAAAGAACGAACATGTCGGTCATCGAGAGTGAATCCGGCAAGTAGTAACTGGCTAGCAGGACTCGTAAACCGGCTGTAGCAGGCTAACAGACTCCGGTAGACACCGCGTGACATTTCCCGAGGGACGACACGAGAACGAAGAAGGGCACATGCCGCCAGCCTAAGTGTTTGAGCAAGAGCAAGCTACCAAGGCTCGATGGAAGCACTAGGAGACATTTCCCGGTAAGAGAGGCTACCAAGGATCAACAACTAGATAGTCAGATTCCACACATACCAAGCATTTCAATAACATACACACGATATGCTCGATATGTGCAAATACAACATGGCATCACAACATGACTCTACAACTCAAGTATTTTATTCAATAGGCTCCGAGGAGCGAGATATTACAAACATGGGTCTCTCGACCCAGCATTCAGAGCATACAAGGCAAAACACGAGCGGAAGCTTAACATGTCTGAGTACAGACATCTACAAATGAAAAAGGCTGAGAAGCCTGACTATCTACCAGATCCTGTCGAGGACACAAGATCGTAGCTGAGGTAACAAGCTAAATGTCGAAGTCCACGTGGAACTACTAACGAGACCGAAGTCTCTCTGCAAAACATAAAATAGGCAAACGTGAGTACAAATGTACCCAGCAAGACTTACATCAGAACTAACTACATATGCATCATTATCAACAAAGGGGGTGGTGGAGTTTAACTGCAGCAAGCCAGCTTTGACTCGGTGGCTATCCTGAACTACGACTGCAAGTAACTCTTTTGAGGTGGTGCACACGAGTCCACATATTCACCATATCAATACACCACTATGGACCCGCTCCCGTCTCCCTACGAGAACGCCATGCATAGCACTCACGCTTATCTTGCGCATTTTAGAGTATCCACTTTAACTTGTCTATGAACTGTTATAGGCAACCCAGAAGTCCTTTACCATGGACACGGCTATTGGAATAGATGATGTTAACCCTGCAGGGGTGTACTTCTTCATACATGTTTCCACCACTTAGCGTCTGCACACCACATGTGCTCGGCAGACTTCAAGCGAAAGACGACGTGGGTGAAGACCACGACCTACCTAAACACTCAAGTCTCTAGTCCAGGTTTATCGCCTATTCAGGTTCCATCCGTAGGGAGTCCGGTCGAAGTTTCCACATACGGCCCCGAACGATGTGTGCAGGGTTCCCGAGACACCAAACGGGTGCCTGGTACACCGTGCCACGTGCCTACCGCATCATAGCCCACCCCTCCGGTCAGCGCAAGACGGCCTCCAAAGATACTACAAACACCGTAAACTACTTGCATGTGATAGCACGGCTTATTAGGGATGATAGACTACTCATATCAATAAGGAATTCTTCTTTTCCGGAGCCCATTCGACGAACTCCAAAGTTAAGCGTGCTCAGCTTGGAGTAGTGTCGATGGGTGACCGATCGAAGTTGCTCCCGGTGCGCACGAGTGAGGACAAAGTGCGCGAAAAGACTAGTATTGATCTGTGGGGCCAGCCTAGATCCCGCCAGAGTAACGCTGACCGGCGGTGTGTTCGGGCGCTACAAGTTGGTATCGAGCCGACCCTCGCGGTTACACGGATGGTTGCGGACAGGTGCGTGGTCATGTTGTTCATGACGCTTGTGACCCGTCGTGGCACCCGACATGGCACATGTACCGGACCGAAGCACGACGCTTGTGCCAAGAGGGAACGTTTTGTGGCCCGACGAGGACGCCGGTTCCTCCGAGTGGGGGTGTATGTGATAGCCTGGCTTATTAGGGATGATAGACTACTCATATCAATAAGGAATTCCTTCTTTTCCGGAGCCCATTCGACAGAACTCCAAAGTTAAGCGTGCTCAGCTTGGAGTAGTGTCGGGATGGGTGACCGATCGAAGTTGCTCCGGCGCGCGCAGTGAGGACAAAGTGCGCAGAAAAGACTAGTATTGATCTGTGGGGCCAGTCTAGATCCCGCCAGGACGCCAAGGCCATCTTCAGGTTTTCGTCAAGTACCAGGAGGTTGATGACCCGTCAAGTTCACCTACTCGCGTGTACGACCACCGAACCGGAAACGCCAAGTACCCCTACGCGCTAAGACGCCAAGTCCGTTTCGGGATTCACCAAGTTCCTCTACCGGCGACGCCGAACGTCTACGAACCCTGTACCTCGATGACCCGACAAGTACCCCAACAATGTGTGTACCACTACTTCCACTATGACCGTTCCGAGAACGTCTACCTCCACTACGCCCGAGTTCCACTACGAGATGTACGACTACCATCGCGAGACCGCAAGTACCACGACAACCCCGAAGGGTTTCGGACCCGTCAAGTACCTCTTCGAAAACGAACGTGAACCACTACTTCCCTCTACGAAACGCGAACCGTCCCGTTTGAACGATCCGAAGGTATAACCCGAGTCGACCGCGATGAGATGCCCTTGCATGTATGAGATGCACGATATGTTTGCACCGTGTCCGAATTGTCGCTCGCTTGTTCCTCCTCGTTGCCACGCCATCGTCTCGTGGGAACCCGGTAACCGGGAGCACCCCACCATCCTTGCATGACTCCCTTCCGCCCACTTCTTTTGCACCGGTATCTTCATGAGCTACCGGAACCGATATGTTGCCGTGGCATCATTTCCAGATTCGTTGCCGTGGCACCCCTTTCTTCCACCACGGTGACACAATGCTTCATAATGCTCTTGTCAACGTTTTCATAAAAATTGCTTAAAACTTGCATTTGTCATCCGCATCATGATAACAACATTTAAATGTTTAAAATTGTTGTTTGCTTTAATTTGCTTAAATGCCATGCTAAAATGATTTATTTCATAACTAAATAATCGTAGCTCCATTTTAAATAAATTATATATGTAAATGGGGTAGAGAAATGCATAGATTAACATGGTAGCTTTACTTTGCATGTTTAACAACTCTAAAATATGCTTTAGGTCAGATCAGTACCAAATTCGAAATATGGACATGAGGATTTTTCCGGAATTATCGTTTGTTGTTTCCGGCCTCATTTAAATTTGCCTAAATAGTTAGTTTCATTTGTTTCCCCCCTTGCCATGTTTAATAACATTTAATATTGTTGGTTCCCTAACCGAGAGAGAACTAAATAATTGATGTGGTGTTTCGTCAATATACAACTCGTTGCATATTGAACTCCACTTAATTTGTGGTATTGTTTGTTGCACTTTGCCATGCCATGCTATTTAAACCGGACATGCATCATACTTGTTTGTGCATCATGTCATGTTTATGTGATGGTTGTTTACTATGTTGTTTGCTTCTTTCCGGGTTGCTTCTCTCGTTAGCTTCGGTTTCGTTCCGGAGTTGTGAGGATTCGTTCGACTTCATCCGCTTTGTCTTCTTCATGGACTCGTTCTTCTTCCTTATGGATTTCGTGCAAGATGACCATACCCTCGGAATCACTTCTATCTTTGCTTGCTAGATGCTCGCTCTTTTGCTATGCCTATGCTACGATGCCTACCACTTGCTATATCATGCCTCCCATGTTGCCATGTCAAGCCCCTAACCATCCTTTCCTAGCAAACCGTTGTTTGGCTATGTTACCGCTTTGCTCAGCCCCTCTTATAGCGTTGTTAGTTGCAGGTGAAGATGAAGTTTGTTCCTTGTTGGAACATGGAGATGTTGTTCCTTGTGGGAACATGTTTACTTGTTGGGATATCACAATATATCTTATTTTATTTATGCATCTATATACTTGGTAAAGGGTGGAAGGCTCGGCCTTATGCCTAGTGTTTTGTTCCACTCTTGCCTCCCTAGTTTCCGTCATACCGGTGTTATGTTCCCGGATTTTTGCGTCCCTAACGCGGTCGGGTGATTTATGGGACCCCTTGACAGTTCGCTTTGAATAAGACTTTTCCAGAAGGCCCAACATTGGTTTTACCATTTGCCTCACCTATGCCCTTTTTCCCTTGGGTTTTGAGCCCGAGGGTCATCTTTATTTTAGCCCCCGGCCGTGCTCCTTCGAGTGTTGGTCCGAACCGGCAACCTCTTGGGGGCCACCACGGGCAACTTGAGGGTTGGTTTTACTCGTAGCTTGACTTATCCGGTGTGCCTCGAGACCGAGGTACGTGCGACTCCTCTCAGATTTGTCGGCACATCCGGCGGCTTTGCTGGTCTTGTTTTATTGCTGTGAAATGTCTTGTAGCCGGATTCGAGACTGATCGGTCTTCCGGGAGAAGGAATATCCTTCGTTGATCGCGAGAGCTTATCATGGGCTAAGTTGGGACACCCTGCAGGTATTATCTTTCAAAGCCGTGCCCGCGGTTATGTGGCAGATGGGAATTTGTTAATGTCCGTTGTAGAAAACCCGAAGTTGATCTTATTTAAAATACACCAACGCGGTGTAACTGTGATGGTCTCTTCTCGGGAGTCCGGAAGTGAACACGATGTTGGAGTTATGCCCGACGAGGTTGTTCTAGGATCACTTCTTGATCATAGTTGTTCGACCGTGCTTTTGCCTTCTCTTCTCGCTCTCATTTGCGTATGTAGCCACCATATATGCTAGTCGCTGCTGCAGCTCCACCTCACAACCCTGTCCTACCTTTAAGCTTACATAGTCTTGATCTCGCGGTGTGAGATTGCTGAGTCCCCGTGACTCACAGATACTTCCAAAACCAGTTTGCGTGTGCCGATGAAACCGCAGGTGGCGACCGAGCTCAAGGAGGAGCTCGATGAAGATCTTGTTCTTTGTGTTGTTTCGTTTGATCGATCAAGAGTGGAGCCAGTTGGGACGATCGGGGATCTGTGTAGCATTTGGGGTAGTCTTTTTTATTTTGGTTCCGTAGTCGGACCTTGATTGTATCTGTATGATGTAATGTTTTACTCATGTATTGTGTGAAGTGGCGATTGTAAGCCAACTATGTATCTCTTTCCCTTATGTATTACATGGGTTGTGTGAAGATTACCTCACTTGCGACATTGCTTTCAATGCGGTTATGCCTCTAAGTCGTGCTTCGACACGTGGGAGATATAGCCGCATCGAGGGCGTGACATTGCAACTCCTGGACAGAGGACAAGGGTGATTAAGAAGTCGAGCGGGGTCATATTTCAGGGCCCAATGCATGGTAGTAGCTGTTTCATGGATCACAAACACAAAACACAGTTCGTGAGGACGGCTTCAATGAGACAACCCACCATGTACTTCTACATGGCCTCTCACCGCTACCTTTACCAAATCGTATTCACACAGTAGGACATGTTTACACACCTCCGATTCATCCCCGATGAATCAGACCTGGCTCAACTCTAAGTAGTAGCAGGCATGACAAACAAGCATGAATGAGTAGGCACAACAGGGCTCAAACAACTCCTACTCATGCTAGTGGGTTTCATCTATATACTGTGGCAATGACAGGTCATGCAGAGGATAAAGGGGTTCAGCTACCGCAGCAAGTAACACATGAATCGTTGTTGCCCTAATGCAGTAAAAGAGAGCAGGAGCGAGAGAGTATGATTTTATCGAAATTAACAAGGGGGTTTTGCTTGCCTGGCACTTCTGAAGATAGTATAGTTCTTCATCGGTGTCATCGAACTCGTCGTCAGAAGCACGTCTAGCGAGAGGGGACAAATACCGGCAACACAGAAGGAAACACAATTAATGCAATGCGACAATATGATGCATGTTCATGACATGTCAATATGCTGTGATTTGAGCTAATGCGCCTATCAGTAGGTTAAATAGAGTTGGTTTGAATCCAAGATTCAAATTCAAACTCCAGATGTGGTTATTTAAATGCCATTCATACCATTTGTCCTAAACAGTAGTCATAAGTTGCTCTAACATGCATGAAACCTGTACATATGGATAGATTGGATTTTTTATCATTTTTCATATATAAATTATTTAATTCTGAGTTACAGTTGAATTTATATGAATTTTAGAAGTTTTGGATATTTTCGGAATTTTCTCGATAAGATTAAATCCAGAAAATACATATTGCGTCAACATGACATCACTACGATGTCGCAAGAGGTCAACTGGGCGCCTCTAGTCAAACCTGACCAGGGGGTCCACAGTCGCTGATCGGGCTGGTTAGTGACGCTGATAGGTGGGGCTGGTCAACAGACACGTCAGCATAGTCAACTCTGACTGGTGGGTCCCGCGTGATTAAACTAATCTAAACAGAAGTTTAAGCCATGGTTAGTTAAGGGCATGGGGCCCATATGTCAGTGAGAGAGGGGGCTAATTAGCATGGTCATTAGCACTAACTAATCTACCTTGTCATCGGATTAACTCCGGCGATAACCGGAGCGCGGCGGCGATGCCCGTCCGGCCAACTCCGGCGACGGGAGGACGCGCGGCAGGTCTCGTTGGAACGGCCGTGGCGCGGCGCGTCCAGCGGTGGCTGCAGCTGTGGCTGGGGTGGCCGGTAGCGGCAACTGCGGCGAGCGAGGCGGCGGCCGGAGCTCGGCCTCGAGTGACTAGGGGGCTACGGTGCGGCTACGGACGAGCTACTAGGTGCGTTCGGCTACTGGGAGCGAGGTGAGGAAGATGACGTGCTCGGGCGCAAACTGCAGCGTCCGTAGTGGCAGCGGCGGCCGGAGTTCGGCCGCGACGGAGCTATGGCCTAGAGCTCGCAAACGCGAGGGGAAAGAGAGGGGTTCGGATCAGGAGCTCACTGCGAGGTCGTAGAGAAGCTCGGCGGGTTCGAGGGCGTCCTGCGTGCGGTGAATCGACTGCGGTGGTGGTCGGAGCCCAAGGGGGAAGACGACGGTGGTGTCGGTGTTGCAGGGCGTCCGGGCTTGCGCTTGCTGAGGGGAAAGCTTCACGGCATCGAGGCGGACGACAGGGTCAGAACAGAGAGGCACGGGGACGGCTGCGACCGCGGCGGTGCTCGTCGGCGGCCTCGGGTGCCCACAAAAAGAGAGAGGCGAGGGAGCAGAGGAGGGGGGAGAGAGAGCTGCGAGGGGAACAGGGGGAAAGGTCTCGGGCGTCTCTGTGGCGCGTTCAGAAGAGCCGGGGTGTCGCGATGGAAGCAGGAGCTGGCGCGCGCGGCGACCACGCTCCCTGCCTACTGGCGCGGGGAGGAAGACGACAGAGGGGGCTGCGGTGGTGGGTTGGGCCAGTTGGCTGGGCTGCCAGCTGGGCCGGCCAGGTGGGCTGCGCAGGTGGGCTGGTGTCTCTGGTGGACCTCAAGGTAAGTCCAGGTAAGGTCCGTTCCTTCCCTTTTCTATTTCTGTTTTTTTGTTTTTATTTAAATCTTTGCCACAGTTTTAAATCTAAGCAAAATTTAAAACTAGTGCCAAACTCCACTGAAATATTTATGTTGCCACAATGGACCCACCCAATTGCACATAAATTATTTGTTGGTATTTTGAAATATATTCCACATATTATGAATATAATTCCAAATGCAAATACAATAATGATTTAAATTCAGTGCCCAAAATAATCCACAAAAATGTTCACTATTTTTGGTTTGGGCCCAAGTCCTTGCCAAAATTACCAAACATTAATGGAAGCATTTTGGGTTCATTGAAGCATTTTTTTAAGCTGGTCCTATTTGGATTTTAAAGTGCTAGGGTTTGATCACCCCCATTTCAGGTTTCCAATAAATTTAGACATGATGCATACATGAAGCTAGACCAGTGCATCGCCAGAAGCTAGGGATGTGACAACTCACCCCCCCCCCCCCCTAAACAAGAATCTCGTCCTGAGATTCAAGACGTGAGGTAAGAAGACAAAGCGGACACTAAGTATCACAAACTTCATGATCCAACTGTCTTCTCGAGGGTGTTGATTTGTTGACTCAAATCGATCTTGACGTCTTGCTTGCGAGGTCTTCATCCAACACGATGATGACAGAAGAAGACTATAGAAAACGATCTCCTCGAAGATCGAGTATTCAAGATCAACTCATGGAGTGAGAGGTAAGAACATCTCTCGAGCTGAGATACGAAGCATTCATCCAAAGGGATGGATTGAAACATGATACGAAGGTTCATTAGGTAGACAACAATTTCACGATTAAGAAGGTGGTGAATGATGGTCAACATGGTGAGGAGTTGGGTTGCCATGATACCACAACGAGACACCTTTGGGATGGTGACTCATAGATATATCCCCTTAAGTGGCAAAAAGAATTACCTTTGATTCAGAGATCATTGAAACTCTTTATACCAGCCTAAGGCAAATCACAATCGATCATTTGAAGGAGTCTGAAAGAATGACATTCTCGGGTCAGAATGGATGTGGACTACCTTGTTGGAGACAACACAACGGATGATTTTTGATTATCATCGGGAATGGATGGAACCCATGGTGGGATGGCACAATGGTGGTGCAAGCTGGAAACAAAATGCAAATGCCGGAAATGATTCTAGTAACTGGGGAGGAACTCAACAGTAGAATAATTCTACTGTTGGAATGGTTATAGCATAACCGAGGAAACTGGGAGCAATCCCAGTTAGTGCTGATGATAACACCTAGTGTCTGTGCGTGCTTTCAAGAACTTGAGCATTTCCATATTCATCATGGTTTTACCAATATCCGTGACAAGGATCCTGGCAACACATCTTACTACCTTGACAAATAGTGATGGACAATGTAGATGCATAGAAAGACAACCCTTTCTTAGATTTCACCTTAGCGAGGCCAAGGGAACGAAATCTGGATAATCGACCGAGAGACATTTAGCACTCCGCTTCTAATGTTCTCCTTGATGTACTGGTTACTACGGTCATGCTTAAAGCATCAACATAGCCATCAAGTAGTGGTCGGACTTCGGAATACAAAGGATCCATAAGAACAACTTCTGGAGTAAATCCTACGAAATCCTTATGGGGAGGTGGCCAACTTCCTCAATCAAGATTCTACAATAATAGATCTTCCGGCTGGGTGTGTTGGCCACGACATCCACTTTACCGGTTACAGAGAGACCAACATTATAGTTCTTGGAGTACGTTCCAACCATCATATCTGCCTAAGATTCAGATCTGGTTGGTGTCAGGATATTCCAGACTCATCAAGTCTAGAAAGAAAAATGAAAGTTTGCAACGCAATTCGATGAGATGACGTTGCGAGATTCTCGGGGAATGAGCTACGATAGCAAGCTCCAAAACATGAGCTGGTTCTGCTACAAACCTATGAACACGCTATCCAAGACAAGCATGACCACATGGTAGTCTTATAATAAAACACTACCGAGTTCAGGTGGGGAACCATCATCGAGGATATCGGAATCCTTGTGCACTTATCGATGAACTTCTTATCCTTGAGCAAGTCAATCAGTGGCTTGGTGTGCTAGGAACACATATAGAATGGAGGCGGCCAACCTATCAAACGATAGGGTACTTCGTACATATGCGTGACTAACTTGGGATGATTCCAGAGGAAGAAAAAACAAGCTCTCTCGAATTCACGGCGGCAACTTACATACAATGCACGTGAATTAGAGGAAGTCACTCCATTCATCCGAACATATGCTTCATGAGCTAGCATGAAGAAATGCTTTCAAAAGTTTCCAACACTAGATTAATGCTCAACAAAATCATGGAGAAGATAAAAATGTTTTTGATGGGCTCAACAACAATTCATCCAGGTTTCCATGAAGATGGAGTTCCATAATTATGTGAACAAGTGATAGCATTGGTCAGACCCAAAAGATATAATGGTGTATGCTCAAGGGATCAACCACGAGTAAGACAACATTACGAATATCGTTGGTTCTGATTTGATTTGACGATAGCCCATACTCAAATCAAAGGTTTGGGGTAAGACAACAGATCCAACAATTGACCATGAGGATCAATCGATGAAGAAATCATCCTTCTACAACAAACACACAACCCAAGATATCCCTTTGGAAAAGAACTAAGTTAGACAAGCCTTTATCTTCCAACTCTCCAAGTTGTTGTTTAGCTTGACTAACTAGCTCAGGGGTATCCAACACATATTCTTGGAGAAGGGGTGGTTTATAAGAAACCAACTTGATCACGAGCTCAACATAGCGGTCAGGTGACAACCTGGTGATACTTCCGAGAAGATATTCGGAAAATCATGAACCACCGAAATGTTATTAGGCTCGAGGGCAATCTTGCTTTCAAGGCAAGATGGTATGATCAAGTGAGCGGGGATTTGACAAAATCCTAACATCAATCGGAGAGTGTACCAGGGAACTAGACTAGGTAGCACAATCTATCTTAGAATGATGATTCAATAACCAACACGCTAAGGATGAAATTATTGTCCTTTATCTACCAAGCAACATAGTTGCTAGGAATATTGATTTCACACATCACAATTCACTCGGCACTCCGGTTGCATTAACACAAGGTCCGAGGAATGGATAACGATGGCGAGAAGTATCACTGTATCAAGAGTTCATATGATGGTTTGCAATTCCCATGACATTCTTGACATAAGACGGTAATACTTCAGGGTAGAACAGAATCAAAAGCTGGATTAGCATTTTGATCTGCGGAATACAACTGCTTTGACCCAATCCTGGATATGAGAGAGGTACTGGAGTTTGTTCTCCTAATCATTCCGGAATAGAATGGCTTGACGGACCACAAGAGTGATAGGCATCGATGAACAAATGCTCACATACTCTTGTCTACCAATTGATAGACGGGGGTCGGAATACAACTAAGGAGGGACAAATCAAAGAACATAAAACTTCATGACTTGTGGAGGCATGGGTTAGTATGTCAAACCAAGTTCAACATATTTCTTCCGGATAACCCATGCAGAAGGTAGAACTGACAGAGTCACATCATAGAATAGAGAACTCGTCAAGAGCACTAGGGTTGTGATCTTTCGGTTCTGTGAGGAACTTTTGCCATAAATAGTTCATGGTATTTAAAAGAAAGAAATACCATGGACCTCGAGGATTATCACAAGGTTACTAATAACCTAAAGGAACGAGCAACACTATTAACATGAAGTAAGTGAAGTGAATCTCGGGTTCAAAAACCCAGGAGTAGAATACCTACTACTAAGTGGCATCACGGGATGCTTTCGAGAATAATGGCCAGAATCATCACACTGGGGACACAAAAGCATGGCTAAGTTACTAGGTGATACTCTAGACACCTAGGCTCATAATAATAGCTCCAACATAAATGTCGAGGCAATGAAATACCTCAACACACTAGTTAGTGTGGTTGATCTGGCCAAAAGAACATCGGGAACGGAAAGAAGGGACTTGCAAATGCATCAGACTATTTTAGAAACCTGGGACGACTCAGACAGCATAACGGCTGTAAATGCTCAAAAGATTTGAGACATCCTGCAAAATGGTGGCATAACCACTCGATCATCATAATATCAAGGTTTTGATATCAACTATGAATACACAGAAGTAGTAGGAACCCAACTGAAGCTTAGAACCATCAAACCTATAGGTCTACGGATTAGTAACACGTGATCCTGATAGAAAGAAGAGAAAGCCTAGTTTCTTAACCCCGTAGGAAAGATAAGATGACTCGGATCAGAGGCTATGAGGTATAAGGAGTAAAAAGAGCCTTACGTTCCAACCCACAATCAATTCCCCTACATATAACTAAAGCATTTCTAGACTCAACTTCGACCAGTTTGTCTTGGTAATCCTACAGGCAGTCAGACTCTGATACCAAAGCTGTCAGGACCCAGACTCAAAGCCACCCGATCTAGCGTGTAATACCTCATATCACTTTGCGGCCGCACACACGGTATTCCCACGGGTGTCGCCTTACCTTGCCCAGGACCGTTTGCGCCTTTTGGCACACGTATATGATAGTGTCGCTAGCATCCATATGACAAGGAGCCCGAGCTGACATGGCTAGTCGTGAACCCAAAGTGGCACTAACTTACGAGGACAGCATACATGACCAAAGAACGACCGTGTCGGTCATCACGAGTGAATCCGGCTGTAGCAACTAGGCTAGCAGACTCCGTAAACCGGCTGTAGCAGGCTAACAGACTCCGTAGACACACGCGTGACATTTCCCCGAAGGGACAGACACAGGAACGAAGAAGGACACATGCCGGCCAACCTAAGTGTTCTGGAGCAGTAGCAAGCTACCAAGGCTTAGTGGAAGCACTAGGAGACATTTCCCGGTAAGAGAGGCTACCAAGGATCAACAACTAGATAGTCAGATCCCACACATACCAAGCATTTCAATAACATACACACAATATGCTCGATATGTGCAAATACAACATGGCATCACAACATGACTCTACAACTCAAGTATTCTATTCAATAGGCTCCGAGGAGCGAGATATTACAAACATGGGTCTCTCGACCCAGCATTCAGAGCATACAAGGCAAAACACGAGCGGAAGCTTAACATGTCTGAGTACAGACATCTACAAATGAAAAAGGTTGAGAAGCCTGACTATCTACCAGATCCTGCCGAGGACAGAAGATCGTAGCTGAGGTAACAAGCTAAATGTCGAAGTCCACGCGGAACTACTAACGAGACCGAAGTCTCTCTGCAAAACATAAAATAGGCAAACGTGAGTACAAATGTACCCAGCAAGACTTACATCAGAACTAACTACATATGCATCATTATCAACAAAGGGGGTGGTGGAGTTTAACTGCAGCAAGCCAGCTTTGACTCGGTGGCTATCCTGAACTACGACTGCAAGTAACTCTTTCGAGGTGGTGCACACGAGTCCACATATTCACCATATCAATACACCACTATGGATCCGCTCCCGTCTCCCTACGAGAACGCCATGCACAGCACTCACGCTTATCTTGCGCATTTTAGAGTATCCACTTTGACTTGTCTATGAACTGTTATAGGCAACCCAAAAGTCCTTTACCGCGGACACGGCTATTCGAATAGATGATGTTAACCCTGCAGGGGTGTACTTCTTCATACATGTTTCCACCACTTAGTGTCTGCACACCACATGTGCTCGGCAGACTTCAAGCGAAAGCCGACGTGGGTGTAGACCACGACCTACCTAAACACTCAAGTCTCTAGTCCAGGTTTATCGCCTATTCAGGTTCCATCCGAGGAGTCCGGCCAAGTTTCCACATACGGCCCCGAACGATGTGTGCAGGGTTCCCGAGACACCAAACGGGCGCCCGGTACACCGTGCCACGTGCCTACCGCATCACAGCCCACCCTCCGGTCAGGCCAGGCACGGCCTCCAAAGATACTACAAACACCAGAAACTACTGGCAACTCCTGGACAGAGGACAAGGGTGATTAAGAAGTCGAGCGGGGTCATATTTCATGGCCGAATGCATGGTAGTAGCTGTTTCATGGATCACAAACACAGAACTCAGTTCCTGAGGACGGCTTCAATGAGACAACCCACCATGTTCTCCTACATGGCCTCTCACCGCTACCTTTACCAAATCGTATTCACACACTTAGCTCACACACAGTAGGACATGTTTACACACCTCCGATTCATCCCCGATGAATCAGACCTGACTCAACTCTAAGCAGTAGCAGGCATAACAAACAAGCATGAATGAGTAGGCACAACAGGGCTCAAACAACTCCTACTCATGATAGTGGGTTTCATCTATTTACTGTGGCAATGACAGGTCATGCAAAGGATAAAGGGGTTCAGCTACCGCAGGAAGTAACACATGAGTCGTTGTTGCCCTAATGCAGTAAAAGAGAGCAGGAGCGAGAGAGTAGGATTGTATCGGAATGAACAAGGGGGTTTTGCTTGCCTGGCACTTCTGAAGATAGTATAGTTCTTCATCGGTGTCATCGAACTCATCGTCAGAAGCACGTCTAGTGAGAGGGGACAAATACCGGCAACACAGAAGGAAACACAATCAATGCAATGCAACAATATTATGCATGATCATGACATGTCAATATGCTGTGATTTGAGCTAATGCATCTAGCAGTAGGTTAAATGGAGTTGGTTTGAATCCAAGATTCAAATTGACACTCCACATGTGGTTATTTCAATGCCATTCATACAATTTGTCCTAAACAGTAGTCATAAGTTGTTCTAACATGTATGAAACCAGTACAGATGGATAGATTGGATTTTTTGATCTTTTTCATATATAAATTATTTCATTCTGAGTTACGGTTGAATTTATATGAATTTTAGAAGTTTTGGATATTTTCTGGAATAATTTGTATAAGATTAAATCCAGAAAATACATATTGCCTCAGCATGACATCACCCTGATGTCAGCAGGTCAACTGGGCGCCTCCATGTCAAACCTGACCAGTGAGGTCCACTGGTCAGTGACTGGGGCTGGTTAGTGATGCGGATAGGTGGGGCTGGTCAACAAACACGTCAGCACAGTCAACTCTGACTGGTGGGTCCCGCATGATTAAACTAATCTAATCAGAAGTTTAAGCCGTGGTTAGTTAAGGGCGTGGGGCCCATATGTCAGTGAGAGAGGGGGCTAATTAGCATGGCCATTAGCACTAACTAATCTACCTTGTCACCGGATTAACTCCGGCGATAACCGGAGCGCGGCGGCGATGCCCGTCCGGCCAATTCCAGCGGTGGCTGCAGCTGTGGCTGGGGTGGACGGTAGCGGCAACTGCGGCGAGCGAGGCGTCGGCCGGAGCTCGGCCTCGAGCGGCTAGGGGGCTACGGTGCGGCTACGGACGAGCTACTAGGTGCGTTCGACTCATGGGGGCGAGGTGAGGAAGATGACGCGCTCGGGCGCAGACTGCAGCGTCCGTAGCGGCAGCGGCGACAAGGTCAGCGGCGGCCGGAGTTCGGCCGCGACGGAGCTATGGCCTAGAGCTCGCAAACGCGAGGGGAAAGAGAGGGCTTCGGATCAGGAGCTCACTGCGAGGTCGGAGAGAATCTCGGCGGGCTCGGGGGCGTCCTGCATCCGGCGAATCGACGGCGGTGGTGGTCGGAGCCCGAGGGGGAAGACGACGATGGTGTCGGTGTTGCAGGGCGTCGGGGCTTGCGCTTGCTGAGGGGAAAGCTTCATGGCGTCGAGGCGGACAGCAGGGTCAGAAAGGAGAGGCACAGGGACGGCTGCGACCGCGGCGGTGCTCGTCGGTGGCCTCGGGTGCCCACGAACAGAGAGGGGGGAGGGAGCAGAGGAGGGGGAAGACAGAGCTGCGAGGGGAACAGGGGGGAAAGGTCCCGGGCATCTCCATGGCGCGTTCAGAAGAGCCGGGGTGCCGCGGTGGAAGCAGGAGCTAAGCAGCAGCAGCGACTCGCCCCCGCCATCTTGGCTGGGAGGAAGACGACAGAGGGGGCTGCGGTGGTGGGTTGGGCCAGTTGGCTGCGCTGCCAGCTGGGCCGGCCAGGTGGGCTGCGCAGGTGGGCTGGTGTCTCCGGTGGACCTCAAGGTAAGTCCTGGTAAGGTCTGTTCCTTCCCTTTTCTATTTCTATTTTTTTTATTTAAATCTTTGCCACTGTTTTAAATCTAAGCAAAATTTAAAACTAGTGCCAAACTCCATTGAAATATTTATGTTGCCACAATGGACCCAGCCAATTGCACATAAATTATTTCTGGGTATTTTGAAATATATTCCACATATTATGAATATAATTCCAAATTCAAATACAATAATGATTTAAATTCAGTGCCCAAAATAATCCACAAAGATGTTCACTATTTTTGGTTTGGGCCCAAGGCCTTGCCAAAATTACCAAACATTGATGGAAGCATTTTGGGTTCATTGAATGCATTTTTTAAGCTGGACCTATTTGGATTTTAAAGTGCTAGGGTTTGATCACCCCCATTTTAGGTTTCCAATAAATTTAGACATGATGCATACATGAAGCTAGCCCAGTGCATTGCCAGAAGCTAGGGATGTGACAGTTAGATCACCCCCGGCACCGCGTATTGCCTTGTTATATTTTTGTGATGCTTTGTTTGCTCTGTATTTACTGTTTCTTCCCCCTCTTCTTCTCCGGTAGACCCCGAGACCGTCATTGATGCCACTGTGCACGACTACATCACCGACGACCATCCTTCTCAGCTGAGCTTCCAGGCAAGCCCCCCCTCCTTGATCACCAGATATCGCCTATTCTTCTCTATACTGCTTGCATTAGAGTAGTGTAGAATGTTACTACTTTCGGTTAATCCTATTCAGTTGCATAGCCTGTTATTGTTGCTAAAGTTGTTACCCTTACCTGCTATCCTACTGCTTAGTATAGGATGCTAGTATTCCATCAGTGGCCCTACACTCTTGTCCGTCTGCCATGCTATACTACTGGGCCGTGATCACTTCGGGAGGTGATCACGGGCATATGCTATAGACTTTATACGGTTACATTACTTATGATACTGTTCGGAGATGGGGCTGAAGGGGCAGGTGGCTCCATCCCGGTAGAGGTGGGCCTGGGTTCCCGACGGCCCCCAACTGTTACTTTGTGGTGGAGCGACAGGGCAGGTTGAGACCACGAAGGAGAGAGGTGGGCCTGGCCCTAGTCGGCGTTCGCGGATGCTTAACACGCTTAACGAGATCTTGGTATTTGATCTGAGTCTGGCCATTTGGTCTATACGCACTAACCAGCTACGCGGGAACAGTTATGAGCACTAGACGTGTTGGTATCATCTGAAGCCTTCGTGACGTCAGCGACAGAGCGGGCGCGCCGGTTTTGGACGTAAGCCTGCTCTTGTATTAAGGGGGCTAGTTCTGCTTCCGGCCGCCCATGCAACGTGCAGGTGTGCTAAGGGCGATGGGCCCAGACCCCTGTGCGCTTAGGTTTAGACCGGCGTGCTGACCTCTTTGTTTGCCTAGGTGGGGCTGCGACGTGTTGATATTCCGAGGCCGGGCATGACCCAGGAAAGTGTGTCTGGCCAAATGGGATCAAGCGTGTTGGGTTATGTGGTGCACCCCTGCAGGGAAGTTTATCTATTCGAATAGCCGTGATCTTCGGTAACAGGACGACTTGGAGTTGTACCTTGACCTTATGACAACTAGAACTGGATACTTAATAAAACACACCCTTCCAAGTTCCAGATATAACCCGGTGATCGCTCTCTAACAGGGCAACGAGGAGGGGATCGCCGGGTAGGATTAGGTTATATGATGCTACTTGGAGGACTTCAGTCTACTCTCTTCTACATGCTGCAAGACGGAGGCTGCCAGAAGTGTAGTCTTCGATAGGATTAGTTATCCCCCTCTTATTCTGGCATTCTGTAGTTCAGTCCACTGATATGGCCCTTTACACATATACCCATGCATATGTAGTGTAGCTCCTTGCTTGCGAGTACTTTGGATGAGTACTCACGGTTGCTTTCTCTCCCCTTTTTCCCCTTTCCTTTCTTCTGGTTGTCGCAACCAGATGCTGGAGTCCAGGAGCCAGACGCCACCGTCGACGATGACTCCTACTACACTGGAGGTGCCTACTACTACGTGCAGCCCGCTGACGACGACCAGGAGTAGTTTAGGAGGATCCCAGGCAGGAGGTCTGCGCCTCTTTCGATTTGCATCCCAGTTTGTTCTAGCCCTCTTAAGGCAAACTTGTTTAACTTATGTCTGTACTCAGATATTGTTGCTTTCGTTGACTCGTCTATGATCGAGCACTTGTATTCGAGCCCTCGAGGCCCCTGGCTTGTATTATGATGCTTGTATGACTTACTTTATTTTTAGAGTTGTGTTGTGATATCTTCCCGTGAGTCCCTGATCTTGATCGTACACATTTGCGTGTATGATTAGTGTATGATTGTATCGGGGGCGTCACAGGTAGCCTCTCTTATGGGGAAATATAGTCTTGTGATTCCATGACCCATAGTAGTCCGCTACAGCCTGGTTCACCGGAGTCCTGCTAGCCCAAAGACTACTTTGCTCCTAACACTTGATCGGCCGGCATGTGATTCATTTCGTTCCTGTGTCTGTCCCTTCGGGGAAATGTCACGCGGTGACTGAGGGACTCCTGGATTAGGGGGTATCCGGATGGCCGGACTGTAAACATCGTCTGGACTATTGAAGCGTGAAGATACAAGACTCAAGACTTCGTCCCATGTCCGGATGGGACTTTCCTTGGCGTGGAAGGCAAGCTTGGCGATCCAGATATTATATTTCCTTCCTTGTAACCGACTCCATGGAAACCCTAGCCCTCTCCGGTGCCTATATAAACCGGAGAGGTTGGTCCTTAGAAGGCCGATCACAATTACAATCATACCATCATAGGCTAGCTTCTAGGGTTTAGCCTCTACGATCTCGTGGTAGATCTGCTCTTGTACTACCCATATCTTCAATATAAATCAAGCAGGAAGTAGGGTTTTACCTCCATCGAGAGGGCCCGAACCTGGGTAAACATCTGTGTCCCTTGCTTCCTGTTACCATCAGCCTAGACGCACAGATCGGGAGCCCCTACCCGAGATCCGCCGGTTTTGACACCGACATTGGTGCTTTCATTGAGAGTTCCTCTATGTCGTCGCTACAGGGTTTGATGGCTCCTCCAGTCATCATCAACAACGCAATCCCGGGTGAGACCTTTCTCCCCGGACAGATCTTCGTGTTTGGCGGCTTCGCCCTGCGGGCCAACTCGCTTGGCCATCTGGAGCAGATCGACAGCTACGCCCCTGGCCACCAGATCAGGTTCGGAAACCTGAACTATACAGCGGACATCCGCGGAGACTTGATCTTTGATGGATTCGGGCCTATGCCAGGAGCACCGGACAGTCACGACGAGCAGGGCTTAGACCTCTTGTCGGACGAAGCTCGGGGTATCACCCCCGCAGTAGCCCCGGACCTAAATCCGGAGCAGGCTCCGCTGCCTAAGGACGGAGGGATGGACCCCGTCCCGCAGGTCGCGCACTCATCGGCGGTGGAGCCGAACACTAGCCTTACCTCTGTGGTGTCCTGTGACTCCGAACTCCCCGGATTTGTATCCGGACGCCGGTTACAATCCGCGCACTCCCGAGCCAGTCGAGCCAGGTTGTCTCCGGTAATGGAGTTCACTGCTGCGGATATCTTACAGCACTCGCCCTTCGGCGACATGCTGGACTCATTAAAGTCTCTCTCTCTTTGTCACGAGGCTCTCGGCCGAACTATGTGCGGCTCGAGTGGGAAGCAGACGATGAAGGAATTTGTTGCCCACCTACCACCCACTTCATTGCCACGGTCGATGATTTAACCAAGGTACTGGACTTCGACTCCGAAGACATCGACGGTATGGACGACGATGCAGGAGAAGAACATGAACCACCGCTCACTGGGCGGTGGACAGCCACCTCTTCTTATGATATATATATATATGGCGGACACTCAAGGAAAAAATGGCGATGAGGCAACGGAGGATAAGACCTCGTGGAAAAAGCAAAGAATGGGCGCGTCGGCAGCCACCCAAGCCCCGCCACAGAATACCGCCCAGAGACGAAAACAATCCGAATGGTGCCAAGAAGAATACAACCTGATCAGCCCGCCGAAAGCAGGCCGAACAGAGGATGAGCAGGTCAGCCCGGAAGAACAAGCGACGGACGGATACCCGGAGGAGGACAGCTACATGCCCTCCGAATACGAGATTAGCCTCGGCGACGACGAAGTTCGGGCGTGCTCGCGGATCCCAGAGAGCAGAGCGCTATAAGCGCCGGCTTATAGCCACTGCGAGGAGCCTGAAAAAGAAGCAGCAGCAACTCCAAGCTGATCAAGACCTGCTCACAGATAGATGGACTGAAGTCCTGGCAGCCTAGGAATACGGACTCAAGCGCCATATGGCTGACCGGCCACCTCGTGGCCGGGATAAAACGGCATATCAGTCCGCATACCAGCCAACACCCCCACGCCAACATACTACGACCCGGGGCAACAAACCAGGACAACCAAGATCGATCTACGGATCGCGAGGGCGCGCCTCAGCACACGACGACGAACGTCACGCCGGATACACCTTCAACAAGTCCGGCCGGGCCGAATATAGCCACCCAGAGCAATTCTACCTGCATAGCCACATAGCCCGGCACAGAGGCGCCGCGCACCCCCTCTTCTTCACTGATGATGTAATGGATCATGGATTCCCAGAAGGGTTCAAACCCGTAAACATTGAATCATATGATTGCACAACAGACCCCGCGGTATGGATTGAAGATTTCCTTCTCCACATTCACATGGCCCGCGGAGACGATCTACGCGCCATCAAGTATCTTCCCCTTAAGCTCAAAGGACTAGCCCAACACTGTCTAAACAGTCTACCAGCAAATTCCATTGGCAGCTGGGAAAACCTGGAAGACGCATTCCTCGACAACTTCCAGGGCACATATGTGCGACCACCAGATGCCGATGACCTGAGCCACATTACTCAACAGCCCGGAGAGTCAGCCAGGAAATTCTAGACTCGGTTCCTAACTAAAAAGAACCAAATAGTCGACTGTCCGGACGACGAAGCCCTGGCGGCTTTTAAGCATAATATCCGTGACGAGTGGCTCGTTCGACACCTTGGCCAGGAAAAACCCAAGTCCATGGGAGCTCTCACAACACTAATGACCCGCTTTTGCACGGGCGAGGACTGCTGGTTGGCTCGCAGAAGCACTATGCCACATTCTGGCACTTCGGATGGCCGCGACAATAACGGCAAGCCACAGCGTAACAGACATAAGCGACGGAACAACAACAACAGCACGGAAGACACGGTAGTCAACGCCGGATTCAGCGGATCCAAGCCCGGTCAGCGGAAGAAGCCGTTCAAAAGAAATAATCAGGGACCGTCCAGTCTGGACCGCATACTGGAGCGCTCGTGCCAAATTCATGGCACCCCCAACTTGCCAGCCAACCACACCAACAGAGATTGCTGGGTATTCAAACAGGCCGGCAAAATAAACGCCGAAGACAAGGACAAGGGGCTGCACAATGACGATGACGAGGAGCTCCGACGTCCGAACATGGGGGGACAGTAGAAATCCCCCCCCCCCCAGGTGAAAACAGTCAACATGATCTATGCCACGCACATCCCCAAGCGGGAACGGAAGCGGGCACTACGGGACGTCTATGCGATCGAGCCAGTCGCCCCCAAATTCAACCCATGTTCAGCTTGTCCGATCACCTTTGATCGTAGTGATCACCCTACTAGCATCCGTCACGGCGGCTCAGCCGCATTGGTCCTAGACCCAATCATCGACGGATTCCACCTCACGCGCGTCCTCATGGACGGCGGCAGCAGCCTGAACCTGCTTTATCAGGACACAGTGCGCAAAATGGGCATTGCCCTTCAAGGATCAAGGTCACCAAAACCACCTTTAAAGGTGTGATTCCTCGAGTAGAGGCCTGTTGCATGGGCTCTATAACATTGGAAGTGGTCTTCGGATCTCCGGATAACTTCCGAAGCAAAGAGTTAATCTTCGATATCGTCCCTTTTCGCAGTGGTTACCACGCACTGCTCAGACGAACCGCATTCGCTAGATTCAATGCGGTACCACACTACGCATACCTCAAGCTCAAGATGCCAGGACCACGCTGGGTCATAACAGTGAATGGAAATATGGACCGCTCTCTAATGTAAGAACATATCGCAGCCCTCGCGGCGGAAGTACAATGCGGCCTCCTCCGACAAACCAATCCGCGACAACAACTCCAAGCACCGCCAAGAGAGTCCGAGCACCCCGAACAGATCATAAGGCACGCCAAGAGCGCGACTAGCAGTCCGCCTCCGCTTAAGCCCCATCAAAGCAGCATTCGTGCCACGCGTACACAATTACGCACTCAAGATACCATGGGCGTAGGCGGAGGCTCAACAACGACTCAGTCAAAAGAGCGGGATAACCGCCACATACCTTCATAACCTGTCCTTCTTCTTTTTCAGGACAGTGCTTTAGAGCAGCCTCTTCAGAAGAGCCTAATTGTCGGACTTCACAGGAGAGAAAACCAAGGAGGCAACAGGCTTCGCGCACATAAGGAAACACCCAGGTGGAATCTATTTATGATCGTTATACCTATTTTATATATCCATACGCGGCCTTCCCCAGGATAGGACATGTTAAATAGTCCTATTTATCTCCGCTTAATGCATTCATTATAAACATACGCTTAAACGTATTTTCATCAATGGGAGATTATATAGCTTCAGCTCATTATTGTTATTTGAACATTTTTCTTACAAATGTTTCTTTGATATTGCATCCGTACACTATGATACGGTCCGTTTGCCAGGGGCTTCCTATGGTGTCCCGTTCTACGGCAAATAAAGTCCGAACACTTTGCACAGTGCGGCACCCCGAACTTATAGCACTATATGCATCACTCGAATCATGTCTTGGGTCTCTGATTGGGTTAGCCCGCTCCTTGTTTTGGTACCTTATGTTCCGTTATATCGGCTAAGGTAGCGAGGGAGAACTATCTGCGATTGTGTCCCGGTTCTTCCGGACGAGCACCTCAGTAGAGAAAGCCGAAAACTGACCGGCATGATGAGGCGAGAGCTGGTCCCTGTTCGAGAGGTCTTAAAATCCTTAAAGATTTTTTCCGCTTTAAGCGATGAGTCAGCCTTGTCCAATTTAGGCGTATATAGCGCCCCAATTCGGCCCTCCGAATTCTAGGGGCTTCGCCGAAATTTAAAATTATAGACTTCTATGGCTAAGTGAAAGTTATAAAGCCGCATAGTCTGATTGCCTTGTTCACTGCGCCGGATACCTCCTTAAGGGACCAAACATTTGGATAAAGAGTATCCGGGTTTTTCCAGGAACACCCCGGCACTAGGTACGTGGGGGCGGAAGCTGACGAATGGCCTACTTTCAGAATTTGATAAACAGCCGCACAGATGGTAATATTCTAAATCAAAACAGTGCTACATAGCACAGGGAACTTCGTCCTTAAATTACAACAACGGCAGAGGTACATTTAGTCAAAGATCTTGTCTTTTGTACATTCGTCGGCCACGAGACGAGCGCCCTTCATAACGCCATCATAGTACTTCTCGGGATGGCGATGCTCCTTGCCCTCCGGCGGACCGTCCTTCACCAACTTCTCCGCATCCAGCTTGCCCCAATGCACCTTCGCGCGGGCAAAGGCCCGGCGGGCACCCTCGATGCAAACGGATCGCTTGATTACTTCAAGCCGCGGACAGGCATTCACCATCCGCTTGATCAAGCCAAAGTAGCTAGAGGGCAGGGGCTCACCAAGCCACATCCGGACTATGAAATCTTTCATAGCCACTTCGGCCGCCCTGTGGAGTTCGACCAACTGCTTCAGTTGGTCACTCAGAGGTGTTGGGTGTTCGGCCCCAGCATATTGGGACCAGAACAGCTTCTCCGTTGAGCTCCCCTCTTGGGTACGGTAGAACTCTGCGACATCTGATACGCTGCGTGGAAGATCAGCGAATGCCCCTGGAGAGCTCCGAATTCGAGTAAGTAAAAGAAACGCTTCCTCCACATGTTTGCTTTGCACAAAGAATTTCTTACCCGCCGCTATCTTTTTTGCCTCCTGGATCTCCTGCTGTGCCTTCTCGGCTTCGCCCTTGGCGTCTTTCATACTCACAAGGGCCTTCGCAAGCTTGGCCTCTTTCATCTTCAGATCCGCCTCCACGGACTCGAACTTCTTGCTGAGGTCCTGCAGCTCTTGCTGTACCTCACCCACTCTAGCACTTTGCTTCTCGTGCTCTTTGCATTCCAAGGCCGCCTTGTCTTCGGCCTCGAATAGCGCTTTCTTCAGGGATGCCACTTCGGCGGTAGATCCTGTCACACAGTAACGACGTTGTATCGTCAGACTAAACAATTTTATCTATCTTTACACACATAAGAGCGGAGAATCACTCACCTTTGCTCTCTTCGAGCCGCCTCTTCGTGAGGTCGAGCTCTCCCAGCGCCTGCTCCAGGTCCCGCTTTAGTTCAGAACCTCGGCTGTGCGGGAAGCAGCGGCAAGCAGCATGGCCTGCTTATTCACATAAACACTTATTAGACTCCTGCGGATTATAATTGAAACTCCGTTTGGCTTTTCTTTTCGTACACCAAACAGAGTATCAGGGGCTACTACCTATCGGGTGGTAATTTCACACATTTTTATTACTTACCTCGAAGCCCGTAAGGAGGCTGGTGCAGGCTTCGGTTAGTCTACTCTTGGCATACAGAACCTTTTGAATCACCGCACTCATAAGAGTACGGTGCTCGTCATCCATGGAGGCGCCTCGAAGCGCTTCCACCAGACTATCCGGCGCCGCTGGCGCGACGGAATTCCTCGGCACGGACGGCTCGCCCTCCCTAACGAGGGGCTGCCCTCCTAAATCCGGAACCGTTAAGGGTTCCGGAACAGTGTTCGGTCGAGAGTCCGTCTTGCTGCGGCTCTCATCGACGTGATCCGCAGGGATCTTGAACCCCACATGTCTGACATTTGGCACTCCGCCTTGGGGTGTCTCCAGGGTCATCTCCCCCTGCTCGGGGAACCTTCGGGACAACACCTCCGTGTCATCCGCAGGCTGAGGAGTGGTGGCCGTTGGGAGCAAGTTCATCTCTGAAGCGCTCAGAGACCCATCCAAAGACGACACCTCCGGATGAGCCCTGGCCGGACTGCATATTTGTTCGGTGTTATTAAACAACTATGAAGTAAAATCACGGTAGAGTGCGGACACTTACGATCGCGCCAGGGGCTTCCCCCTGGGCAGCCACCCTTCCTCGTTATGAGCGGCCTTGGTGGAGTAGTCCGGAAGGGACGTCTTTCCCTTCTTGGGCGTCCCAGCCTCCCCCTCTGGGGCGGCTTTCCTATTTTTCTCCTCCCCGGTGTGGGGAGGTAGAGTTTATTCTTGCGTCCCCCGCCTCCGCGGGAGGAATCTGTTTCGTCGTCGTCGGACGACGTGGGTATGACGGCCTTGCGTCGAGGGCCTCTCCCGGCCCCACCGCCCGTCTCCTCAGGCCTCTCATCCTTTCCGGATGGGGCGGCTTCTTCTTCTTCTTCTTCCTCCTCTTCGGGGGAGGAGTGTGCCTCATCGTCTTCGGGCGAGGCTTCCGGCACAACCTTACGCCGGAGACCCTACGTTGTCCCCGGGGCCTTCTTTTCGGCCTTCTTCTCCGGTGCCTTGTAGGCGCCGGATCAACATCTCACAAGAGATCATCACCTGATCTTCAGCAACGGAGCCGGACAGTCAATCTGCTCCACTGTCTCCACATAGTCCTGATCAAATATACACAAATACTTAAGACTCCCCCATGAATGTATAGGGAAAAACCGAACCCGGTGGTAGTCCCAAAACTCAACGGACGCGGAGCCACGCTGCATGAAGTCCGCAGTCCTCGGATGTGGGAGGAGGTACTTCGGAGGCCTTAAACAACTCCTTCCACGCGTCTTTGTGCTTCATGCCATAGAGCCACTGAAGCTCTGGTGTTCGGCCGGGACGAACTCCCACAGATTGAATTCCCGCCTTTGGCACGGCAGAATCCGGCGAACGAGCATGGCCTGGATCACGTTGACAAGCTTGATGTTCTTGTCCTTCATGCTCTTGATGCAGGTTTGGAGTCCGTCAGCTCATGGGTTCGCCCAAGTCAGGCCCTTCTTTTCCTGTGAGGTGAGCCGCATGGGGCTCCGGATCGAACTGGGGCCGCCGCCCGATTAGCGCCAGCTGCTCTCGGTGATGTAGAACCACCCCAATTGCCACCCTTTTACGGTCTCCGGAAAGGAGCCGTCCAGCCAGGTGACGTTAGGCATCTTGCCCACCATGGCCCCTCCGCACTCCGCTTGCTGGCCGCGTACAATCTTCGGCTTCACGCAGAAGATTTGCAGCCACAGGCCGAAGTGAGGCTGGATGCGGAGGAAAGCCTCGCATACGACGATGAACGCCGAGATGTTGAGGATTTAAATTGGGGCTAGATCATGGAAATCTAGCCCATAGTAGAACATGAGCTCGTGGACGAAGGGTGAAGTGGAAACCCCAGTCCACGGACGGCGGGGTCCCGGGTCGAATGACCTGCCCAGCGTCCGATGGCCGGTGCGCTATGTCTGCGGCCAAGTATCCGCCGCTCAAGATTTGCGATATGCTTCTCCTTGACGGTGGAAGCCACCCACTTGCCTCCTGCTCCGGACATGTTTAGCTGTGCGGAGAAGACTTGGCCTTGGGCACTGGAGCTCGAGGGGGCAAGAGTGGGCAAAGGAGGAAGAAGGCGTGGGTAAAATGGAGAAATCTTATCCCTTTATAGAGGCGACGAAAGCGGTGCGCCTCCCCACTTGCCCGTTGGGAATCGCTTGCTTCCCAAGCGCCACGATTGATGATGTGGTGGGATTACCCGTACCCGTATTGATGAGAATCCCGTGATAAGGGGACACGATCTCTGCTTTGACAAGACGTGTCAAGTAAACCGCCTCGCAATATGCGTTGTGGCTGGTTGTGGGAAAACGGTTCGAATAATGACCCGACCGTAATGACGCGTCGCGTTGCCTAAAAAGTTGTCAGCAGATTGCATTTGTGAAATACCATTCTCTCTATGGTGGCATGTGAAGGTCATTTTGTGGATCCGGACACGGTTCAGGTGTTCGATAATTACTTTGGAGTATTCGGAGGAGGAACCCGCCCTGCAATGCCGAAGACAAGACTGTGTGCCGGACTCATCGTCATTGAAGACTGGTTCAGGGGCTACTGAGGGAGTCCTGGATTAGGGGGTATCCGGACAGCCGGACTGTATACATCATCCGGACTATTGAAGTGTGAAGATACAAGACTCAAGACTTCGTCCCGTGTCCAGATGGGACTTTCCTTGGCGTGGAAGGCAAGCTTGGTGATCCGGATATTATATTTCCTTCCTTGTAACCGACTCCATGTAAACCCTAGCCCTCTCTGGTGCCTATATAAACCGAAGAGGTTGGTCCTTAGAAGGCCGATCACAATTACAATCATACCATCATAGGCTAGCTTCTAGGGTTTAGCCTCTACGATCTCGTGGTAGATCTACTCTTGTACTACCCATATCTTCAATATTAATCAAGCAGGAAGTAGGGTTTTACCTCCATCGAGAGGGCCCGAACCTGGTTAACATATGTGTCCGTTGCTTCCTGTTACCATCAGCCTAGACGCACAGATCGGGACCCCCTACCCGAGATCCGCCGGTTTTGACACCGACAGTGACATCCGGAGTCCTGCCTAGCCTGCTACAGCCCAGGTTCTCGGAGTCCTGTTAGCCCAGTGCTACACCCCGGATTCGCACGCTGCTGACCGACATGCTCGATGTTGATTCATGTATTCCTGTCCCCGTAAGTTAGTGCCACTTTGGGTTCACGACTAGTCATGTCGGCCCGGGTTCTCTGTCATATGGATGCTAGCGACACTATCATATACGTGAGCCAAAAGGCGCAAACGGTCCCGGGCCATGGTAAGGCGACACCCGTGGGAATACCGTGCGTGAGGCCGCAAAGTGATGTGAGCTGTTACCGGCTAGATCGATGTGACTTGGAATCAGGGTCCTGACAACGTTGGTATCAGAGCCTGACTGCCTGTAGGATTACCGAGCCAAACCGGTCGAAGTTGAGTCTAGAAATGATTTAGTTGTATGTAGGGGAATTGATTGTGGGATTGAACGTAAGGCTCTTTTTACTCCTTATACCTCATGCCCTCTGATCCGAGTCATCTTATTTGTCCTACGGGGATTTAGAACTAGGCCTTCTCATCTATCTATCAGGATGACGTGTTACTAATCCATAGACTTATAAGATTGTTGGATTTAAGCCCAGTTCAGTTGCTACTACTTCCGTGTGTTGTTAGTTGATCTCAGAACCTTGATTTTATGATGTTGAGTGGTTATGCCACCATTTTGCAGGATGTCTCAAAACTTTTTGAGCATTTACAGCCGTTATGCTGTCCGAGTCATCCCAGGTTTCTAAATAGTCTGATGCATATGCAAATCCCTTCTTTTTGTTCCCGGTGTCCCTTTGGGCCAGTACAACCACACTAATCAGTCTGTTGAGGTACTCCATTTGCCTCAGCATTTGTGTTGGAGCTATTATTATTACCCTAGGTGTTTTAGGGAGTCACCTAGTAAGCTAGCCATGCTTTATATTCCTAGTGTGATGATTCTGGCCATCATTCTCGAAAGCATCCCGTGATGTTATTAGTTAGTAGGTATTCTATTCCTGGGTTCTTGAACCCGAGATTCACTCTACTTACCTCCTGTTGATAGTGTTTGCTAGTTCCTTTATGATATTAGTAACCTTGCGATAGTCCTCGAGGTCTGTGGTATTTCCTTCTTCCGAATACCATGAACTTCTTATGGCAGAAGTTCTTTGAACCAAAAGATCACAACAAGTGTGCTCTCGATGAGTTCCCCATTCTATATTGTGACTCTTCCAGTCCTGCCTCTCTGCATGGGTTATCCGGAAGAAACTTGTTGAACTTGGTTCGACATACTAATTTATGCATCCACAACTCAGAAAGTTATATGTTCCTTGAGTTGACCCTCCTCAGTTGTATTCCGACCCTAGTCTATCAATTGATAGCCAGGAATAGTTGTGCATTCGTGTTCATTGATGCCTATTATTCTTGTGGTCCATCAAGCCATTCTATTCCGGAATGACTAGGAGAAACAAACTCCAGTACCTCATCCATTTCTAGGATTGGGTCAAAGCAGTTGTATTCCGCAGATCAAATGCACTCAAGCTTTTGTTCTGTTCTACCTAGCCTGCTACAGCCCGGTTTCCCGGAGTCCTGTTAGCCCAGTGCTACAGCCCGGATTCGCACACTGCTGACCGACATGCTCGATGTTGATTCATGTATGCCTATCCCCATAAGTTAGTGCCACTTTGGGTTCACGACTAGTCATGTCGGCCCGGGTTCTCTGCCATATGGATGCTAGCGACACTATCATATACGTGAGCCAAAAGGCGCAAACGGTCCCGGGCCATGGTAAGGCGACACCCGTGGGAATACCGTGCGTGAGGCCGCAAAGTGATATGAGGTGTTACCGACTAGATCGATGTGACTTGGAATCGGGGTCCTAACAATTTGACATGAAGAAAGCAGTAGCAATAAACTGAATGATCAATATGCTAAGCTAACAGATGGGTCTTGTCCATCACATCATTCTCCTAATGATGTGATACCGTTATCAAATGACAACTCATGTCTATGGTAAGGAAACCTTAACCATCTTTGATCAACGAGCTAGTCTAGTAGAGGCTCACTAGGGACACGGTATTTGTTTATGTACCCACACATGTATTTAAGTTTCTAGTCAATACAATTCTAGCATGAATAATAAACCTTTATCATGAATAAGGAAATATAAAATAACAACTTTATTATTGCCTCTAGGGCATATTTCCTTCAGTGTGCCCATTGTGCTCATCCACTCAATCCACCAAAGCAGGAGTAGGGTTTTACGCTATCCAGCGGCCCGAACCTGGGTAAAAACCACCAGCGTCACCATCGTCGTGTTGTTCTATGGTTTTTGCTCTTTGTGCAACGTGATCTCCCCCTCGTGGAACCATAAGGGGCTCATGTCCCCATAAGTGATCGTGATCCCTACGACACCGTGCGTTGCCACGAGTATCTCTACTCTTGTAAAAAAAATGAGTAGGTGATCATGGTGTGCCTGCCATCCTGCAATATAGATCGTTCGATCTATATCTGGCAGATAAAAAGCAAACTATGGCAATTTTGCAAAAAGATACCCGCACCCCTATCCACACTTGCAGATAAGGCCTTCCCTCATTCACCTTTGTCTCCCACGAGATAAACACCTTGTATAAATGCATCTTGATGTTCCGTGCAACGCATGGGCCTCTTGCTAGTAAAAATAAATATTGTTCTCGAGTAATGGGTATATCATTGCCGCACCTATGCACGCGAACATTTATCGTAACATAGTACCTCGTGCTGGATAGTCGTAATATTACAAGTTTCAAACTGATATTACAAATTCTAGGAGTAATGCTGCACCTATGAAGAGGGAATTATTAGGAAGTTTACGTAAGAACTTTCGTTACGTAGATGCAACATTATCATACAAAAAAATCCACCGCCCTGACAAGTCACTAATGGGCAAATAATTTTTTTAGTGTCTGGTGACTTGATGTTTCAAAAACAAATTCAGCTTCTCTGGAGCCTTTGTCATTTAGGCTTAGACGCTTGTGGTGAACAGCATGCCATTCATTGTTGTGCCGAAGAATGCCAAACCTCATTACCTTGAGCACACTTGCCTCCAGAACAAAGATCCTGGCCAATTTAATCACAGATGTGCTGCCTCGGTAGTCGATCAAATCAATTTCTGTAAGATGGAGTTCAAGGCATTGGATGAGATTGTTATAGTGCAACACATTTCTAACTTTCGAGTCTTTTTTTATCTGCAAAAGAAGAGAACATATTAGAGCAGCTAGCTGTATAAGATTGTCGTGTCATCAAGAGGTACCAATATCATTCGCTCATACGATAGGGTTGGCTCTAAGGCTAATGATATTTTTCACTCTCTCTCTTTCCCTTTCCTATCATTTACCTAGGAGCACGTGAAGCGCTTTGGCATTTGTTGCCTTCCACAATGTTGCCGATGCCATATTTCTCAAAACTATGCCACATAATACGCATCGATGTCAAATCAAAAGATTTTTGCACAGCTCTAGCAATGTGAGAGAGTTGGCACCGCTTTGCACACAGACCCACATGTATAAAAAAAATCAATCAAACCAACTACACCAGCATCTCCCTCTCCCAACAAGTGTATTTTTATTGCCTCAGTCCTCTCCCTCTCGCACATAAGTGTTTTCATTGCGTGAGTTAATTTGGCACTGGAGCAAAGTAGGAGATCCAGACAGGGGCACCAGGTGAGCAATGGAGGGCATCAATGCCAAATGCATCAGAAGTGAATTTGGCACGTGTTTTGGCCTACAGAGTGGAGGGCCGTTATAGCCCACTTTTGTACTACTACCTCGTATTTAGTGTAAGATTTTGACCATATATTTACCTAAGAAAATGCCAATGCATGTCACAAAAAATTATACCATTTGAAATTATGATCAAATACGAATCCAACGATATAATTTTTAGTGACATGCATTAACATTTCGTTAGTTAAATCTATGGTCAAATTTTGATACTACAAAATATGAAGAGTAAACCAGGACCGAGGTAGTACTTGCTCTTAGGCTAAGCATAGAGTTACTAGTCTAAGTTACTTGGCACTGTGAGTAGCCTAGGCTACTAGTACAACAAAAAATGATGCAGGTGATCATGTGAGAAAAAAAATACTAAAAGCATTTCTTTCGGTGCAGTGCGTAGTTGCAGTTTTGAACACTACACTTGTCATCGTAATTTGGGAAAATTACGAAAAAAATTGAGCTACGTTGTGATTACCGTTTACTAATAGGAAAGAAGTTTCACCTCAATGAGTAGCTTCTCCGTGCACGGAAAGCATCTAAGGAATCCAACAACTTGATCTAGATTGGGGCCGATAGATTTTGTTGCCAAGATCTTCACTGTGCGCACAGACTGGGTCAAGCTTGTGGGAACCATTTTTTGAATGATAGTCATAAATACATCATGAAGAAATTTAAAAATGTGAATTTCAAGAAGACGGAGAAGAAGATGAGTGTTGTACCTAAACGATTATGGATCCAGTAAATAGTTCAGAGAATTTGGCAGACGAATACACCAACGCTGTCAATTTCGGCGCGTCAATGACCCTGATTTTTGTTGGACCTTCTAGATCAGATACAAGCAATCTCTCAAGAAAAGGCGCATTCTCAATGACTATAACGTGGAACAGCTCAAGTGATCTCTTCCCAATTGATGTCTTGTTGTGGGGCCAGCAAGACACATAAATCCATCGGAGATTCGTCGAGGCGATGTGGAGGTTAATGAACCCATGGATCTGCCGAAGACGAAGGTAGTTGAGCGGAGTATAGCCGCGGAGCAAGTGCTCCATAGCCTTCTTTGAGATGCCAATGTCAAAGAGGTCGAGCTGCTTGAGTTGAGGGAGAAGAAGGGCGGGCGCGACATTAATCGGGGGAAGATATCAGGAGCTGAAGCTGGCATGGCGCAGCGTTGGCGTGAGTGTCGGTGTCAAAATCGGCGGATCTCGGGTAAGGGGTCCCGAACTGTGCGTCTAAGGGTCGATGGTAACAGGAGGCGGGGGACACGATGTTTACCCAGGTTCGGGCCCTCTCTATGGAGGTAATACCCTACTTCCTGCCTTATTGATCTTGATGATATGAGTATTACAAGAGTTGATCTACCACGAGATCGTAGAGGCTAAACCCTAGAATATAGCCTATGGTATGATTGTTGTTGTCCATCTAGCAACTAGCCCGACCTCGGTTTATATAATGCACCAGAGGCCTAGGATAAGAAGAGTCCTAGCCGAATACGCCGGTTGGGGACAAGTCCTTGTCTTGATCGCCAAGTCTTGTGGAATCTTCCTTGTATGCGGCAGCTGCCCGGACCGGCCCATGAGTATACGGCCATGGGGGTCCTCGGCCCAATCCAACTGATTGGGAGATGACGTGGTGAGTACCCCTAGTCCAGGACACCGTTAGTAGCCCCCTGAACCGGTCTTCAAGTTGGGGATGCTCCTCGATTCTTCCGAACTGTTCTTCATCTTCGGTCGTCGGTGTTGAAAACTTGTTCAACAAATCTTCTCATCTTCGATCTTGAGGATTACCGAAGTGCATCCGAAGAGTTTACACGTTGGGTATCCGAGGAGCCCCTTTAAGTTTCCGGCCTTTATTAATGCCTTGTTATTTTTATGCCACACCTCGGGTTTGAAGTTGTTCCCGGGCGGCAGTGTCCTCTTGCGTCCGAGCTCCGACGCCGGACTGCATTCGAGGTATCTTTAGCAGCCGAGCACCAACGCCGGACTGCTTCCGAACTCCAACGACGGAATGTATCCGAGCTCCAACGTCAGACTGTGTCCAAGCTCCAACGCCGGACTATATCCAAGAAGTCATAGATCATCTTGGTCCAAAAAAGTTGAAGGAGTTTAGCCGAGCTTAATGCCGGAAATGCCCTTTATGGAGCTAGCCGCTGGCGCCCGAGCTTTATGCGGACTGCCTTCGAGGTGGTGCACCACGCCGACCGCGGGCTGATTTTTTTGTGAATATTTTTAACTGGTGCAGTTTATTCTCTGCCGATGTATATCCAGTAGCCCTCAAGGTGTGTATCAGTCTAAAACCCGAGATGCACCTGAAGGAAAGCATAAAAACCGCTGTTCCCAGTAGCCCCTGAGACTCAGGTCGATGCGCGAAATTGGCATGAGGATCAATTCCTAGCTCGGCAGCATACATAGGAATAAAAACGCGGTGTAATATATTAGAGATAATAGTGATCGCTGAGCGGGCCCGAGAGAGGGTCATGAGAAGTCGCCGTGATATATAGCTTGATGCGGATAGGTCCGATGGTACTTATTGCTGCGAAGACGCGCTTCCCATAGTTCAATCACGCGAACACCGAGCCCTTTGAATTTTCTCGCATTGAATAGGCAATGCAGTAGTCCCCGAGACATCGGTCGGGTGGCAACACCGATCGGGGATCGATGTTACTTTAATATTTGTAAATAATGAGCACGAAGCCCAGTATCCCCCGAGCCTTAATGTGGGCACGGGTGGCCGAATTAAGGATCGATATCCAGAGTAAAATCACAGATTATGTGTAATGATTCTATGTGTCCAAGTACTTTACATCATTATTTTGACTCCATTGTGACCGTTTATCAGCTGAAAGTGGCCCATCGTCGGCTTCTACCCCTTGGTAGATACTACACAGGGTGTTTTCGCACTAACAAAACAACCCTTAGCCGACGTCTCGGTGCCCGAAGGCGGTTGTGTTAGCAGAAACGAGGCAATTAGATATACGGGCTTTAAAACTTTCGCTTAGTCATAGGAGCTTTATACTGGGGAAGCTAGTGTCACAGCCCCAGATCAGCCCTAGAGCTTGCTTGTAACCAGTGGCATTGCATCCATGCATCATGTTTAATTTCATGAAAATTTGAAATGGGGATGACCAAGCCCTAGCACCAAAAACAATTCAAATAGGTTCAATTAAGAAAATATTTTTCAATGAACCAAATGGCCTTCAAAAATGTTCACCATTTTGAAAAATGCCTGAAACAATAACGGAGATGTTGCACATTTTTCCATGACATTTGGACTTTTGAATTAATTCATATGGTATTTGCATTTGGGCATTTAAATACTATAAAATATTTTAAATGCTCAAATAATCATAAACTTAAATGTTTGCTGTTGGATATTTTCCAAACAGTAGGCCCGAAACAAGTTTCATGATTTTTGGGGTAGCATTAGTATTTTTAATAAAGCCAAACATCTGCAGAAAAATAGAAAACAGAAATAAAGAGAGAGAGAGAGAGAAGGACTACCTGGCGCTCACCTCTCAGCCCACCTGGCCCAACTCCAGCGGCCCAGCCCACCGAACCACCACCGTCTCCCACCTCGCGCCAGGAGGACGCGAGGCGTGTGGCCACCGCACGCCGGCACGCGCCGAGCCACCTCCTGATTGCCGCTCTCCTTCCCCGACGCGCTGGACGCCTCTCCCGAGCGCCACGCACCCCCCCACCGATCCCTCTCTCCCTCGCCCGTGGCCTCTCCCCTCCTCTGGCCCTCTCCCTCACGCGACCAAGCGGAGCTCGTCGCCGCCGCTCACCACCACCGCGGCCACAGGGCCTTCCTCGCTCCCCCAACTAGCCTACCAGCTCCGCCGCACCCTCCTCTACCTCCCCACCGAGCCGCGCCCCGCCAGACGCCTCGAAGCACCCTCCCCGACCCCTTCATCCCCCTCGGGTCGCCGGAGATCTCCATCGCCGCCCCGCTTGCTCCGGCCTCTCCCCGAGCCCAGTGACCACCCCTGCGGAACCGCGGTGAGCTCCTGCGCCCCTCGCCCCTCTCCCCATCGACGCGTTCGTCCTCTAGCCCCGATCCCCAACCTTGACCGAAGCATCTCGCGCCCGGCCATGGCGTAGCCGCACACAGCCGCAATAGCTTCGCAATTGAGCGTGCCACCGTGCTCAACACGTTCCTAGGAGTCGATCACACCATCCGCGGCTCCTGCCGTTCCCTACAACGCCAAACCCGTAGGTGCCCGAGCTCCGGCCGCCGCTGCACTGCTCGCCGTCGTTGTCTCCGGCCACCCCCGCACCTCCCGTTAGCCTCCCTGGGTGCGCATGGGCACGGGCTATCCGCTGGTGCCCCTGGCGCATCGATCCGTCGACTCTGGCGAGTTCCGAGTGAACTCCGCCGCGGGTTGAGGTCACCGCCGGCGAGATTCCGGCAAGTGCCGACGTGGCCACCTTGTTAGCACTAATTAACCCCCCTCTCTTTGACATGTGGGCCCCAGTGCCTGGATTAATTAGTTTAATTTCTCTGTTAGATTAGTACTAATCTCAGGGGGCCCGCCTCTCAGCATTGACTTTGCCACGTCATCGTTGACCCGGACCCACTAGTCAGCCTCTGTCCCTGCCCTGTTACACTGACGTGCGGGTCCCACGCGTCAGGTTTGACCTGGACCTGGCGCCTTTGACCTGCTGACGTCACCCCGATGTCATCCTGACGCAATTAACCTTTTTCTGGATTTATTTATATTCAGGAAATTCCAGAAAATGCCCTAAACTTCAATAAATCATAGAAATTCAACCGTAACTCGGATGGAAATAATTTATATATGAAAAATGATCAGAAAAATATGAAGAATCTGTTTATGGCACTTTCATGCATGTTTAAACAAGTTAACCTCACTGAATAGGATGAATCATGATTAGGGTAATTTATGAACTAGCATTTGGAGTTGGAATTGTTCTTGCTTGAGTCCCACTCCAATTAACCTGGCTAGATATTGCATTAGGTGAATTCAGTTCCTTAACATGATCATGCATCATATATGTGCATTGCATTGATTGTGTTCTTTCTCAGTTGCCGGTGTTTGTCCCCTCTCGGTAGACGACGTATCGACGATGAAATCGATGACACCGATGAAGAACTATATTATCTTCAGAAGTGCCAGGCAAGCAAAACCCCCTTGTTCATTCCGATACAATCCCACTCTCTCGCTCCTGCTCTATTTTATTGCACTAGGACAACATCGATTCAACTGTTACTTGCTGCGGTAGCTGAACCCCTTGATCCTTTGCATGACCTGTCATTCCACAGTAATTAGATGAAACCCACTAGCATGAGTAGGAATTGTTTGAGCCATGTTGTGCCTACTCATTTATGCTTGTTGTCATGCCTGCTACTGCTTAGAGTTGAGTCGGGTCTGATTCATCGGGAATGAATTGGAATTGTTATGAACATGTCCTGTTGTGTGTGAGCTAAGTGTGTGAACACGATTTGGTAAAGGTAGCGGTGAGAGGCCATGTAGGAGTACATGGTGGGTTGTCTCATTGAAACCGTCCTCGAGAACTGAGTTACGTGTTTGTGATCCATGAAACAGTTACTACCACGCATTGGGATCCTTAATTGACCCTCTCGGCTTCTTAACCACCCTTGTCCTCGGTCCGGAGTTGCAAGTAGTTTCGTGTTTGTAGCATCTTTGGGGCCGCACGCAACGCTGACCTTAGGGGTGGGTTGTGTTGCGGTAGGCACCGTGGCCCGTGTACCGAGTGCCCGTTTGGTATCTCGGGAACCCTGCACACATCGTTCGGGGCTGTATGGGAAACCTCGGCGGACTCCTGCGGATGGAACCGAATAGGCGATAAACCCGACTAGGGACTTGAGTGTTTAGGTAGGCCGTGGCCGACACCCACGTTGGGCTTCCGCTTGAAGGTTGCCGAGTACATGTCGTAAACGGCGGTAAGTGGTGATAGCGTGTGTGAAGAAGTACACCCTGCAGGGTTAATATGATCTATCCGAATAGCCGTGTCCACGGAGAAGGACTTCGGGTTGCCTATATCAGTTCATAGACAAGTGAAAGTGGATACTCTAAAATCGCAAGATAAGCATGAGTGCTATGGATGGCGTTCTCGTGAGGGAGGCGGGAGCGGGTCCATAGTGGTGTATTGATATGGTGAATATGTGGACTCGTGTGCCACCTCAAAAGAGTTACTTGCGATTATGTAGTTCAGGATAGCCACCGAGTCAAAGCTGGCTTGCTGCAGTCAAACTCCACCACCCCCTTTTTTGATAATGATGCATACGTAGTTAGATCTGATGTAGGTCTTGCTGAGTACAATTGTACTCACGTTTGCTTATTTTTATGTTTTGCAGAGAGACGTCAGTCTCGCTAGTAGTTCCGCTTGGACTTCGATGTTTAGCTTGTTACCTCAGCTACGATCTTGTGCCCTCGGCAGGATCTGGTAGATAGTCAGGCTCCTCAGCCTTTTTCATTTATAGTTGTCTGTACCCAGACATGTTTAGCTTCCGCTTGTGCTTTGACTTGTATGCTCTGATGTTGGGTCATGAGACCCATGTTTGTAATATCTCGCTCCTCGGAGCCTAATGTATAATATTGAGTCGTAGAGTTATGTTGTGATGCCATGTTGTATCTACGCATATTGAGCATAATGTGTGTATGTTTGAAATGCTTGGTATGTGTGGGATCCGACAAACTAGTTGTTTATCCTTGGCAGCCTCTCATATGGGAAATGTAGTCTCGTGATTACGGCGATAGTAGTCCGCTACAGCCCGGTTCACGGAGTCCTGCTAGCCCAAAGACTACTGCTTGGACACTTGACTGGCGGCATGTGTTTCGCCGTTCCTATATCCGTCCCGGGAAATGTCACGCGGTGTTATTCGAGTCCTGCCTAGCTCTGCTACAGCCGGGATACCGAGTCCTGTTAGCCAGTGCTACAGCCCGAATATATCGTTGATGACCGACATGCTCGATGTGATTCATGTATGCCTGTCCCCATGGGTTAGTGCCGCTTTGGGTTCACGACTAGCCATGTCGGCCCGGTTCTTGGTCATATGGATGCTAGCGACACTGTCATATCGTGAGCCAAAAGGCAAACGGTCCCGGCCATGGTAAGGCGACACCCGTGGGAATACCGTGCGTGAGGCCACAAAGTGATATGAGGTGTTACCAGCTAGGTCGATGTGACTTGGAATCGGGTCTGACAGCGTTGGTATCGAGCCCGACCGCTGTGGGATTACCAAGCCAAACTGGTCGAAGTTGTGTCTAGAAATGCTTTAGCTATGTAAGGGAATTGATTGTGGAAGGGAACGTAAGGCTCTTTTTACTCCTTATACCTCATGGCCTTCTGATCTGAGTCATCCTCTTCTCTTCTACGGGGTTTAAGAACTAGGCTTCTCATCTATCTATTAGGATGACATGTTACTAATCCATAGACCTATAAGATCGTTGGTTTCTAATCCCCAGTTCAGTTCCTACTATTTCTGTATGATAACTGTTGATCTCAGAATCTTGTTATGATGTTGTTGAGTGGTTATGCCACCATTTTTGCAGGATGTCTTAAATCATTTTGAGCATTTACAGCCGTTATGCTGTCCAAGTCATCCCAGGTCTCTAAATAGTCTGATGCATTCGCAAATGCTTCCTTCCGTTCCCGATGACCTTTTGGTCAGAATAAGCACACTAATCGGTAAGTTGAGGTACTTTGTTGCCTCGACATATATGTTGGAACTATTATTATGACCCTAGGTGTTTAGGAAGTCACCTAGCAATTTAGCAATGCTTTTGTATCCCCAGTGTGATGATTCTGGCCATCACTTTCGAAAGCATCCCGTGATGCCATTTAGTAGTAGGTATTCTACTCCTGAGTTTCTGAATCCGAGATTCATCCTACTTACTCCCTGTTGTTAGTAATTGCTAGTGCCTTTAGGATATTAGTAACCTTGCGATAGTCCTCGAGGTCCGTGGTATTTCCTTCTTCCAACTACCACGAGCCACTTATGGCAGAAGTTCCTTGTTGAACCAAAACATCACGATAAGAGTGCTCTTGAGGAGTACTCCATTCTTACTGTGACTCTGCCAGTTCTACCTTTTCTGCATGGATTACCCGGAAGAAATGTTAAGCTTGCTCGACATACTAATCTGTGCATCCACAACTCAGGAAGTTATATGCTCCTCGAATTGTTCCTCTTTAGTTGTACTCTGACCCTCGTCGATCAATTGATAGTCAAGGGTATGTGTACATTCGGTTATCGATGCCTATTACTCATGTGGTCCGTCAAGCCATTCTATTCCGGAATGATTAGGAGAAACAAACTCCAGTACCCCATCCATATCCAGGATTGGGTCAAAGCAGTTGTATTCCGCAGATTAAAATGCCAATTCAGCTTTGATTCTGCTCTACCTTGGAGTGTTACCATCTTTATGTCAGGAACTTCATGAGAATTGCACCTTCTTTTATGAACTCTTGACGCAGTGATACTCTCGCTATCATTATTCATTCCTCGGTTCGTGTTGTTGCAACCGAATGCCGCAAGTGAATTGTGATGTGTGAAATCAATACTCCGAGCAACTCGTTGCTTGGTAGCTAATGGACAATATCCTTATCCTTGGCGTGTCGGTTATTAAATCATCATTCTAAGATAGATTGTGCTACCTAGTCCCTACTTCTGGTGCACACTTCGATTGATGAGTTAGGATTGTGTCAAGTCCTCACTCATTTGATCATATCATCTTGCCCTGAAAAGCAAGATCGTTCTCGAGCTTAGTAACATACGGTGGTTCGTGACTTTCCAAATATCTTCTTGGAAGTGTTACCGGGTTGTTCCCTGACTGTTATGTTGAGCCCGTGATCAAGTCGGTTTCTTGTGAACCACCCTTTCTCCAAGAATCTGTGTTGGATACCCCTGAGCTAGTTGGTTAAGCTAAACAACAACTTGGAGAGTTGGAAGATAAAAGCTTGCCTAACTTAGTTCGATCCAAAGGGATATTCTTGTGTAGTGTGTGTTGAAGAAAGATGATATCTTCGTCGATTGGTCCTGTGATCGATTCTGGACCTATTGTCCTAACAATCCTTGATTTGAGTATGGGCCATTGTCAAGTCAAATCAGAACCAACGATATTCGTGATGTTGTCTTACTCGAGATTGATCCCTCGAGCATACCCCATTACATCTTTTGGTCTGACCAATGCTATCACCATGTTCACATGATGGTGGAAGTCCAGTGATATGGAAATTCCGACGAGTTGTTGTTGAGCCCATCAGCAGCATTTTGTCTCCCCCATGAGTCATGTTGAACATCAACCTGGTGTTGAAAATTTCGTAAGCAATGTCTTCGTGATCCGTTCATGAAGCTTATGCTTGGATGGTTGAAGTGACTTCCTCGAATTCATGTGCTATAGGTGTAAGTTGCCACCATGAATTTGAGAAAGGTTTGTTTCGTTTCCTCTGGAATCATCCCAAGTTAGTCATGCACGTGCGAAGTGCCCTATGGTTTGATAGGTTGGCCGCCTCCACTCCATATGTGTCTCCTAGCACACCAAGCCACTGATTGATTTGTTCAAGGAGAAGAAGTTCCTTCTTAAGACCGCGGCTTATACCAGGACTTCGATATCCTCGATGATGATTCCCAACCTGAACTCGGTAGTGTTTTATGATAAGACTACTACGTGACCATGGTTGTCTGGGACAACGTGTTCACCTGTTTGTAGCAGAACCCGCTCATGTTTTGGATCTTGCTACCTTAGTTCACTTCCCGAGAATCTCGCAACGCCATCTCGTCGATTTGTGTTGCAACCTTTCCTGTTCAGACATGCTGAGTCTGAAGTATCCCATCACCAATCGGATCTGAATCTCAGGCAGATATGATGGTTGGAACCTTCCCAACATTTACATGCTGTTCCCAGCTTGCACCCCGTTGTGCCAATTTTTCCATGGGATGTCCTTCTTAGTAATTCTTGTTCAGGGTCATCCTCAAAAGTGGTCCTACCATGGGTCCCCTCCACCTCCGGTGATAAGCAAAAATCATCCATTGCGTTGTCTTCAACAAGGTAGTCCACATCATCCATTCTAGTCCGGGTGTACCATTCCTTTGCACTCCACCAAACGATCGTTGTGAATTGACCTAGGCTAGTATGAAGAGTTTCAATGATCTTTGCATCAAAAGTAATTCTTTTTGCCACTTAAGGGAATAGTTCCTCGCGTCACCTCCCCTGAGGTGCCCCGTTATTGAATTATGGCAATTATCTCCTCGCCACCTTGACACCATCCACCATCTTTCTAAGCATGGAATTGTTGCCCACTAATTAAACCTCGTCGTTGTTCTTCCATCCCTCTCGATGTGTTTTGTGTCTCAACTCGAGATATGTCACCGTCTCAGTCCGTGAGTCGATCATGTTTACTTGATCTTCGTGAAGATCGAATCATGTAAGGTTTCCCCCTTTTTTCTGTTGTCGTGTCGGGTGAAGATCTCGAAGACGTTAAGACCAAGATGATGGAGTAAATCAACATCTTCGAGAAGGGCAAATGGATCATGAAGATCGTGATAGTTTGCGACTTCCCTTTTCCTCTTACCTCACGTCTTGAATCTCGGGCGAGATTCTTGTTTAGTGGGGTGAGTATCACACCCAGATCAGCCCTAGAGCTTGCTTGTAACCAGTGGCATTGCATCCATGCATCATGTTTAATTTCATGAAAATTTGAAATGGGGATGACCAAGCCCTAGCACCAAAAACAATTCAAATAGGTTCAATTAAGAAAATATTTTCAATGAACCAAATGGCCTTCAAAATGTTCAGCATTTTTGGAAAAATCTTGAAACAATAACGGAGATGTTGCACATTTTCCTTGACATTTGGACTTTTGAATTAATTCATATGGTATTTGCATTTGGGCATTTAAATACTATAAAATATTTTAAATGCTCAAATAATCATAAACTTAAATGTTTGCTGTTGGATATTTTCCAAACAGTAGGCTGAAACAAGTTTCATGATTTTGGGGTAGCATTAGTATTTTAATAAAGCCAAACATCTGCAGAAAAATAGAAAACAGAAATAAAGAGAGAGAGAGAGAAGGACTACTGGCGCTCACCTCTCAGCCCACTGGCCCAACTCAGCTGCCCAGCCCACCAACCACCACTGTCTCCCACCTCGCGCCGGGAGAGGACGCGAGGCGTGTGGCTGCCACTTGCAGTGGCACGCGCCGAGCCACCTCCTGCTGCCGCTCTCCCTTCCCGGCCTGGGCGCCTCCCGAGCGCCACGCACCCCCCCACCGATCCCTCTCTCCCTCGCCCGTGGCCTCTCCCCTCCTCTGGCCCTCTCCCTCACGCGACCAAGCGGATCTCGTCGCCGCCGCTCGCCACCACCGCGGCCACAGGGCCTCCCTCGCTCCCCCAACTAGCCTACCAGCTCCGCCGCACCCTCCTCTTCCTCCCCACCGAGCCGCGCCCCGCCAGACGCCTCGAAGCACCCTCCCCGACCCCTTCATCCCCCTCGGGTCGCCGGAGATCTCCATCATCGCCCCGCTTGCTCCGGCCTCTCCCCGAGCCTAGTGACCACCCCTGCGGAACCGCGGTGAGCTCCTGCGCCCCTCGCCCCTCTCCCCATCGACGCGTTCGTCCTCTAGCCCCGACCCCCAACCTTGACCGAAGCATCTCGCCGCCGGCCATGGCGTAGCCGTGGCCACAGCCGCGCAAGCTCGCAATTGAGCGTGCCACCGTGCTCAGCACGTTCCTAGGAGTCGACCGCGACCATCCGCGGCTCCTGCCGTTCCCTACAACGCCAAACCCGTAGGTGCCCGAGCTCCGGCCGCCGCTGCACTGCTCGCCGTCGTTGTCTCCGGCCACCCCCGCACCTCCCGTTAGCCTCCCTGGGTGCGCATGGGCACGGGCTATCCGCTGGTGCCCCTGGCGCATCGATCCGTCGACTCTGGCGAGTTCCGAGTGAACTCCGCCGCGGGTTGAGTCACCGCCGCGAGATTCCGCAAGTGCCGACGTGGCCACCTTGTTAGCACTAATTAACCCCCCTCTCTTTGACATGTGGGCCCCAGTGCCTGGATTAATTAGTTTAATTTCTCTTTAGATTAGTACTAATCTCGGGGGCCGCCTCTCGGCATTGACTTTGCCACGTCATCGTTGACCGGACCCACTAGTCACCTCATCCCTCGCCTGTTACATCGACGTGCGGGTCCCACGCGTCAGGTTTGACCTGGACCTGGCGCTTTGACCTGCTGACGTCACCCGATGTCATGCTTGGCGCAATTAACCTTTTTCTGGATTTATTTATATTCAGGAAATTCGAGAAAATGCCCTAAACTTCAATAAATCATAGAAATTCAACCGTAACTCGGATGGAAATAATTTATATATGAAAAATGATCAGAAAAATATGAAGAATCTGTTTATGGCACTTTCATGCATGTTTAAACAAGTTAACCTCACTGAATAGGATGAATCATGATTAGGGTAATTTATGAACTAGCATTTGGAGTTGGAATTGTTCTTGCTTGAGTCCCACTCCAATTAACCTGGCTAGATATTGCATTAGGTGAATTAAGTTCCTTAACATGATCATGCATCATATATGTGAATTGCATTGATTGTGTTCTTTCTCAGTTGCCGATGTTTGTCCCCTCTCGGTAGACGACGTATCGACGATGAAATCGATGACACCGATGAAGAACTATATTATCTTCAGAAGTGCCAGGCAAGCAAACCCCCCTTGTTCATTCCGATACAATCCCACTCTCTCGCTCCTGCTCTATTTTATTGCACTAGGACAACATCGATTCAACTGTTACTTGCTGCGGTAGCTGAACCCCTTGATCCTTTGCATGACTGTCATTCCACGATAATTAGATGAAACCCACTAGCATGAGTAGGAATTGTTTGAGCCATGTTGTGCCTACTCATTTATGCTTGTTGTCATGCACGCTACTGCTTAGAGTTGAGTCGGTCTGATTCATCGGGAATGAATTGGAATTGTTATGAACATGTCTGTTGTGTGTGAGCTAAGTGTGTGAACACGATTTGGTAAAGGTAGCGGTGAGAGGCCATGTAGGAGTACATGGTGGGTTGTCTCATTGAAACCGTCCTCGTGAACTGAGTTACGTGTTTGTGATCCATGAAACAGTTACTACCACGCATTGGGATCCTTAATTGACCCTCTCGGCTTCTTAACCACCCTTGTCCTCGGTCAGGGAGTTGCAAGTAGTTTACGGTGTTTGTAGCATGTTTGGGGGCGCCGCATAGCGCTGACCTTAGGGGTGGGTTGTGTTGCGATGAACCCGTGGCCCGTGTACCGAGTGCCGTTTGGTATCTCGGAACCCTGCACACATCGTTCGGGGCTGTATGGGAAACCTCGGCGGACTCCTGCGGATGGAACCCGAATAGGCGATAAACCTGGACTAGGGACTTGAGTGTTTAGGTAGGCCGTGGCCGACACCCACGTTGGGCTTCCGCTTGAAGGTTGCCGAGTACATGTCGTGTAAACGGCGGTAAGTGGTGAGCGTGTGTGAAGAAGTACACCCTGCGGGTTAATATGATCTATTCGAATAGCCGTGTCCACGGAGAAGGACTTCGGTTGCCTATATCAGTTCATAGACAAGTGAAAGTGGATACTCTAAAATCGCAAGATAAGCGTGAGTGCTATGGATGGCGTTCTCGTGAGGAGGCGGAGCGGGTCCATAGTGGTGTATTGATATGGTGAATATGTGGACTCGTGTGCCACCTCAAAAGAGTTACTTGCGATCGTAGTTCAGGATAGCCACCGAGTCAAAGCTGGCTTGCTGCGGTCAAACTCCACCACCCCCTTGATAATGATGCATATGTAGTTAGATCGATGTAAGTCTTGCTGAGTACAATTGTACTCACGTTTGCTTATTTTATGTTTTGCGAGAGGCGTCGGTCTCGCTAGTAGTTCCGCTTAGACTTCGACGTTTAGCTTGTTACCTCAGCTACGATCTTGTGCCCTCGGCGGATCTCGGTAGATAGTCGGGCTCCTCAGCCTTTTTCATTTATAGTTATGCGTACCCGGACATGTTTAGCTTCCGCTTGTGCTTTGACTTGTATGCTCGAGTGTTGGGTCATGAGACCCATGTTTGTAATATCTCGCTCCTCGGGCCTAATGTATAATATTGAGTCGTAGAGTTATGTTGTGATGCCATGTTGTATCTACGCATATTGAGCATAATGTGTGTATGTTTGAAATGCTTGGTATGTGTGGGATCCGACAAACTAGTTGTTTATCCTTGGCAGCCTCTCATATGGGGAAATGTAGTCTCGTGATTACGGCGATAGTAGTCCGCTTCTGCCCGGTTCACCGAGTCCTGCTAGCCCAGACTACTCTGCTTGGACACTTGACTGGCGGCATGTGTTTCGCCGTTCCTATGTCCGTCCTTCGGGAAATGTCACGCGGTGTTATTCGAGTCTGCCTAGCTGCTACAGCCGGGATACGGAGTCCTGTTAGCCAGTGCTACAGCCCGAATATATACGTTGATGACCGACATGCTCGATGTGATTCATGTATGCCTGTCCCCATGGGTTAGTGCCGCTTTGGGTTCACGACTAGCCATGTCGGCCCGGGTTCTTGGTCATATGGATGCTAGCGACGCTGTCATGTACGTGAGCCAAAAGGCGCAAACGGTCCCGGGCCATGGTAAGGCGACACCCGTGGGAATACCGTGCGTGAGGCCACAAAGTGATATGAGGTGTTACCAGCTAGGTCGATGTGACTTGGAATCGGGGTCCTGACAGCTAGATATGAGCCCCCGGTTAGTGTTCGGCGACAGCCGAGGTCAAGCCTAAACACTTCAGCCAATGTTATGAACGGCCCGTCATTTAACATGGTCATCGGATCAATGACCAGTTTACGCCTATTGTGACAGTCAGTTTTCTGCTTTCTCCACTGAGGTGCTTCACCATGCGAGCTGGAAGCACAATCGCAGTGGTTCTCCCTTGGCACACATAGCCGAACAAAGCGGAACGTAGGAGGCAAGCACAGGAGCCGGGCAACCCAACTATTGACCAAAGACACAATTTGAAGCCGATGCATATATGGCAATATCCGAGAATGTTTTTGCCGAATCCCTAAAGGTGTCCGGAGTTGCACTGTGAGACTAATGCTAGAAACACACAAATAGTTTAAAAGTGCCATAGGCTCGAAAAGCCAAAAAACTTATTAAAAAGTTTAATGTCCGAACTAGATCAAGTGTTCGGTGCCAAACTGAAAATTGGTCTTAGAAAAAAGAGGTGTTTCTGTCGTGCTTTAACATGACACATCCTATCACGAGACTTCAAGCGGGTCAGCCTATGGCTTCAACCTCCTATCCCAAAGGCGGAGTACTTCTCATTAGGCCAGTTTAGCAAACTAAACTCTAGCGGTTTTGAGAGAGAAATTAAGCTCCCCGGCTAGTGACCACACACTCGTGTCGAAAAAAGGAGTGATAAATAGTAATAATAATAATAATAATAACTTTGCAACGACTAAGAAGAAAAACACTTATTATAAAACGGCTCAAACAAACTTAAGAGCCCCCAAGTGACTTGGGTAATAGAATGATTGTATGTACCGAAGTACTTACATCATATCTATGTTCACCCGAACTTTAAACGCGTCTTAACTGACGGTCGGCTTCTCCCTCTTCGGTCAAAGACCGAAAAGTGTTATGTACTCCACCTATCGAGAATATCGACGATGTTTCCGATAACCAGGCAATCAGGTCATAAGGCTGTAACAGACAAAGCACGCTCAGGGAACTTATGCTATATTACTGATAAAGTGTAAGAAGCATCTTCGAAGAAAATAGCACCCCCACCGATACCTTTCTTCGGTGCTCATTGTTAATATGAGACTTGTGCAATAGATTTTTTCTACTCATGAGTTCTGTTGTGTGCCGACCATAATTGAAAACAGTAAGAGCGCTAGCTTTCGGCTTCACCCAGTCTGAGGTCCGGCTCGGGTGACCCGATCGTGACAATCGCAGAGGTGCTCCCTTTACTCCCTAGCCGAACAATCGGGAACGTAGGGTAAACACAGGAGCAAGGCAACTCAGCTTGCAAATCACTTAGGTCAATATGGTGCATATTCTGGCATAATATACGAACAAGGAACGAAGCCGTACAAGTATAATCATATGCAAGAGGAAAAGCTCCAGCAAGGGAGCCCCCAAGTAATCTGGCTATTTGAATTTGTCCGTCACAAACAAAGTTTGGACAAGGAAAAAAAATTACAAGCAACTTTTTTCCAAAAAAGTATAATGCTTGGTCGAACCGAACACAAGTTAAAAGTTTAAAACTTTGAGCATGAAGGCAACTTAGTTGGTTAATGTGTTCGGTATTGATGACGCAGCCCGAGCTTGATGCAGACAAGGTTCCATCCCCTAAGAAGGTCCCGAGGTGGCGGAGCAAAGAGCTCGGCACTCCGAAGTGGTGACATAGTGCGGTCAATGCAGGTCGTAAGAGTCATGCCGAAGTCCCCGGCATGGGGTAATGAAGTGTTGACGAAGCCCCCCGTCCAGCCGAGGTGACGCCAAAGGATATAGTCCGGCTGGATCATTTTCCTGTGCACAAAAAATAGTGCAAACCGGGGTAATAGTAATAATAATTAAAAAAAATTGTTGCATAATAAATAATTTATGCAAAGTGAGTAATTAAAGAAATATGGCTTGCCGCCGAAGTCAATGTCGATGCAGGGCGTCGGCGTGATGCAGTAAAGGCGTGGCAAAGCCTGAATTCACAGGTCGGTCTGAGTTCCGGATGCGGCGTTAGCGGACTATGTCTGAAACGACCGAACCACCATGCGACCTTCGATAATGCGCCCACCATTTGATAGACTGTGTACATATGATGGATAAACCAGAGTAATAATACCTTGGAAAAATGAACCCAAACAAGCAAAAAAATACTAGGATTAATAGCACCTGGTTTATTTGTTGTAGCAATCCGAAGGAAGGTGATTCCCAAAATTGGGACTCGATCCGCACACCCATTGCCTGATGGGCGATAAAGTGACGGCATGGCAATGCTGGCAAAGGTTGGCTTGCCAAGGCGAAGCCCTTGGTCCAGCAAATCGTGACGAAGTTGGTCGGCTGGTGACGCCAAAGTCACCGGAGTAGGTTGATGAAGAGATGATGAATCCCCCGGTCCAGCCGAGATGTCGAAGCCTCGATGTCAGCCGATGAGTCGAAGTAGGTCGGCACGATGGACACCGGCTTGAAGGAGCAACAGTGCGGTCCTGCCGATATAGGTCGTAAAGTGGTCAATGCCGGCTTGATGAAGCAACCATGCGGCGATGCCGGTGTGCCCGCTCCGTGTAATCCGTGGGGCGGCGATGTTGGTGATGATTTATCCTTCGCGATGCCGAACTCTTGTTCGGCTTGCCGAGATGATGATCCAAAGAAGTTGAGCTCGGCTCAACAAAGCGACGACGTGTCTAGCGCAGGTCGGCAGCCTTGGAGCAATATTGCCGGACTGGTTTGACACCAGCATGATGGTGAAGATCTTGTTCAAAATATTTTAAAGTTAGTGGGATGTGTTCGGGAACAAAACAAAATACGCCATACAAAACTTCCTTCAAAAAGGATGTCCGAAATCCCATTCATAAAAAAGACGAACTCGGGTCGGATTCATTTTCGCGCAGAAACAGATCCGAAAAGTGATGCACTAATCGGAAGGTTCCCGGTGTTCGGACGGTCGGATCGAGCTGAAATTTTGAGGGGTGGTAGATATAGGAATTCTGCAGCCGATCAACGGTTGGACCTTCCAAAGGATGTCCGAGCTAGAAGCTGGACACCATGCCCTAAACTCGTACAGATTTGACATGGCTCCGGTATATCGTGGACTGCCAGAGATTCCTCCATCGGAATTCGACAAAATTTTCCAGGGTTGTTATAGACTCAATTCCGCACAATTCCACCGAAGCAATCATTAAAATGACAGTTGAGGAGGCGGTGGTGGCAGACACAAGTCCGCTGTCCAGAAAAACAGTACGGTCGCCCGAGGGCAATGTTGACGTTGAGCCCCCGGGCTCCCTGGATGATTCCTCCATGATCTTGATAGAGATCGAAATTGATGTTGATGAAGGCCCTCATTCGAACATGACGATCGGAGGTAGGGCACAGTCCTTGGTCGAACCAAGGTGACCAGTCGAGCTGGTGACAAAGATGCCGAAGTCGAAGTTGATCTGCAGGCGAGCCATCGACCTTTTGCCGAACACACAGCGGAACTCTCAATGAAAGCACCAATGTCGGTGTCAAAACCAGCGGATCTCGGGTAGGGGGTCCCGAACTATGCGTCTAAGGATTGATGGTAACAGGAGGCGGGGGACACGATGTTTACCCAGGTTCGGGCCCTCTCTATGGAGGTAATACCCTACTTCCTGCTTGATTGATTTTGATGATATGAGTATTACAAGAGTTGATCTACCACGAGATCGTAGAGGCTAAACCCTAGAAGATAGCCTATGGTATGATTGTTGTTGTCCATCTATCGACTAGCCCGGCCTCGGTTTATATAATGCACCAGAGGCCTAGGATAAGAAGAGTCCTAGCCGAATACGCCGGTGTGGGAGAAGTCCTTGTCTTGATCGCCAAGTCTTGTGGAATCTTCCTTGTATGCGGCAGCTGTCCGAACTGGCCCATGAGTATATGGCCATGGGAGTCCTCGGCCCAATCCAACTGATCGGGAGATGACGTGGTGAGTACCCCCTAGTCCAGGACACCGTCAGTGAGGCAGAGCGCGGACGGCGGTAGAGAGCGACATCGTCCAGCTTCAAACCTGAGATCCTCGAGCTGATCTAGGGCGGGGGATAAGAACCACTTGTCGAACTTGGCTTGGACCTTGCAGTTGGTACTGAACACGGATGTCAAGGCGTCTGGCTGGCCCAGGGTGTGATGCAAGGATCTTGGAAACTGCGGCCATGCATTTGCAATCCCCATCGTAGAGGCAGCTGTCGACGGTTAGGTTGAGGGGGACACGGCGCCAGAGGGGGCGCCGGTGCCGAGAGAGCAGGGCGGTCCGCACGGCATATTTGGTGGGGAGGAGGGCGATGATGACAAGCAGCATGTCGTCGGGGAGGCTGCTAATGAAGTCCAGGCTCGCTGGATGCGGCTTTGGCTCGAGACGCCTCCTCTTGCCGGCTCCCTCGCCGTCCAACGCAGCCGGCGGCGATGCCGGTGTACACGTGTGCTGGGTCGCACGAGTGCGTCCTTGTTTGCATGCCGCCGCACAGTGGCGTCGTGTACTCTGCTACGTCTTGAGCTTGCGTTGGTTTTCCCCGACGAGGAGAGGATGATGCAGCACAGTAGCGTAAGTATTTCCCTTAGTTTTTGAGAACCAAGGTATCAATCCAGTAGCAGGCCATGCACAAGTCCCTCGTACCTGCACAAAACGATAGCTACTCGCAACCAACGCGAATAGGGGTTGTCAATCCCTTCACGGTCACTTACGAGAGTGAGATCTGATAGAGATAATATTTTTGGTATTTTTGATATATAGATGCAAAGTGAAAGGCAAAGTAAAAACGAAGCAAGTATAAAAGTGATGGAGATTGATATGATGAGAATAGACCCGGGGGCCATAGGTTTCACTAGTGGCTTCTCTCAAGAGCATAATTATTCTACGGTGGGTGAACAAATTACTGTTGAGCAATTGACAGAATTGAGCATAGTTATGAGTATATCTAGGTATGATCATGTATATAGGCATCACATCCGAGACAAGTAGATAGAAACGATTCTGCATCTACTACTATTACTCCACTCATCGACCGCTATCCAGCATGCATCTAGAGTATTAAGTTAAAAACAGAGTAACGCCTTAAGCAAGATGACAAGATGTAGAGGAATAAATTCATGCAATATGATAAATACCCCATCTTGTTATCCTCGATGGCAACAATACAATCGTGCCTTGCAACCCCTTCATCCTTTGGGTAAGGACACCGCAAGATTGAACCCAAAGCCATGCACTTCTCTCATTGCAAGAACTACCAATCTAGTTGGCCAAACCAAATGGATAATTCGAAGAGACTTGCAAAGATAACTCAATCATACATAAAAGAATTCAGAGAAGATTCAATATTATTCATAGATAAGCTGGATCATAAACCCACAATTCATCGATCTCAACAAACACACCGCAAAAGAAGATTACATCGAATAGATCTCCACGAGAGAGGGGAGAACATTGTATTGAGATCCAAAAGAGAGAAGGAGCCATCTAGCTACTAGCTATGGACCCAAGGTCTGAAGTAAACTACTCACACTTCATCGGAGAGGCTATGGTGTTGATGTAGAAGCCCTCCGTGGTGGATGCCCCTCGGCGGAGCTCGGAACAGGCCCCAAGATGGGATCTCGTGGATACAGGAAGTTGCGGCGGTGGAATTAGGTTTTTGGCTCCTCTTCTGATCGTTTGGGGGTACGTAGGTATATATAGGAGGAAGGAGTACGTCGGTGGAGCAACAGGGGGCCCACGAGGCAGGGGGTGCGCCCTAGAGGGGGCGCGCCCCCCACCCTCGTGATCGCCTCTCTGGTTCCTTGGCGTAGGGTCCAAGTCTCTTGGATCACATTCGGTGAGAAAATCACGTTTCCGAAGGTTTCATTCCGTTTGGACTCCGTTTGACATTTTGTTTCTTCGAAACACTAAAAAAAGGCAAAAAATAGCAATTCTGGGCTAGGCCTCCGGTTAATAGGTTAGTCCCAAAAATAATTTAATTGTGGAAAATAAAGCCCATTATAGTCCAAAACAGTAGATAAAGTAGCATGGAGCAATCAAAAATTATAGATACGTTGGAGACGTATCAGGCATCCCCAAGCTTAATTCCTGCTCGTCCTCGGTAGGTAAATGATAAAAGAGAATTTTGATGCGGAGGATACTTTGGCATAATTTCAATGTAAATCTTCTTAATTGTGGTATGAATATTCAGATCCGAAAGATTCAAGACAAAAGTTCATATTGACATCAAAAATAATAATACTTCAAGCATACTAATCAAAGTAATCATGTCTTCTCAAAATAGCATGGCAAAAAAAGTTCATCCCTACAAAATCACATAGTTAGGCTATGTTTCATTTTTGTCACACAAAGATGTTCCCAACTTCTATACCCCCGATGACAAGCCAAGCAATTGTTTCATACTTCAATAGTCTCAAACTTTTTCAACCTTCACGCAATACATGTGTAACACCCCGGAAGTAACTTTCCATATTTGTAACTCCAACTCTTGCCATTTTCGGCATTGTGATATGATATTCCCTCCGTGGTTGGGTTTTTCTTCATTTTGCATTTTGTCCATGTCATGCATTTTATATCATGTCATCATGTGCATCGCATTTGCATACGTGTTCGTCTCATGATTCCGAGCATTTTTCCCGTTGTCCGTTTTGCAATCCGGCACTCCTATCTTCCCCGGCGGCCCCTTTTACGTTTTTCGTGTGCGGGTACTAAACCTTCTCGAAATGGGCGAGGTTTGTCTAGTGGCCTTGGTATACCACCGTAGACCACCGGTCAAGTTTGGATCATTTGTAGCTCGTTTGGTACTCAACGGTTAACCGCACTCTCGCAAAGGCCTCTTTTAAGTTGCAGCCCAACACCCCTTCAAAACAGCCCAATAACCCATCTAGGTCACTTCCATGCTCTCCATCGTTCGATCACGATCGTGTGGTAAAAACTACACCTCATTTGGACTCTCCTAGCTCCCTCTATGCCTATTTAAACATCTCCTCGTCCAAATCGGGTCTTCCTCCCGAAACCCTAGACGTTTTCCTCCACGCCCCGCGGACGTATCCACCCGGCCGGACGCGCGTCTCCGCCGCCCGCCAGCCAACTGGGGCCGCCACGTGGCACCTGCCGTCGCGCGCCGCCCGCCAGCCGTCGGGGCGAGGCCGGCCCGCCCGGGCCCGATCTGGCGCGCCCATCGCTCATCGCCGCGGCCGCCGCGTGCCCGCCGCCCGGGCGCCCGCCGCCGTGACCGCTCCCTCCGCCGCCACCTCGCCCGCCACCGGCGGCCCGCAGCCTCCCGCCGCCGCCGGACCTCGCCCGCGCCCGCCGCTGTCGCCCGCCTCCGCGGCGACCTCGCCCGCCAGCGCCCTCTCCTCCTCGCCGGGCGTGCTCCGGCGAGCCCGCCGCCGAGCCGCCGTAGCCCGATCCGGTCGGGAGGAGCCGATCCGCCTCGGTTCGCGCGCCCGATCCCGTTGACCTTCTTCTCCCCCCTCTTTTCTTCTAAGTATTTTGTCATCCAATATTATTTCGTGGCATTTTCAACGTGGTATAACTTTGCATCTGTAGATCCATTTTGCGCGTATAATATATCAAAATGTTCGCCTCGAAGAGTAGATCATTACATATCATTGCATCATTTTCATTTGAGCTCATCTTGATGCCCGAAATGCTGTTAGAAGAGGGCTATGTGATGTTAGTTTCTGTTTCTTAACAGAACTTGCACTTTTGTTATTTTTGCCATGATTGATGTGTGCATCCTATGAAATTGGAGTCCTACATGTGTTTTGTAATATGCCATGCCATCTTTCCAGGGGTGTATTCCATGTATTTTTGTCATCTATGTGGTGACTAGCACAAGCATGCAAAGTAGGTGTCCTGATGTTGCTGTTTTCAGCCCTGTTTAGCTGATATTTTGATGCCATGTTAACTTGATGCTACCAAGAGATCCATGCATATTTTGAGATACTTCAGTAAGGATGTTTTGTAAAACATGTATTGCTCTATCCATCCATGCCTTTGTTTGCAATTATGGAGTGCCATAGCTTGAGTCAATCGAGCTCTACTTTTGCTATCAAATGTTTCCTGGCAGATTGTTTACATGTTATTCAATTTTGCCTAGGTTGTTGTGGTTGATACATGTATGCTATGTTATTGTTCTTGCCATGTATGTCTTCTATGCCATGTCTTCTTGATGTATGTATGCTTAGTTTATCATATAAGGCTCTGTAGTGAGTGCATTGAGCTTGTAAACATGCCTACTTGTTATCAGTTTTTGACATGTCATGTTGCTGAATCTGTTAACGAAAGTTTCGATATTGACATGGGTGTTACTATATTTTCTGATCCTTTTTGGCTTATGGTCAGTAAGGGACTTCTGATCTATGCTTTGATTAGATTCATGCCATGCCATGTTTTGCTATTTTAAGGTCCTGTAGCATGTAGTTTTGCTGCTCTGAACATTGCAACCTGATGCTGTTTTTGCCATGTCCAGCCTGATATTTTTCGCACTTTTGTCATGCTTGTTTGAACCTGTTATGATGTGAACTAGCCGTAGCTCAGTGCTCATATTTTGTCGAGCATCTTGTGTAGATCACTGCCATGTACTTTGTTGGTACGCTTGGGTGCAGTAGCTTAATTTATTGTTGCTTGCTAAGTGGCATCATGCTGTTAATGGCAGATTTGTGCCATTCTTGTTTTGCTTGTCATTTCCAAACCGTGCATCCGATTCCGGTGATCTTTATATCGATTTCAACGAAATCATCTCATCTTTCAGTGGCATACTTGGTTTGCCAAGTTGATGCCTGGTTCATCATTTTCCTTCCGAGCGCTGCATACGCATTGCATATCACATCTCGCATATCATGTCATGTTTTGCATCATGTTGCTTGTGCATTGCACCGTGATTTATTGTGGTTCCTTTGTTTGTGTTGTTGCTTTGGGTAGAGCCGAGGCGAGTGCGTGAGCGAGGAACCTGTTGAGAACGCTTACGAGGATCAAGCTTTCGACAACTCGAGAACATTGCGAGCAAGATGACCATACCCTCGAAATCACTTCTATCTTTGCTATGCTAGTTGCTCGCTCTTTTGCTATGCCTATGCTGCGATGCCTACCACTTGCTATATCATGCCACCCATATTGCCATGTCAGCCCTAACCATCCTTTTCCTAGCAAACCGTTGATTGGCTATGTTACCGCTTTGCTCAGCCCCTCTTATAGCGTTGCTAGTTGCAGGTGAAGCTGAAGTTTGTTCTTTGTTGGAACATGGAGATGTTGTTCCTTGTTGGAACATGTTTACATGTTGGGGATATCACAATATATATATCTGCTTTAATTAATACATCTATATATTTGGCAAAGGGTGGAAGGCTCGGCCTTATGCCTGGTGTTTTGTTCCACTCTTGCCACCCTAGTTTCCGTCATATCGGTGTTATGTTCCTTGATTTCGCGTTGCTTACACGGTTGGGTGATTTATGGGGCCCCTTGACAGTTCGCTTTGAATAAGACTCGTCCAAAGAAGGCCCAACTTTGGTTTTACCATTTGCCACCTAAGCCTTTTCCCCGGGTTTCGCGAGCCCGAGGATCATCTTTATTTTAACCCCGGACCAGTGCTCCTTGAGTGCTGGCCCAAACGAGTAGATCTGCAGGCCACCACGGGAAACTTCGAGGCTTGGTTTTACTCGTAGGATGTCTCATCCGGATGTGCCTGAGCGAGATATGTGCAGCTCCTATCGGGATTTGTCGGCACATTCGGGCGGCTTTGCTGGTCTTGTTTTATTCTGTCGAAATGTCTTGTAGTCCGGATTCGAGATTGATCGGGTCTTCCCGGTAGAAGGAATATCCTTCGTTGACCGTGAGAGCTTATAATGGGCTAAGTTGGGACACCCTGCAGGTAATATCTTTGAAAGCCGTGCCCGCGTTTATGAGGCAGATGGGAATTTGTTAATGTCCGGTTGTAGAAAACCCGAAGTTGACCTCAATTAAAATACACATCAACGCGTGTGTAACCGTGATGGTCTCTTCTCGGCGGTCCGGAAGTGAACACGATGTTGGAGTTATGTCGGCGTAAGTAGTTCAGGATCACTTCTTGATCGCTATTAGCTTCACGACCGTGCTTTGCTCCTCTTCTCGCTCTCTTTTGCGAATGTAGCCACCATATATGCTAGTCGCTGCTGCAGCTCCACCTTACTACTCTGTCCTTCCTATAAGCTTAAATAGTCTTGATCTCGCGGTGTGAGATTGCTGAGTCCCGTGACTCACAGATTCTACCAAAACAGTTGCAGGTTCCGATGATGCGGTCAGGTGGCGCAACCGAGCTCACGTGGGAGTTCGACGAGGAACGTGGTCGTTACTATGTGTCTTTTCACGATGATCGATAGTGGTGCCCAGTTGGGACGATCGGGGATCATGTAGCATTTGGGGTATCTTCTTTTATTTTGGTTCCGTAGTCGGACCTTGAGTGTACTCGAATGATGGATGTTTATTTATGTCTTGTGTGAAGTGGCGATGTAAGCCAACTATGTACCTCTTTCCTTATTTATTACATGGGTTGTGTGAAGATTACCTCACTTGCGACATTGCTTTCAATGCGGTTATGCCTCTAAGTCGTGCCTCGACACGTGGGAGATATAGCCGCATCGGGCGTTACATGTTGGTATCGAGCCGACCCTCGGTTACGGATGGTTGCGGACAGGTGCGTGGTCATGTTGTTCATGACGTTTGTGACCCGTCGTGGCACCCGACATGGCACATGTACCGAACTGAAGCACGACGTTTGTGCCAAGAGGAGCGTTCACGTGGCCCGACGAGGACGTCGATTCCTCCGAGTGGGGTGTATGTGATAGCACGGCTTATTAGGGATGATAGACTACTCATATCAATAAGAATTCCTTCTTTTAAGGAGCCCATTGGACGAACTCCAAAGTTAAGCGTGCTCAGCTTGGAGTAGTGTCGATGGGTGACCACCGAAGTTGCTCCGGTGCGCAGTGAGGACAAAGTCTTGCGAAAAGACTAGTATTGATCTGTGAGGCCAGTCTAGATCCCGCCAGGAGTAACGACCACCGGCGGGTGTGTCCGGGGCGTTACAAGTTGGTATCAGAGCCTTCCCCGACTTAGGAGCCCCCCTACTTGATTGTTTGCTGGCGTTGTGGAGTCTATAATGGAAAATGTTTTGAGTCTTAGGATTATATATATCGGAGAGTAGGATTCTTTTACTCCCAGTCCTTAAATCGCTCTGGTGAGGTATCCCGCGTAGAGTTTTGACTCTTCTCTCCTCAAATTTCACTAAAAAATTTTTAGGATCACGTGGGTATCTTGGAATCGTTCCGATGGTTTTGTGACGAGAACATTGTTCTTGGTGCCTCCTGACATTTAGGGGTTGTGGCAGTGTCCCGGGGAGTTGAGCTCCGAGGTGTTGTCGTCACAATTTTATCGTTGCAGTTCTGGAATACCTGAGTTTTGCCGACATCGAATCTCTTTTGTGCAGTTGTTGGTGAGATAACCCGATAGCCCGATCTTGGCGAGTCTTGAGTATTGCCATGACTTGTATAACGGATGTTTTTCAAGGTCGAGGTACCACGATTTCGAGGATTTCTTGGTTATGTGTTGACGGATGGATACAAGCTGGATCTAGGTATTGTTAGTTTGGGTGATATATTTTGTGTCCCTGTATCCCCAACACCAGATTGCATAACCAGAAAGTTTCGGAGTTTATAGGTGGGAATTCTAGTAGCTTACGGGATATTCTTCCGACGGATGTATGATTTGAGATTGGGGTTCAACGTCTAGTGGTCCGCCCATTCACGGTCGATTCTGATGGTCGCGAGACGTCTTAAAGAATCCTTGGCTATGCTGATTCGGGGACGTCTTGTTTGTCATTCGTGACGTCCGCTATACGTCGTGTCCGTGTGGGCCCCACCACGAACACTTTGGGTGAAATCTCTATCATGTGTTTGTTCCGGCTCATTCTAGAAGCCAATCTTTTGTTTTCAGTTGTGATATTCGATTTGTTTCTAAGACAGATGTTGTTTCCATATCTTTATCAAGTGGCTTCTCACCTTAATGGACGTGTGATGATTAACTTTGGAATTCATTCGTTCATTCTTGTTCGAATGTTTATTGTGAAGACTATATGTTGCAATTTCTATCCGTTGATTCTACTTATCTATTTTGTCTATCAAAGGACTAACGGATGTCACCCTCTTGAGATGGCTCCGCCAACGCGTCGAATCCGGATCGCAATGATGGGGATCGGTCGAACCTCCACCTCCACCTCCGCCTCCGGAGGCTCGGCAAGCTATCATGGCAGCCACCAATGCCAATGCTCGATGATTTTGCAGCTCTTGCAAGAAGCGTACTCAGGGCAAGGCAATCAAGGAAATCAAGGTCAAGGCAACAATCAGCCGCACTTTGCTACTCTCGGTCGGTTCCTCGCTAATCAGCGAAGTCTTTCGGTTTACGTGTTGAGGCCACAGACGCGGACGATTGGTTAGTGGACATCTGCAAGCATTTTGATTGTAGCAATGTCGGACACGAGGACTTTGTCAAATTTGCATCGTTTCAACTCAAGGATCAAGCTGCTTGAGTGGTACCAAAGAATACAAAGATTCGAGAGGAGGTCGTGTCATTACAGGATGAGTTCGCCGTGATTTGAGCTCATCACATTCGAAAAGTGTTGTTGAGAGCAAGCGTGAGGAGTTCCGCAATCTCAAGCAGGGCAACATGTCTGTCTATCAATACAATATCCAGTTCGAAGCTTCGCTCGTTTTGCTAAGCAAGGCGTGCACGATGAAAAGAGTATGATCTATCAATTCAGAGGTGGTGCGAGAGAAGATCTGCAATTAGCTCTTGTGCTTTTGAGCGAGATAAGTATGATGAATTCTACAACATGGCCTTTGAAGCAAGAAGCTGCCCAGCTCAAATGTGAGGCTTCTAAGAAGAGAATCGGGATGCAGTTCAGTCTTCTTCTTCCTCTCAAGTGGCAGCTAAGCAGCGAAGTTCTACCTTCCTCCTCCTCCGTTTAAATCGGCCTTATCGTGAGAAGAACTCAGGTGGCCGTGGATCTTCCCACCCACCCAACCCAAGCTATCGAGAACAAGTCTAATTCTCAAGCTCCAAGGTCAAGTGCTCCTTACCACCGTCCGCTCTCGAGGTGACTTGCAACAAGTGTCGTGAGAAAGGTCACTATGCGAACAAATGCTTCAACCAGAGGCGCCTTCCGCCTCCTCCTCCTGTGAAATCTTCCAGCAATGCGGTGGTCAAGCATAATCCAAAGCATGCCAAGGTCAATATGATGAATGCAGCTCAGCGGAGGAATCTTCGATGTGATAATGGGTAATCTTCGATTAATGATATTCCTGCAAAAGTCTTATTTGATACTGGTGCATCGCATTCTTTCATGTCATATCCTTTTGCATCGAAGCACAATGTTGACACAGAGATTATGTCCAAAGTTATGCAAGTTGTTTCTCCCGGAAGGCTTATGAATTCTAGTTTGGTTGCTCCTAATGTCTCTATCAAGATGGGCGACTATAGATTTCTGGCTAAACCAATTGTTCTCGGTGACTCGGATATTGATCTTATTCTCGGAATGGACTGGCTTTCTCAACACAAAGCTCAGCTTGATTGTGCTTCCAGGGAAATTCAATTGAGTCACTCTTCTAATGATGTGATCATCTATGCCGCTCGTGATGAAACCATTCGGTTGTTTTCTCTCAATGAGAAGGGCGAATTGAATGCTATCTCTCGATTCGATCGTTTGTGAGTACCAAGATGTCTTTCGGAAGAGCTTCGGGTATGCCTCCTCATCGGCCGATTGAGTTCGTTATCGATCTTGAGCACGGCATCGAACCCGTTTACAAGCGTCCATACAAGCTTGGACCTGATGAGCTGAAGGAATTGAAGAAGCAGCTCGATGAACAAGAGCGTCTGGTTTGATCGGACCGAGTTCATCTCCTTGGGGTTGTGGTGTTCTTTTGTCCGAAGAAGGATGGCGCGGACCGACTTGCGTCGATTACCGTCCATTGAATAAGAAGACTATCAAGAACAAGTATCCACTTCCCAACATCAATGAGCTTTTCGAGCAACTCAAAGGTGCTAAAGTGTTCTCCAAGCTTGACCTTCGTATGGGTTATCATCGATTCGCATTCGTGAACAAGATATTCCCAAGACAGATTCGAACAAGTTTGGTTCTTATGAATATACTGTCATGTCTTTCGGCCTCATCAATGATCCTCCAACATTCTCTCGGATGATGAACTTCATATTCAACCCCTACACCAATGAATTCGTCTTGGTCTATCTTGATGATATTTTGGTCTTCTCCAAGAATAAGAAGGATCATGCCAAACATTTGCGATTGGTGCTAGACAAGCTCGAGAGTATCAATTCTATGCTAAGTTCTCCAAATGTGAATTTTGGCTTGATGAAGTGCTTTATCTTGGTCATATCATCTCCGCCAAGGGCATCGCTGTTAATCCCGAGAAGGTGTCCGCAATTGTGAATTGGGAACCTCCTCGAATGTCAAGCAGCTCCATGATTTTCTTGGTCTTGCAAGCTATTGCGAAGATTCGTTGAGAACTTCTCCAAGATTGCAAAGCCTCTTTCCAACCTCCTCGAAAGCATGTGAAGTATGTCCGGTCTCCCGAGTGTGGCGTTGCTTTCAATACTCTCAAAGAGAAACTCGTCACAGCTCCTGTCTTGACTCCTCTGATGAATCCAAGCCATTCAAGTTTTACTCGTGATGCTTCTCTTCAAGGTCTCGGTCTGTGTTAATGCAAGAGAAGAGAGTTGTGGCTTATACCTCTCGCCAGATTGAAGCCCAACGAAAAGAACTACCCCACTCACGATCTTGAGTTGGCGGCGATTGTCCATGCATTGATAACATGGAGACATCTCTTGTTGGGAAGGAAAGTGGACATTTTCACCGATCACAAGAGTCTCAAGTACATCTTCACTCAGCCCAACCTCAACCTCGAGCAGACTCGATGGGTGAAATGATTCAAGAGTACAACCCAAGTATTGAATATACTCGGGCAAGGCCAATGTCATTGCAGATGCTTTGAGCAGGAAGGCTTACTACAACAGTCTAATCCTCAAGCCCTTCGGCCGGATCTCTGTGAAGCTTTCCATAGCTGAATCTTCAAGTTGTTCCTCAAGGCTTTCTTGCCAACCTCATAGTCTCTCCTACTTTGGAAGATCAGATCCGTGAGGCTCAACTTCGGATACCATGGTGAAAAAGGTGAAGCGTGGTATCAACAAGGGCATTTACAAGTACAAGTGCTTCCACGTTGATGACAAAGATACTCTTTTCTTTGAGGACGGATTGTGGTTCCTAAGGGTGATCTGAGAAAAGTCATTATGAGCGAGGCTCACAATTCGCTTCTATCCATTCATCCCGGAAATACGAAGATGTACCATGACCTCAAGCAGTCATATTGGTGGACTCGAATGAAGCGAGAAATTGCTCAATTCGTGAATGAGTGTGATGTCTGCGAGAAGAGTGAAAGCGAACACCAAAGACCAGCTGGTCTCCTCCAACCTCTTGCTATTCCGAATGGAAGTTTGATCATATTGAAATGGACTTCGTGGATGGCTTTCCAAAGTCAAGCGTGGAAATGATGCTATCTTCGTTGTCATTGACAAGCTTACTAAAGTGGCTCATTTTCTTCCTATCAAAGAATCTATCACAGCAGCTCGGTTGGCGAGCTATACACCTCGAGATTGTCTCCTGCACGGCATTCCACAAGTGATCTCTTGAGACCGTGGCAGCATCTTTACCTCCAAGTTTTGGGATTCTTTTCGAAGGCCATGGGCACCAACATCCGTTTCAAAGACTTTCCATCCTCAAACAAGTGGCCAAGTTGAGCGAGTTAATCAAATCCTTGAAGATATGCTCGGGGCTTGTGTCATTTCTTTCGTATGAAGTGGGAAGATTGTCTTCCATATGCGAGTTCTCCTACAACAACAGCTTCCAAGCGAGTTCGGGCAAGGCCCCATTCGAAATTCTCTATGGCGAAAAAGTGTCGTACTCCTCTCAATTGGTGCGAGACAGGTGAGCGCCAACTTCTTGGCAATGACTTGATCACGAAGCGTAAGAAATGTGCCAAGTCATTCGTGAGAATCTCAAAGCCGCGCAATCGCGCCCGGAAAACTATTATGATAATAAGCACCGTGATGTGGCTTTTGAAATCGGAGACCATGTCTACCTCCGCGTCTCTCAATGAAAGGCACTCGTCGCCCGGTATCAAAGGGAAGCTTGCCCCTAGATCGTGGGTCCTTTCAAGATCATTGGCAAAAGAGGCGATCTCGCCTATCAACTTGAGCTTCCATCAAACTTTGCAAGCGTGCACGATGTGTTCCACGTGTCACAACCGCGCAAGTGCTTCAAGACTCTGAGCGCACTATCAACTTCAAGAGATTGACCTTCAAGAAGATCTCTCTTATCATGAGCACCCGTTGCTATTCTTGAAGAAACCGAGCGCAAGACTCGCAACAAGTCAATCAAATTCCGAAAGTGAAGTGGTCACACCATTCCGACCGTGAAGCTACACGGGGCGAGGATCACCTCCGTTCGAATATCCGGAGTTGTTTCAGTCCTAGATCTCGGGCGAGATCCTCTTGTAGTGGTGGAGTGTTGTAACACCCCGGAAGTAACTTTCCATATTTGTAACTCCAACTCTTGCCATTTTCGGCATTGTGATATGATATTCCCTCTGTGGTTGGGCTTTTCTTCATTTTGCATTTTGTCCATGTCATGCATTTTATATCATGTCATCATGTGCATCGCATTTGCATACGTGTTCGTCTCATGATTCCGAGCATTTTTCCCGTTGTCCGTTTTGCAATCCGGCACTCCTATCTTCCCCTGCGGCCCCTTTTACGTTTTTCCGTGTGCGGGTACTAAACCTTCTCGAAATGGGCCGAGGTTTGTCTAGTGGCCTTGGTATACCACCCGTAGACCACCGGTCAAGTTTCGGATCATTTGGAGCTCGTTTGGTACTCCAACGGTTAACCGCACTCTCGCAAAGGCCTCTTTTAAGTTGCAGCCCAACACCCCTTCAAACCAGCCCAATAACCCATCTAAGTCACTTCCATGCTCTCCGTCGTTCGATCGCGATCGTGTGGCGAAAACTACACCTCATTTGGACTCTCCTAGCTCCCTCTATGCCTATTTAAACATCTCCTCGTCCAAATCCGGGTCTTCCTCCCGAAACCCTAGACGTTTTCCCTCGCGCCCGCGCGGGCGTATCCACTCCGGCCGACGCGTCTCCGCCGCCGCCAGCGCCAACCGGGGCCGCCACGTGGCACCACCTGGGCCGTCAGCCCCCAGCCCGTCGGGGCCGAGGCAGGCCCGCCGAGCCCGATCTGGTCGCGCCCGCCATCGCTCATCGCCATGCGCCGCCGTGCCGCCGCCAGCGCCCGCCGCCCGCGCCCCCTCCCTCCGCCGCCACCTCGCCACCACACGGCGGCCTGCTGCCTCCCGCCGCCGCCGGACCTCGCCGCGCGCGCCCGCCCGTCGCGCCGCCTCGCCAGCGCCGACCACCCGCCTCCTCCCGGCGACCTCGCCCGCCGGCGCCCTCTCCTCCTCGCCGGGCGTGCTCCGCGAGCCAGCGCCCGCCGAGCCGCCGTCGCCCCGATCCGGTCGGGAGGAGCCCGATCCGGCCTCGGTTCGCGCGCCCGATCCCGTTGACCTTCTTCTCCCCCCTCTTTTCTTCTAAGTATTTTGTCATCCAATATTATTTCGTGGCATTTTCAACGTGGTATAACTTTGCATCTGTAGATCCATTTTGCGCTTATAATATATCAAAATGTTCGCCTCGAAGAGTAGATCATTTCATCTCATTGCATCATTTTCATTTGAGCTCATCTTGATTCCCGAAATGCTGTTAGAAGAGGGCTATGTGATGTTAGTTTCTGTTTCTTAACAGAACTTGCACTTTTGTTATTTTTGCCATGATTGATGTGTGCATCCTATGAATTGGAGTCCTACATGTGTTTTGTAATATGCCATGCCATCTTTCCAGGGGTGTATGCCATGTACTTTTGTGATCTATGTGGTCACTAGCACAAACATGCAAAGTAGGTGTCCTGATGTTGCTGTTTTCAGCCCTGTTTAGCTGATATTTTGATGCCATGTTAACTTGATGCTACCAAGAGATCCATGCATATTTTGAGATACTTCAGTAAGGATGTTTTGTAAAACATGTCTTGCTCTATCCATCCATGCCTTTTTTTGCAATTATGGAGTGCCATAGCTTGAGTCAATCGAGCTCTACTTTTGCTATCAAATGTTTCCTGGCAGATTGTTTACATGTTATTCAATATTGCCTAGGTTGTTGTGGTTGATCCATGTATGCTATGTTATTGTTCTTGCCATGTATGTCTTCTATGCCATGTCTTCTTGATGTATGTATGCTTAGTTTATCATATAAGGCTCTGTAGTGAGTGCATTGAGCTTGTAAACATGCCTACTTGTTATCAGTTTTTGACATGTCATGTTGCTGAATCTGTTAACGAAACTTTCGATATTGACATGGGTGTTACTATATTTTCGATCCTTTTTGGCTTATGGTCAGTAAGGGACTTTTGATCTATGCTTTGAGTAGATTCATGCCATGCCATGTTTTGCTATTTTAAGGTCCTGTAGCATGTAGTTTTGCTGCTCTGAACATTGCAACCTGATGCTGTTTTTGCCATGTCCAGCCTGATATTTTGTGCACTTTTGCCATGCTTGTTTGAACCTGTTATGATGTGAACTAGCTGTAGCTCAGTGTTCATCTTTTGTCGAGCATCTTGTGTAGATCACTTCCATGTACTTTGTTGGTACGTTTGGGTGCAGTAGCTTAATTTATTGTTGCTTGCTAAGTGGCATCATGCTGTTAATGGCAGATTTGTGCCATTCTTGTTTTGCTTGTCATTTCCAAACCGTGCATCCGATTCCGGTGATCTTTATATCGATTTCAACCGAAATCATCTCATCTTTCCAGTGGCATACTTGGTTTGCCAATTTGATGCCTGGTTCATCATTTTCCTTCCGGAGCGCGCATACGCATTGCATATCACATCTCGCATATCATGTCATGTTTTGCATCATGTTGCTTGTGCATTGCACCGTGATTTATTGTGGTTCCTTTGTTTGTGTTGTTGCTTTGGGTAGAGCCGGAGGCGAGTGCGTGAGCGAGGAACCTGTTGATAACGCTTACGAGGATCAAGCTTTCGACAACTCGAGAACATTGCGAGCAAGATGACCATACCCTCGAAATCACTTCTATCTTTGCTATGCTAGTTGCTCGCTCTTTTGCTATGCCTATGCTGCGATGCCTACCACTTGCTATATCATGCCACCCATATTGCCATGTCAGCCCCTAACCATCCTTTTCCTAGCAAACCGTTGATTGGCTATGTTACCGCTTTGCTCAGCCCCTCTTATAGCGTTGCTAGTTGCAGGTGAAGCTGAAGTTTGTTCTTTGTTGGAACATGGAGATGTTGTTCCTTGTTGGAACATGTTTACTTGTTGGGGATATCACAATATATATATCTGCTTTAATTAATACATCTATATATTTGGCAAAGGGTGGAAGGCTCGGCCTTATGCCTGGTGTTTTGTTCCACTCTTGCCACCCTAGTTTCCGTCATACCGGTGTTATGTTCCTTGATTTCGCGTTCCTTACACGGTTGGGTGATTTATGGGGCCCCCTTGACAGTTCGCTTTGAATAAGACTCGTCCAGCAAGGCCCAACTTTGGTTTTACCAGTTGCCACCTAAGCCTTTTCCCCGGGTTTCGCGAGCCGAGGGTCATCTTTATTTTAACCCCGGACCAGGTGCTCCTTGAGTGCTGGCCCAAACGAGTAGATCATGGGGCCACCACGGGAAACTCGAGGCTCGGTTTTACTCGTAGGATGTCTCATCCGGATGTGCCACGAGAGCGAGATATGTGCAGCTCCTATCGGGTTTGTCGGCACATTCGGGCGGCTTTGCTGGTCTTGTTTTATTCTTTGTCGAAATGTCTTGTAGTCCGGGATTCGAGATTGATCGGTTCTTCGGTAGAAGAATATCTTCGTTGACCGTGAGAGCTTATAATGGGCTAAGTTGGGACACCCTGCAGGTAATATCTTTCAAAGTCGTGCCTTGATTTATGAGGCAGATGGGAATTTGTTAATGTCGGTTGTAGAAAACCGAAGTTGACCTCAATTAAAATACACATCAACAAGTGTGTAACCGTGATGGTCTCTTCTCGGAGTCCGGGAAGTGAACACGGTGTTGGAGTTATGTCGGCGTAAGTAGTTCAGGATCACTTCTTGATCGCTATTAGCTTCATGACCGTGCTTTGCTCCTCTTCTCGCTCTCTTTTGCGAATGTAGCCACCATATATGCTAGTAAACTTGCTGCAGCTCCACCTTACTACTCTGTCCTTCCTATAAGCTTAAATAGTCTTGATCTCGCGGGTGTGAGATTGCTGAGTCCCCGTGACTCACAGATTCTACCAAAACAGTTGCAGGTTCCGATGATGCCAGTGCAGGTGAGGCAACCGAGCTCACGTGGGAGTTCGACGAGGAACGTGGTCGTTACTATGTGTCTTTTCCTGATGATCAGTAGTGGTGCCCAGTTGGGACGATCGGGGATCTGTGTAGCATTTGGGGTATCTTCTTTTATTTTGGTTCCGTAGTCGGACCTTGAGTGTACTCTGAATGATGGATGTTTATTTATGTCTTGTGTGAAGTGGCATTGTAAGCCAACTATGTACCTCTTTCCCTTATTTATTACATGGGTTGTGTGAAGATTACCTCACTTGCGACATTGCTTTCAATGCGGTTATGCCTCTAAGTCGTGCCTCGACACGTGGGAGATATAGCCGCATCGGGGGCGTTACAACATGAGTGTGAGCCATGGATATAGCACTATGGGTGGAATATAATATGATGATGGGGATTGTGTGGAGAAGACAAAAAAGGAGAAAGTCTCACATTGACGAGGATAATCAACGGGCTATGGAGATGCCCATCAATTGATGTCAACATGAGGAGTAGGGATTTCCATGCAACGGATGCACTAGAGCTATGAATGCTCAACAAAAGAAAACTAGTGGGTGTGCACCCAACTTGCTTGCTCATGAAGACCTAGGGCATTTTGAGGAAGCCCGTCGTAGGAATATACAAGCCACGTTCTATAATTAAAAATTCCCACTAGTATAAAAAGACAACTTATGAGACTCACTATATGAAGAACATGGTGCTACTTTGAAGCACAATATATGAGACTCACTACATGAGAAACAAGGTGCTATTTTGAAGCACAAGTGTGGAAAAAGAGATAGTAGCATTGCCCTTTTTATTTATTTTCTTTTTTTTTTTGCCTTTCTTTTTTCTTTTTGGCCTTTCTCTTTTTTTAGGGCAATGCTTTGTTGCAAATATGCCCTAGAGGCAATAATAAAATGATTATTATTATATTTCCTTGTTCATGATAATTGTCTTTTATTCATGCTATAATTGTATTATCCGAAAATCGTAATACACGTGTGAATACATAGACCACAACGTGTCCCTAGTGAGCCTCTAGTTGACTAGCTCGTTGATCAACAGATAGTCATGGTTTCCTGACTATGGACATTGGATGTCATTGATAACGGGATCACATCATTAGGAGAATGATGTGATGGACAAGACCCAATCCTAAGCATAGCACAAGATCGTGTAGTTCGTTTTGCTAGAGCTTTTCCAATGTCAAGTATCTTTTCCTTAGACCATGAGATCGTGTAACTCCCGGATACCGTAGGAATGCTTTGGGTGTACCAAACGTCACAACGTAACTGGGTGACTATAAAGGTATGCTACGGGTATCTCCGAAAGTGTATGTTGGGTTGACACGGATCGAGACTGGATTTGTCACTCCGTGTGACGGAGAGGTATCTCTGGGCCCACTCAAGTAATGCATCATCATAATGAGCTCAAAGTGACCAAGTGTCTGGTCATGGGATCATGCATTACGATGCAGTAAAGTGACTTGCGTAACGAGATTGAGCGAGGTATTGGGATACCGACGATCGAATCTCGGGCAAGTAACGTACCGATTGACAAAGGGAATTGTATACGGGGTTGCTTGAATCCTCGACATCGTGGTTCATCCGATGAGATCATCGAGGAGCATGTGCGAGCCAACATGGGTATCTAGATCCCGTTGTCGGTTATTGACCGGAGAGCAGTCTCGGTCATGTCTGCATGTCTCCCGAACCCGTAGGGTCTACACACTTAAGGTTCGATGACGCTAGGGTTGTAAAGATATTAGTATGCAGCAAACCGAAAGTTGTTCGGAGTCTCGGATGAGATCCCGGACGTCACGAGGAGTTCCAGAATGGTCCGGAGGTAAAGAAATATATATAGGAAGTCGAGTTTCGGCCATCGGGAAAGTTTCGGGGTTCACCGGTATTGTACCGGGACCACCGGAAGGGTCCCGGGGGTCCACCGGTTGGGGCCACCTATCCCGGAGGGCCCCATGGGATGAAGTGGGAGGGGAACCAGCCTCTGGTGGGCTGGTGTGCCCCCCTGGGCCCCCCTCTGCGCCTAGGGTTGGGAACCCTAGGGGAGGGGGCGCCTCCACTTGCCTTGGGGGGCAAGTTTCCCCCCTTGGCCGCCGCCCCCCCTAGGAGATCCCATCTCCTAGGGCCGGCGCCCCCCATGGGGTCCCTATATAAAGAGGGGGGTGGGAGGGCAGCCGCACCCTGACACCTGGCGCCTCTCTTCCCCCCTTGCTACACCTCTCCCTCCCGTAGTCGCTTGGCGAAGCCCTGCAGGATCCCCGCTGCATCCACCACCACGCCGTCATGCTGCTGGATCTTCATCAACCTCTCCTTCCCCCTTGCTGGATCAAGAAGGAGGATACGTCACGCTGACCGTACGTGTGTTGAACACAGAGGTGTCGTCCGTTCGGCGCTAGGATCTCCGGTGATTCAGATCACGACGAGTACGACTCCCTCAACCACGTTCTCTTGAACGCTTTCGCTCGCGATCTACAAGGGTATGTAGATGCACTCCTCTCTCTCGTTGCTGGATGAACTCATAGATTGATATTGGTGAACGTAGAAAAAAAATTATTTTATGCAACGTTCCCCAACAGTGGCATCATGAGCTAGGTGGTATTGTGGGATGAAGCGGCCCGGACCGACCTTACACGTACGCTTATGTGAGACAGGTTCCACCGACTGACATGCACTAGTTGCATAAGGTGGCTAGTGGGTGTCTGTCTCTCCCACTTTAGTTGGAGCGGATTCGATGAAAAGGGTCCTTATGAAGGGTAAATAGAAGTTGACAAATCACATTGTGGTTATTCGTAGGTAAGAAAACGTTCTTGCTAGAACCCTATTGCAGCCACGTAAAAGATGCAACAACAATTAGAGGACGTCTAACTTGTTTTGCAGCAATTGCTTTGTGATGTGATATGGCCAAAAGTTGTGATGAATGATGAATGATATATTGTGATGTATGAGATCATGTTCTTGTAATAGGAATCACGACTTGCATGTCGATGAGTATGACAACCGGCAGGAGCCATAGTAGTTGTCTTAATTATTGTATGACCTACGTGTCAATGATTTAACACCATGTAATTACTTTACTTTATTGCTAAACCGTTAGCCATAGTAGTAGCAGTAATAGTTGGCGAGCAACTTCATGGAGACACGATGATGGAGATCATGATGATGGAGATCATGGTGTCATGCTGGTGACGAAGATGATCATGGAGCCCCGAAGATGGAGATCAAAGGAGCTATATGATATTGGCCATATCATGTCACTACTATTTAATTGCATGTGATGTTTATTATGTTTTTGCATCTTGTTTACTTAGAACGACGGTAGTAAATAAGATGATCTCTCATGATAATTTCAAGAAAGTGTTCCCCCTAACTGTGCGCCGTTGCTAAAGTTCATCGTTTCGAAGCACCACGTGATGATCGGGTGTGATAGATTCCTACATTCACATACAACGGGTGTAAGACAGTTTTACACATGCAAAACACTTAGGTTAACTTGACGAGCCTAGCATGTACGACATGGCCTCGGAACACGAGAGACGAAAGGTCGAACATGAGTCGTATGGAAGATACGATCAACATGGAGATGTTCACCGATGATTACTAGTCCGTCTCACGTGATGATCGGACATGGCCTAGTCGACTCGGATCATGTAACACTTAGATGACTAGAGGGATGTCTAATCTGAGTGGGAGTTCATGAAATAACTTGATTAGATGAACTTAATTATCATGAACTTAGTCTAAAATCTTTGCAAAAATGTCTTGTAGATCAAATGGCCAACGCTCATGTCAACATGAACTTCAGCGCGTTCCTAGAAAACCAAGCTGAAAGATGATGGCAGCAACTATCGGACTGGGTCGGAACGTGAGATCATCCTCATAGTTGCCAAGAAAGCATACGTCCTAGAAGGACCGCTAGGTGAAGCACCCATCCCAGAGAACCAAGATGTTATGAGCGCTTGGCGATCACGTCTTGATGATTACTCCCTCGTTCGGTGCGGCATGCTTTACAACTTAGAACCGGGCCTCCAAAAGCGTTTTGAGCAACACGGAGCATATGAGATATTCGAGGAGCTGAAAATGGTTTTCCAAGCTCATGCCGGGTCGAGAGATATGAAGTCTCCGACAAGTTCTATAGTTGTAAGATGGAGGAAAATAGTTACATCGGTGAGCACATACTCAAAATGTCCAGGTTGCACAACCGCTTTGTCCCATTGGACATTAACCTCCGGACGAGGCGGTCATTGACAGAATCCTTGATCGCTCCCACGAGCTACAAGAGCTTTGTGATGAACTACAATATGCAGGGGATGGTGAAAACTATTCTGAAGTATTTTCAATGCTGAAGTCACGGAGGTTGAAATCAAGAAAGAACATCAAGTGTTGATGGTCAATAAAACCACTAAGTTCAAGAAGGTCAAGGGTAAGAAGAACTTCAAGAAGGAGGGCAAGGATGTTGCCGCACCCGGTAAGCCAGTTGCCGGGAAGAAGTCAAAGAATGGACCCAAGCACGAGACTGAATGCTTTTATTGCAAAGGAAGGTCCTTTGGAAGCGGAACTGCCCCAAATACTTAGCGGACAAGAAGGCCGGCAACACTAAAGGTATATGTGAAATACATATAATTGATGTGTACCATACCGATTACTAGTAGTAACTCCTGGGTATTTGATACGGTGCCGTTGCTCATATTTGTAACTCACGGTGGGCTGTGGAATAAGCGGAGACTAGCGAAGGGACGAGGTGACGATCTTGGCGTCGGGAATGGTTCCAAGGCTGATGTGATCGCCGTCGACACGCTACCTCTACATTTACCCACGGGATTAGTTTTAAACCTTAATAATTGTTATTTAGTGCCAAGTTTGAGCATGAACATTGTATCTGGATCTCGTTTAATCTGAGATGGCTACTCATTTAAATCCGAGAATAATGGTTGTTCTATTTATATGAGAGATATGTTTTATGGTCATGCCCGATGGTCAATGGTTTATTCTTAATGAATCTTGAACGTAATATTACACATATTCATAGTGTGAATACCAAAAGATGTAAAGTTGATAACGATAGTCCCACATACTTGTGGCACTGCCGCCTTGGTCACATTGGTGTCAAGCGCATGAAGAAGCTCCATGCTGATGGACTTTTAGAGTCTCTCGATTATGAATCATTTGACACATGCGAACCATGCCTCATGGGCAAAATGACCAAGACTCCGTTCTCCGGAACAATGGAGCGAGCAACCAACTTATTGGAAATCATACATATTGATGTGTGTGGTCCAATGAGAGTTGAGGCTCGCGGAGGATATCGTTATGTTCTCACTCTCACTGATGACTTAAGTAGATATGGGTATGTCTACTTGATGAAACACAAGTCTGAGACCTTTGAAAAATTCAAGGAATTTCAGAATGAAGTAGAGAATCAACGTGACTGAAAGATAAAATTCTTACGATCAGATCGTGGAGGAGAATATTTAAGTCACGAATTTGGTACACACTTAAGAAAATGTGGAATCGTTTCACAACTCACGCCGCCTGGAACACCTCAGCGTAATGGTGTGTCCGAACGTCGTAATCGCACTCTATTGGATATGGTGCGATCTATGATGTCTCTTACCGATTTACCGCTATCATTTTGGGGATACGCTCTAGGGACAGCTACATTCACTTTAAATAGGGCTCCATCTAAATCCATTGAGACGACACCGTATGAATTATGGTTTGGGAAGAAACCTAAGCTGTCGTTTCTAAAAGTTTGGGGATGCGATGCTTATGTCAAGAAACTTCAACCTGAAAAGCTCGAACCCAAATCAGAAAAATGCGTCTTCATAGGATACCCTAAGGAAACCATTGGGTATACCTTCTACTTAGATCCGAAGGCAAGATCTTTGTTGCCAAGAACGGATCCTTTCTAGAAAAAGAGTTTCTCTCAAAAGGAGTAAGTGGGAGGAAAGTAGAACTCGACGAAGTACTACCTCTTGAACCGGAAAGTAGTGCAGCTCGGGAAAATGTTCCTGTGGTGCCTACACCGACTGGAGAGGAAATTAATGATGATGATCAAGGTACTTCGGATCAAGTTGCTACTGAACTTCAGTGGTCCACAAGGACACGTTCCACACAGTGGTATGGCAACCCTGTCACCGGAAATCATGTTGTTAGACAACGGTGAACCTTGAACTATGAAGAAGCGATGGCGGCCCAGATTCCAACAAATGGCTTGAAGCCATGCAATCCGAGATAGAATCCATGTATGAAAACAAAGTATGGACTTTGAGAGACTTGCCCGATGATCGGCGAGCGATAGAAAACAAATGGATCTTTAAGAGGAAGACGGACGCGGATGGTAATGTTACCATCTATAAAGCTCGACTTATCGCTAAGGGTTATCGGCAAGTTCAAGGGGTTGACTACGACGAGACTTTCTCTCCCGTAGCAAAGCTGAAGTCCGTCTGAATCATGTTAGCAATTGCCGCATACTATGATTATGAGATATGGCAGATGGACGTCAAAACGGCATTCCTTAAGGGCTATCTTAAGGAAGAACTGTATATGATGCAGCCGGAAGGTTTTGTCGATCCTAAGAATGCTAACAAGGTATGCAAGCTCCAGCAATCCATTTATGGGCTGGTGCAAGCATCTTGGAGTTGGAACATTCGCTTTGATGAGATGATCAAAGCGTTTGGGTTTATGCAGACTTATGGAGAAGCTTGCGTTTACAGGAAAGTGAGTGGGAGCTCTGTAGCATTTCTCATATTATATGTAGATGACATACTCTTGATGGGAAATGATATAGAACTCTTGGACAGCATTAAGGCCTACTTGAATAAGTGTTTTTGAATGAAGGACCTTGGAGAAGCTGCTTACATATTAGGCATCAAGATCTATAGGGATAGACCAAGACGCCTCATAGGTCTTTCACAAAGCACATACCTTGATAAGATATTGAAGAAGTTCAATATGGATCAGTCCAAGAAAGGGTTCTTGCCTGTATTGCAAGGTGTGAGATTGAGCTCGGCTCAATACCCGACCACGGCAGAAGATAAAGAAGAGATGAGTGTCATCCCCTATGCCTCAGCCATAGGATCTATTATGTATGCCATGTTGTGTACCAGACCTGATGTAAACCTTGCCGTAAGTTTGGTAGGAAGCTACCAAAGTAATCCCGGCAAGGAACACTGGACAGCGGTCAAGAATATCCTTAAGTACCTGAAAAGGACAAAGGACATGTTTCTCGTTTATGGAGGTGACGAAGAGCTCGTCGTAAAGGGTTACGTCGACGCTAGCTTCGACACAGATCTGGATGACTCTAAGTCCCAAACCGGATACATGTATATGTTGAATCATGGAGCGATGGCTGGTGCGAGTTGCAAGCGAGGCGTCGTGGCGGGATCTACATGTGAAGCGGAATACATGGCAGCCTCGGAGGCAGCGCATGAAGCAATATGGATGAAGGAGTTCATCACCGACCTAGAGTCATACCCAATGCGTTGGGGCCAATCACTCTCTTACGTGACAACACTAGAGCTATTGCCCTTGCCAAGGAGCCCAGGTTTCACAAGAAGACCGGGCACATCAAGCGTCGTTTCAACTCCATCCGTGAAAATGTTCAAGATGGAGACATAGATATTTGCAAAGTACACACGGATCTGAATGTCGCAGATCCGTTGACTAAACCTCTTCCGCGAGCAAAACATGATCAACACCAGAACTCTATGGGTGTTCAATTCATCACAATGTAACTAGATTATTGACTCTAGTGGAAGTGGGAGACTGTTGGAAATATGCCCTAGAGGCAATAATAAAAGGATTATTATTATATTTCCTTGTTCATGATAATTGTCTTTTATTCATGCTATAATTGTATTATCCGGAAATCGTAATACACGTCTGAATACATAGACCACAACGTGCCCCTAGTGAGCCTCTAGTTGACTAGCTCGTTGATCAACAGATAGTCATGGTTTTCTGACTATGGACATTGGATGTCATTGATAACAGGATCACATCATTAGGAGAATGATGTGATGGACAAGACCCAATCCTAAGCATAGCACAAGATCGTGTAGTTCATTTTGCTAGAGCTTTTCCAATGTCAAGTATCTTTTCCTTAGACCATGAGATCGTGTAACTCCGGATACCGTAGGAATGCTTTGGGTGTACCAAGCGTCACAACGTAATCGGGTGACTATAAAGGTATGCTACGGTATCTCCGAAAGTGTCATTGGGTTGACACGGATCGAGGCTGGATTTGTCACTCCGTATGACGGAGAGGTATCTCTGGGCCCACTCGGTAATGCATCATCATAATGAGCTCAAAGTGACCAAGTGTCTAGTCACGGGATCATGCATTACGGTGCGAGTAAAGTGACTTGCGATGCGAGATTGAGCGAGGTATTGGGATACCGACGATCGAATCTCGGGCAAATAACGTACCGATTGACAAAGGGAATTGTATCTGGGGTTGCTTGAATCCTCGACATCATGGTTCATCCGATGAGATCATCGAGGAGCATGTAGGAGCCAACATGGGTATCGAGATCCGCTGTTGGTTATTGACCGGAGAGCGTCTCGGTCATGTATCGTGTCTCGAACCCGTGGGTTCGGTGGCGCTAGGGATGTAAAGATATTAGTATGCAGCAAACCGAAAGTTGTTGAGTCCGGATGAGATCCCGGACGTCACGAGGAGTTCGGAATGGTCGGAGGTAAAGAATTATATATAGGAAGTCGAGTTTGACCATCGGGAAAGTTTCGGGCTCACGGTATTGTCTGGGACCACGGAAGGGTCCCGGGGTCCACCGGTGGGGCCACCTATCCGGAGGGCCCCATGGGCTGAATTGGGAGGAACCAGCCTGGTGGGCTGGTGCGCTGGGCCCCTCTGCGCCTAGGGTTGGGAACCCTAGGGGGCGCCTCACTTGCCTTGGGGGCAAGTTTCCCCTTGGCCGCCGCCCCTAGGAGATCCCATCTCCTAGGGCAGGCGCCTGGTCCCTATATAAGAGGGGGGGTGGGGCAGCCGCACCACGACACTGGCGCCTCCCTTCCCCTTGCTACACCTCTCCTCCCGTAGTCGCTTATCCACTGTGGTTTATTAAAGATTCTCAATTCACTACAGATAACAAATTCCGGAATCCCCAAACCGAGGTTTCTGAAAGTGCAAACTAGCCAGGGCTGGCACAACCTGATTTGCTCTCGTGAAACGAAGAGTTACGAGAACCATAGGGAAAGCAATTTGCAAGTAAAGCAAGCCAGAACCACCGGGATGAGCCTCGGAACCCGGAAGAGCATGTGAACCAGTCTGGCTAGGAGGATGTAATAGTTCCAAGGCAAACCCCCGGATAGAGACCCAAGGAACAAAACAGGAATGAAAAATGCTGAGGCGAAGGAAAAAGTAGGAGACTGTAAAAAGGTGGAGATTATTAAAGGCAACAATGTACCAAATTAAACGATATAAGGACAATAGGAAAATTCCATTACAAACTACAAGAATTAAAACTAGCTAACCCACCAAAGAAAAAGGAAATTTGTAAATACAAAAAAGGAGAACCAAATTATAACGCAATGTAAAGTGAAATAAGGCCAAACTGCTGAAAAAGAGAGTCATAGCGGGAAGGAATATGCAAATCCAAATATGTAACTAAGAGCAACAAAATGAATCAAGAGTAACATGAAATATAAAAGTTGAATGAGAAAAGGAAAACAAACAATCAAATCAATTAAATTGAAAATAACGGTTTAAAAAAAATTAATGACATAAACAGTACCAAAGAAAGTTTATTCAATGAGTAAGATAACAAAACAAATTTAAAATTTAAATAAGAAATTCCAAAACATTTATTTGAAACAATTAAAACTAATGATTTTATAATAAACTATTTACAGATATGCAATAAGAAAGGTTATTTAAACCGAATCAATTTAATTTAAATCTGAAATAAATTAATGCAAACAGGATGGGTTACATGGAAAGCTTCCCCTAGAAATTGTTGGATGGTGCTTAATTTTAAATAGTGTTAAGGTTTGTAACAAGCAAGGTCTTCAGGGTAAACTGTGAACGGGTATGGAACCGAAGGGGGTAGCATAGCAATGATAGTAATGAGATCCAAGGTGACGGTCATCTTGCCTGAAATCCCGCAAGGAAGAAGAATGAGTCCATGAAGAAGACGAACGGGAGTAGTCGAACGAATCCTCACAATCGCAACATTACCGAACTAAGAAGCAACACCGAAAGAAACAAACAATATGGTAAATGCACAAGCATAAACATGGCATGATGCACAATCAAGTATGATGCATGTCCGGTTTAATGAGGCATGGCATGACAAAGTGCAACAAACAATGCTACAAGTTAAGTGGAGCTCGATATGCAACGAGTTGCATATTGACAAACACCACATAGACATATTTAGTTTAATCTCGTTTAAGCTACCAAACAATGTTAAATGTTGTTAAACATGGCAAGAGGTGAAGCATAATTAAACTAACTATTTAGGCAAGTTTAAATGAGGCGGGAAATAAGAAACAACAATTCCGGAAAAACCCCATATGCATATTTCGAATTTGGTACTGTTCTGCCCTAAAACATATTTTATTGTTGTTAAACGGGAAAATAAAGTGCACCATGTTAAACTAGGAATTTTTCCACCCCATTTACATATAAAGTTTATTTCAAACGGAGCTACGGTTATTTAGTTATGAAATAAATCATTTTAACATGGCATTTAGCAAATTAAATGCAAACAACATTTTAAACATTTTAAACATGTATGAAGAGGCATATTATGAAACTAGATGAAAAACTAAGCATTTTTCATATATAAATTATTTACATATGATGCATGATTGATTGGTTATGAAATGCATGAACAGCAAGGGTTTTTCTGAAAAACTATAAATCCTCGGATAATTAGCAAAATCGCGGACATGGGGAAAAACACTACGCGGGCCAAAACTGCTGGGCGGACTGGGCTGCTCACCATGGGCCAAGCCCAGTCGATGGAGAGGAGCGTTGGCTGGGCGCGAAGTGGGGGGCTGGAGACGCACTGGGCCTTGGCGATGCAGGGCTGGCATCGTCAACGCGGGCAGGACCCGGTCGAGCGAGGCGCTCGCTGCTGGAGCTTGATGCAGGGAAACAGAGGATGCAGCGGCAGTGGACTTGGCGAAGGGCGGCGTGCTGGACAGCGGCGGCGGGCCAAGGCGAAGCAGGGGAGGTCCGGCAGGGCGCGGTCTCTGTGACGACGGATCTGCCGGAACGGGCTTGAACGCCGGCCGAGACGAGCAAATCCGGCGCATGACGGCGATGGGTTTCTGCCGAAAGACATGAACTATGAGAAAGAGGGACGGAGAGATGGAGGGAAACAGGGGAAGGGAGCAGGGCTCTCGGGGCACTCATCTGCTGGTGGTGCTCGTCGGCAGAGGGAGCTCCGGTGGTCGGCCGGTGCGAGGGAGACGAGGTGAGGAGGAGGCGCTCGGGACAGGAGCGTTGCGGGAGGCATCGGCTTGGAGCTCCATGGGGGACGCCATGGCGCAGAGCAAGGCATAGCAGGGGCTCCAACATGGCGGTGGCGGCCGTCGGGAAGGAACTCGGGCGCTCGCTGCGGAGGCGGGGGCGCCTGGATCGAGAACCAGAGGATGGCGCTGGGGGATTCTCGGTGGGGAACAGAGGAGGCAAGGGGAGCAGGGAGATCTGGCGCTGCGGTGCCGCTGGTTGGCTCGGGGCTGAAAACGAGGGGAGGAGCTCGGGCACCGAAATGGAGGCGGTCGGAGGCTGCGGTTGGTGGATTGGATTGGGATGAGATCCCGAGGAAGATGTATAAGAGGAGTGGCGACGGCTTGGAGGATCCTAGAAATCAGGGATTCGGTCTCAGGCTATATATATATATATATATATATATATATATATATATATATATATATATATATATATATATATATATATATATATATATATATATATATATATATATATATATATATATATATATATATATATATATATATATATATATATGCGAGTGAGTTAGATTAAAGGCGATCTAGTCCCTCCAATCAAAATCGGACGGTCGAAAAAAATAGGCTAGATAACCCAAATAAGAAAATGGAGATGTTTTAGAGATGTTTGGAGATGATTCGGATTCATCGGTGGCGACAGAGAGGGTCGGGTAAGTTTGGACACGCACACGAGGGTGATGCGAGCTGGGAAGAGAGGTTAGGTGGTCACCCGGCGAAAACCAGAATGGCCTCGGGCAGTCAACGAAAGCAAGGGGGGGACGCGCAACTACTTAACGGGTGCAAGCTTTATGAAAACATGCAGATGCAATGCGCATGATGCTATGAGATGAGATGCATGACATGAACACAATGCAAAACAATGAGACAAAACCCAACCACGGAGGAAATAACATATCACATCTCCGGAAAAGGCAAGAGTTGAAGTTACGAATATGGAAAGTTGCATCCGGGCGTTACAACACTCCACCACTACGAGAGGATCTCGTCCGAGATCTAGGATGGCACCGAGGGAAAAGGAAGAGGAAGATAAGAGGTAAAACTAAGTTGCTTCTTTGACAAAAGAGTGAAACCAACGAACCTTGAGAGGTTGGCACAATGAAAGAAAGAAAACAACGAAGATGAGCAAAGTTGAAAACACTCCGTTAGAAAAGAGGAACAAGGGATACGATGGGAACCAAGAGGTTTAGTGATAAGATAGATATTGAAACCACTCCGGTTAAAACTAGATAGAGAAGGAATAAGATTGATATAATTTTGGCAGCACTCCGACTGAAAGAAGAAGGAAAACTTGATAAGATGAAAAGAACTTGAAGAGATGACACAACACTCCGGTTAAATGGATAAGCAAGAAAAGAACACGATCCTCACAATTCGATATGATGAGTGAAGAGAGCAACATCACCATGCCTCCGGAATAAGGAATAGGAGATAGATCATTGAAATAAAAGAATGGAGAAGAAAATGCTAACTTCTGCCACAAATGAGCTTGGAAAGCATCCTTGCAAAGAAGAATTGAACAGAGTTGTTGCAAAATCAACAATGAAAAGCACAAACTTGTTGTGGGCTTATGGAAAACATCTCAAAATGATGAGGTGACAACCGGCCACTAATGGAAACCATTGATTTGATTGAGAGCACCGAAGAGGTGAAAAACTTCTTCACCGAGATGAGAAGGAGAAAATTGGATCATTGATAAGCACCACAAATAGCTACATTCCTTAGGGAATGTTGTAGGTGAAATATAACCCAATATAACTCCAACAAAAAGATTGATTGGTTGAAAAGATCTCTTGAACGAAGAGAAAATGATGAATTTAAAATACTTCATTCTTGACAACATATGAATCATGAAACGCGAAGGGAATTGTCAAGAGTGACATAACACCACCTCAAAAGATAAGGTAGGAAGAATTGCACTTTAGAATGCAAGATGAAGATTACTTGAACTCCTCAAAACAAAACATGTGTTGAGCATCATGTTTATTTTAGAGTATAGATTATGGGTCATAACTTCAAGAGAAATCTTGAAGAACAAATCGAGAATTAAAGGAATCCTTGATGAACCATCATGTAGAGCCTCCATGAAGAACTCGGTAATAGAAGGATGATGAAAAGAAAGAGAAGTTGAAAACACAAGATGAAGCCTTGCAATGATTTAGATGGAGCTTCGCGATTATATAACCGAGAGAACTTGGAACTCCAGAAAGAAAAGATGAACATCTTAGAACCGATAATTTATTCCTCATGAACAAACTTTGAAGGAAAGGATTAACCACTTGGATGAAACAAGAATAAGAATTATGTTATGTGTATCCTTCACCAATATAAATTGATGACAAGTAACAGATTTGGCATACTACTTATTCTCGTAGAAACGATTAAGAGAGATATAGTGCAAACTTGAGAAGGTATTGATGGAACCACCGGTGGAATTTGGAAACAACGAATGAATTAATATGATAACGAAGGAAGTGAAATCTTGAACGAACCACCATAAGAATTGAAAGTGAACGTAGCAAAGGCACAATTCACCGGGAAGAATTGGAAAACGAATGAAGATGCTTGATAGAATTTAGATATAGAAGAGTGAAGAGATCATGAACTGATTAGAGGATATTTGAACGATTCACCGGTAGGATTTGGAGAATGGTAGCTACACACTAAGAATGAAGAATTATGACATGATGGCCTTCGGAGGAAAGAAATGGAAACAACTCATGAAATGCTCTGGATGGGTAAAAAGAATTCTCACACTCGAAACAATTATGAGAGGACGGCATCAAGCTAGAACCATGAATCTTGAAGTGCATGGAGCAAGATTTAAGAGAAACTCTTCTTCGGTCTTCAAATGTTGAGAATGATGATGAGAAACCACCATGAATTGTTGAGATACTCCGGATGAAAATTGGAAAGGTTGAACCAACGATGAAAAGAATATGAAAGATTTTGGAGAAAGACATATGACTGATGAAATTCATTCTTACGCCAAGCTTCAAAAAGAATTTGGGAAATGGCTCGGATAAATTAGAAGAGTCGTAAGATCCTCGAAAAGACATGTGGGTTAGGGCCCACTCAAGGAAACATCGTTGAAAGATTTTAAAGAGAGGTTGCACCGTTGAATTAAATGGATTGAATGAGATAGCACCTCAAAAGAACTTGAGTGAATTGAGAATGGAAACTTGAATCTTCCGAGATATCTCCAACACTCCGTAACAATTGAATAGCGACAAGTAGATGATTAAAAGTGCACCGCACGAGAAAACATTAGAAACAAGGAAAGGAATATGATGACTATCGAAAGCTTGAATTGGATTCGGAGAAGAAACAACAATGAACGTTGATGAACTTGAAACTGTTGAGCATCTTCATGGGAAATCACCGGATAAGAACATTGAAAGAAAAGAATGAAGAGACTTCACATGAATAAATGGATACTTGATTAAAATATATAAGTCCTTGCAGAAAAGGGTGGGAGGGCGGGAAAACAAAGACAACTTGGGACGGATGAAACAAACACCGTTGAGGAAACTTAGAATTGATCTCGCAAATGTTGAAATGATCGGATCCACTTGAAGAGAAGCACGCCGGTTGGGAAAAGAATTAACATGACGACCTCGATGATCAAGAAGGATTAGTATTCACATAGCAATATGAGAACACCGTTTAGAAAAGGTATGGATTCAACATTTGACTTCGAAGCAACTCGAATACCACAAATAAAACAAAACAAAGGATTTGGCTTGCAGAATAAGCCGGAACAAATACATATGATAGAGATTTACCCAATCTCATATCATGCATCTGTCGGAAAGATATTCTAGGAGCTACTTGAATACCCACCTATAAACTCCCGAAACTTTCTGGTTATGCAATCTGGTGTTGGGGATACAGGGACACAAAATATATCACCCAAACTAACAATACCTAGATCCAAATTGTATCCATCCTTCAACACATAACCAAGAAAACTCCGAAATCGTGTACCTCAACCTTCAAAAGCATCTGTTATACAAGCTATGGCAATACTCCGAACTCCCAAAGATCGGGTGGCGCCGAGGTTATCTCACCAACAACTGCATAAAAGAGATTTTCGATGTCGGCAAAACTCGTATTCCAGAATCGCAACGATAAAATTGTGACGACAACACCTCGGAGCTCAACTCCCGGACACCGCCACAACCCCTAAATGTCGAGGCACCAAGAACAATGTTCTCATCACAAGACTATCGGAACGATCCCAAGATACCAGCGTGATCCTCAAAAAAATTCGTGAAATTTGAGGAAAGGAAAGACAAAACATCTACGCCGAGGCCTCACCAGAGCGATTTAAGGGACCGAGGAGTAAAAAGAATCCTACTCTCGATATATATAATCCTAAGACTCAAAATAGTTTTCTTCTAGACTCAACATCGCCAACAATCAAGGGGCTCCTATGATCGGTCGAGGCTCGATACCAACTTGTCACGCCCAAGATGCGACCTTATCCTAAAGGAACTCAAGGTCCCACTAAGGATAGAAGCGCATCTTGAAGACGCTTTGCAAGGTGGATATCATTACATCAACATTACATAATAGTGGGAATACTCCAAGACATACAATGTCACATAAATACAACAATACATCATACATAAGATAAACATCCGACTACGGATGAAACATAAACAGTAAACTCAAACAATATCCACCTCGCTAGCCCAGCTGCCAACCCGAACCTATCCCCGATCGAAGAAGAAGCAGAAGAACTCCAAAACAAGCAAACATCGCTCTCGCGTCATGATCATCGCTTAACCTGTACCTGCAACTGTTGTTGTAGTAATCTGTGAGCCACGAGGACTCAGCAATCCCATTACCATGGGTATCAAGACTAGCAAAGCTTAAAGGGTAAGGAAGGGGTAAAGTGGTGAGGTTGCAGCAGCCACTAAGCATGTAAGGTGGCTAACTTACGCAAATCAGAGCGAGAAGAGTAGCAAAGCAAGCGGTTGTCAACTTAGTAATGATCAAGAAGTGATCCTGAACTCCTACTTACGTCAAACATAACCCAGAAACCGTGTTCTCCTCTCGAACAACCCCGAAAAGAGAGCATCACGGTTATGCACACGGTTGGTGTATTTTAGAAGAGTTTACTTCAAGTTCACTACAACCGGATATTAACAAATTCCCATCTGCCACATAACCGCGGCACGGCTTTGAAAGTTCAAACCTGCAGGAGTGTCCCAACTTAGCCCATGATAAGCTCTCGCGATCAACGAAGGATATTCCTTCTCTCGAAGACCCGATCAGTCTCGAATCCCGCTTACAAGACATTTCGACAAAGGTAAAACAAGACCAGCAAGACCGCCCGATGTGTCGACAATCCCGATAGGAGTCGACGCCTCGCTCTCGTGACACAACGGATAAGCTAAGCGTACAGTACCCGACGTAACCCAAGTTGCCAAGGAATGGTCCCACACGGTGTTTAGTTTGGACCAACGCTAGACAAGCAATCGCCCGGGGTAATAAAGATGACCCTCGGAGCGCGACTCCCAAGGGAAAAAAGCTAGGTGAGGCAAATGGTAAAACCAAGGTTGGGCCTTGCTAGAGGAGTTTTATTCAAAGCGAACTGTCAAGGGGTCCCATAAATCTCCCAACCACGTTAGGGACGCAAAATCCGGGAACATAATACCGATATGACGAAAGCTAGGGCGGCAAGAGTGGAACAAAACACTGTGCATAAGGCCGAGCCTTCCACCCTTTACCAAGTATATAGATGCATTAATAATATAGGAGATATTGTGATATCCCAACATAAACATAATCCAACATTGAGCAATCTTCATCTTCAGCTGCAACTAGCAACGCTATAAGAGGGGCTGAGCAAAGCGGTAACATAGCCAAACAACGGTTTGCTAGGAAGGGTGACAAAGGTTAGAGGTTCATGGAAATTTGGGAGGCTTGATAAGAAAGTGGTAGGTAACGCAGCATAGCGACAGAACGAAGCAACTAGCATAGCAATGATAGTAATGAGATCCAAGGTGACGGTCATCTTGCCTGAAATCCCGCAAGGAAGAAGAATGAGTCCATGAAGAAGACGAACGGGAGTAGTCGAACGAATCCTCACAATCGCAACATTACCGGGACTAAGAAGCAACACCGGAAAGAAACAAACAACATGGTAAATGCACAAGCATAAACATGGCATGATGCACAATCAAGTATGATGCATGTCCGGTTTAATGAGGCATGGCATGACAAAGTGCAACAAACAATGCTACAAGTTAAGTGGAGCTCGATATGCAACGAGTTGCATATTGACAAACACCACATAGACATATTTAGTTTAATCTCGTTTAAGCTACCAAACAATGTTAAATGTTGTTAAACATGGCAAGAGGTGAAGCATAATTAAACTAACTATTTAGGCAAGTTTAAATGAGGCGGGAAATAAGAAACAACAATTCCGGAAAAACCCCATATGCATATTTCGAATTTGGTACTGTTCTGCCCTAAAACATATTTTATTGTTGTTAAACAGGAAAATAAAGTGCACCATGTTAAACTAGGAATTTTTCCAGCCCATTTACGTATAAAGTTTATTTCAAACGGAGCTACGGTTATTTAGTTATGAAATAAATCATTTTAACATGGCATTTAGCAAATTAAATGCAAACAGCATTTTAAACATTTTAAACATGTATGAAGAGGCATATTATGAAACTAGATGAAAAACTAAGCATTTTTCATATATAAATTATTTACATATGATGCATGATTGATTGGTTATGAAATGCATGAACAGCAAGGGTTTTTCTGAAAAACTATGAATCCTCGGATAATTAGCAAAATCGCGGACATGGGGAAAAACACTACGCGGGCCAAAACTGCTGGGGCGGACTGGGCTGCTCACCATGGGCCAAGCCCAGTCGATGGAGAGGAGCGTTGGCTGGGCGCGAAGTGGGGGGCTGGAGACGCACTGGGCCTTGGCGATGCAGGGCTGGCATCGTCAACGCGGGCAGGACCCGGTCGAGCGAGGCGCTCGCTGCTGGAGCTCGATGCAGGGAAACAGAGGATGCAGCGGCAGTGGACTTGGCGAAGGGCGGCGCGCTGGACAGCGGCGGCGGGCCAAGGCGAAGCAGGGGAGGTCCGGCAGGGGCGCGGGTCTCCAGGACGACGGATCTGGCCGGGAACGGGCTTGAACGGCGGCTGAGACGAGCAAATCCGGGCGCATGACGGCGATGGGTTTCCCTGTCGAAAGACATGAACTATGAGAAAGAGGGACGGAGAGATGGAGGGAAACAGGGGAAGGGAGCAGGGCTCTCGGGGCACTCATCTGCTGGTGGTGCTCGTCGGCAGAGGGAGCTCCGGTGGTCGGCCGGTGCGAGGTAGACGAGGTGAGGAGGAGGCGCTCGGGACAGGAGCGTTGCGGGAGGCATCGGCTTGGAGCTCCATGGGGGATGCCATGGCACAGAGCAAGGCACAGCAGGGGCTCCAACATGGCGGTGGCGGCCGTCGGGAAGGAATTCGGGCGCCACTCTGGAGGCGGGCGCCTGGATCGAGAACCAGAGGATGGCGCTGGGGATTCTCGGGGAACAGAGGAGGCAAGGGAGCAGGGAGATCTGGCGCTGCAGTGCCGCTGGTTGGCTCGGGCTGAAAACGAGGGGAGGAGCCTGGGCACCAAATGGAGGCGGTCGGAGGCTGCGGTTGGTGGATTGGATTGGGATGAGATCCCGAGGAAGACAGACAAGAGGAGTGGCGACGGCTTGGAGGATCCCTAGAAATCAGGGATTCGGTCTCAGATAGGCTAATATATATATATATATATATATATATATATATATATATATATATATATATATATATATATATATATATATGAGTGAGTTAGATTAAAGGCGATCTAGTCCCTCCAATCAAAATCGGACGGTCGAAAAAAATAGGCTAGATAACCCAAATAAGAAAATGGAGATGTTTTAGAGATGTTTGGAGATGATTCGGATTCATCGGTGGCGACAGAGAGGGTCAGGTAAGTTTCGGACACGCACACGAGGGTGATGCGAGCTGGGAAGAGAGGTTAGGTGGTCACCCGAAGCGAAAACCAGAATGGCCTCGGAACGGTCAACGAAAGCAAGGGGGGGACGCGGCAACTACGAACGGGTGCAAGCTTTATGAAAACATGCAGATGCAATGCGCATGATGCTATGAGATGAGATGCATGACATGAACACAATGCAAAACAATAGACAAAACCCAACCACGGAGGAAATAACATATCACATCTCCGGAAAAGGCAAGAGTTGAAGTTACGAATATGGAAAGTTGCATCCGGGGCGTTACAACACTCCACCACTACGAGAGGATCTCGTCCCGAGATCTAGGATGGCACCGGAGGGAAAAGGAAGAGGAAGATAAGAGGTAAAACTAAGTTGCTTCTTTGACAAAAGAGTGAAACCAACGAACCTTGAGAGGTTGGCACAATGAAAGAAAGAAAACAACGAAGATGAGCAAAGTTGAAAACACTCCGTTAGAAAAGAGGAACAAGGGATACGATGGGAACCAAGAGGTTTAGTGATAAGATAGATATTGAAACCACTCCGGTTAAAACTAGATAGAGAAGGAATAAGATTGATATAATTTTGGCAGCACTCCGACTGAATGAAGAAGGAAAACTTGATAAGATGAAAAGAACTTGAAGAGATGACACAACACTCCGGTTAAATGGATAAGCAAGAAAAGAACACGATCCTCACAATTCGATATGATGAGTGAAGAGAGCAACATCACCATGCCTCCGGAATAAGGAATAGGAGATAGATCATTGAAATAAAAGAATGGAGAAGAAAATGCTAACTTCTGCCACAAATGAGCTTGGAAAGCATCCTTGCAAAGAAGAATTGAACAGAGTTGTTGCAAAATCAACAACGAAAAGCACAAACTTGTTGTGGGCTTATGGAAAACATCTCAAAATGATGAGGTGACAACCGGCCACTAATGGAAACCATTGATTTGATTGAGAGCACCGAAGAGGTGAAAAACTTCTTCACCGAGATGAGAAGGAGAAAATTGGATCATTGATAAGCACCACAAATAGCTACATTCCTTAGGGAATGTTGTAGGTGAAATATAACCCAATATAACTCCAACAAAAAGATTGATTGGTTGAAAAGATCTCTTGAACGAAGAGAAAATGATGAATTTAAAATACTTCATTCTTGACAACATATGAATCATGAAACGCGAAGGGAATTGTCAAGAGTGACATAACACCACCTCAAAAGATAAGGTAGGAAGAATTGCACTTTAGAATGCAAGATGAAGATTACTTGAACTCCTCAAAACAAAACATGTGTTGAGCATCATGTTTATTTTTAGAGTATAGATTGGCGGGTCATAACTTCAAGAGAAATCTTGAAGAACAAATCGAGAATTAAAGGAATCCTTGATGAACCATCATGTAGAGCCTCCATGAAGAACTCTGGTAATAGAAGGATGATGAAAAGAAAGAGAAGTTGAAAACACAAGATGAAGCCTTGCAATGATTTAGATGGAGCTTCGCGATTATATAACCGAGAGAACTTGGAACTCCAGAAAGAAAAGATGAACATCTTAGAACCGATAATTTATTCCGCATGAACAAACTTTGAAGGAAAGGATTAACCACTTGGATGAAACAAGAATAAGAATTATGTTATGTGTATCCTTCACCAATATAAATTGATGACAAGTAACAGATTTGGCATACTACTTATTCTCGTAGAAACGATTAAGAGAGATATAGCGCAAACTTGAGAAGGTATTGATGGAACCACCGGTGGAATTTGGAAACAACGAATGAATTAATATGATAACGAAGGAAGTGAAATCTTGAACGAACCACCATAAGAATTGAAAGTGAACGTAGCAAAGGCACAATTCACCGGGAAGAATTGGAAAACGAATGAAGATGCTTGATAGAATTTAGATATAGAAGAGTGAAGAGATCATGAACTGATTAGAGGGTATTTGAACGATTCACCGGTAGGATTTGGAGAATGGTAGCTACACACTAAGAATGAAGAATTATGACATGATGGCCTTCGGAGGAAAGAAATGGAAACAACTCATGAAATGCTCTGGATGGGTAAAAAGAATTCTCACACTCGAAACAATTATGAGAGGATGGCATCAAGCTAGAACCATGAATCTTGAAGTGCATGGAGCAAGATTTAAGAGAAACTCTTCTTCGGTCTTCAAATGTTGAGAATGATGATGAGAAACCACCATGAATTGTTGAGATACTCCGGGATGAAAATTGGAAAGGTTGAACCAACGATGAAAAGAATTTGAAAGATTTTGGAGAAAGACATATGACTGATGAAATTCATTCTTACGTCAAGCTTCAAAAAGAATTTGGGAAATGGCTCCGGATAAATTAGAAGAGTCAGGTAAGATCCTGGGAAAAGACATGTGGGTTAGGGCCCACTCGAAGGAAACATCGTTGAAGGATTTTAAAGAGAGGTTGCACCGGTTGAATTAAATGGATTGAATGAGATAGCACCCTCAAAAGAACTTGAGTGAATTGAGAATGGAAACTTGAATCTTCTGAGATATCTCCAACACTCCAGAACAATTGAATAGCGACAAGTAGATGATTAAAAAGTGCACCGGTACGAGAAAAACATTAGAAACAAGGAAAGGAATATGATGACTATCGAAAGCTTGAATTGGATTCGGAGAAGAAACAACAATGAACGTTGATGAACTTGAAACTGTTGAGCATCTTCATGGGAAATCACCGGATAAGAACATTGAAAGAAAAGAATGAAGAGACTTCACATGAATAAATGGATACTTGATTAAAATATATAAGTCCTTGCAGAAAAGGGTGGGAGGGCGGGAAAACAAAGACAACTTGGGACGGATGAAACAAACACCGTTGAGGAAACTTAGAATTGATCTCGCAAATGTTGAAATGATCGGATCCACTTGAAGAGAAGCACGCCGGTTGGGAAAAGAATTAACATGACAACCTCGATGATCAAGAAGGATTAGTATTCACATAGCAATATGAGAACACCGTTTAGGAAAGGTATGGATTCAACATTTGACTTCGAAGCAACTCGAATACCATAAATAAAACAAAACAAAGGATTTGGCTTGCAGAATAAGCCGGAACAAATACATATGATAGAGATTTACCCAATCTCATATCATGCATCTGTCGGAAAGATATTCTAGGAGCTACTTGAATACCCACCTATAAACTCCCGAAACTTTCTGGTTATGCAATCTGGTGTTGGGGATACAGGGGACACAAAATATATCACCCAAACTAACAATACCTAGATCCATTGTATCCATCCTTCAACACATAACCAAGAAAACTCCGAAATCGTGTACCTCAACCTTCAAAAGCATCTGTTATACAAGCTATGGCAATACTCCGAACTCCCCAAGATCGGGTGGCGCCGAGGTTATCTCACCAACAACTGCATAAAAGAGATTTTCGATGTCGGCAAAACTCAGGTATTCCAGAACTGCAACGATAAAATTGTGACGACAACACCTCGGAGCTCAACTCCCCGGGACACTGCCACAACCCCTAAATGTCAGGAGGCACCAAGAACAATGTTCTCATCACAAGACTATCGGAACGATCCCAAGATACCCGCGTGATCCTCAAAAAAAATTCGTGAAATTTGAGGAAAGGAAAGACAAAACATCTACGTCAGGAGGCCTCACCAGAGCGACGAAGGGACTGAGGAGTAAAAAGAATCCTACTCTCTGATATATATAATCCTAAGACTCAAAATAGTTTTCTTCTAGACTCAACATCGGCCAACAATCAAGGGGGCTCCTATGGTCGGTCGAGGCTCTGATACCAACTTGTCACGCCCAAGATGCGACCTTATCCTAAAGGAACTCGAAGGTCCCACCAAGGATAGAAGCGCATCTTGAAGACGCTTTTGCAAGGTGGATATCATTACATCAACATTACATAATAGTGGGAATACTCCAAGACATACAATGTCACATAAATACAACAATACATCATACATAAGATAAACATCCGACTACGGATGAAACATAAACAGAAACTCAAACAATATCCACCCTGCTAGCCCAGGCTGCCAACCTGGAACCTATCCCCGATCGAAGAAGAAGCAGAAGAACTCCAAAACAAGCAAACATCGCTCTCGCGTCATGATCATCGCATAACCTGTACCTGCAACTGTTGTTGTAGTAATCTGTGAGCCACGAGGACTCAAAGAATCCCATTACCATGGGTATCAAGACTAGCAAAGCTTAAAGGGTAAGGAAGGGGTAAAGTGGTGAGGTTGCAGCAGCCACTAAGCATGTAAGGTGGCTAACTTACGCAAATCAGAGCGAGAAGAGAAGCAAAGCAAGCGGTTGTCAACTTAGTAATGATCAAGAAGTGATCCTGAACTCCTACTTACGTCAAACATAACCCAGAAACCGTGTTCTCCTCTCGAACAACCCCGAAAAGAGAGCATCACGGTTATGCACACGGTTGGTGTATTTTAGAAGAGTTTACTTCAAGTTCACTACAACCGGATATTAACAAATTCCCATCTGCCACATAACCGCGGGCATGGCTTTCGAAAGTTCAAACCCTGCAGGAGTGTCCCAACTTAGCCCATGATAAGCTCTCGCGATCAACGAAGGATATTCCTTCTCTCGGAAGACCCGATCAGTCTAGGAATCCCGTTTACAAGACATTTCGACAATGGTAAAACAAGACCAGCAAGACCGCCCGATGTGTCGACAATCCCGATAGGAGTCGCACGTTCCTCGTTCTCAGGACACACCGGATAAGCTAAGCGTACAGGTACCGACGTAACCCAAGTTGCCAAGGAATGGTCCCACACGGTGCTCTAGTTTGGACCAACGCTTAGACAAGCACTGGCCCGGGGGGTAAATAAAGATGACCCTCGGGAGCGCGACTCCCAAGGGAAAAAAAGCTAGGTGAGGCAAATGGTAAAACCAAGGTTGGGCCTTGCTAGAGGAGTTTTATTCAAAGCGAACTGTCAAGGGGGTCCCATAAATCTCCCAACCACGTTAGGGACGCAAAATCCGGGAACATAATACCGATATGACGAAAGCTAGGGCGGCAAGAGTGGAACAAAACACCAGGCATAAGGCCGAGCCTTCCACCCTTTACCAAGTATATAGATGCATTAATAATATAGGAGATATTGTGATATCCCAACATAAACATAATCCAACATTGAGCAATCTTCATCTTCACCTGCAACTAGCAACGCTATAAGAGGGGCTGAGCAAAGCGGTAACATAGCCAAACAACGGTTTGCTAGGAAGGGTGACAAAGGTTAGAGGTTCATGGAAATTTGGGAGGCTTGATAAGAAAGTGGTAGGTAACGCAGCATAGCGATAGAACGAAGCAACTAGCATAGCAATGATAGTAATGAGATCCAAGGTGACGGTCATCTTGCCTGAAATCCCGCAAGGAAGAAGAATGAGTCCATGAAGAAGACGAACGGGAGTAGTCGAACGAATCCTCACAATCGCAACATTACCGGAACTAAGAAGCAACACCGGAAAGAAACAAACAACATGGTAAATGCACAAGCATAAACATGGCATGATGCACAATCAAGTATGATGCATGTCCGGTTTAATGAGGCATGGCATGACAAAGTGCAACAAACAATGCTACAAGTTAAGTGGAGCTCGATATGCAACGAGTTGCATATTGACAAACACCACATAGACATATTTAGTTTAATCTCGTTTAAGCTACCAAACAATGTTAAATGTTGTTAAACATGGCAAGAGGTGAAGCATAATTAAACTAACTATTTAGGCAAGTTTAAATGAGGCGGGAAATAAGAAACAACAATTCCGGAAAAACCCCATATGCATATTTCGAATTTGGTATTGTTCTGCCCTAAAACATATTTTATTGTTGTTAAACAGGAAAATAAAGTGCACCATGTTAAACTAGGAATTTTTCCACCCCATTTACGTATAAAGTTTATTTAAAATGGAGCTACGGTTATTTAGTTATGAAATAAATCATTTTAACATGGCATTTAGCAAATTAAATGCAAACAAGATTTTAAACATTTTAAACATGGATGAAGAGGCATATTATGAAACTAGATGAAAAACTAAGCATTTTTCATATATAAACTATTTACATATGATGCATGATTGATTGGTTATTAAATGCATGAACAGCAAGGGTTTTTCTGTAAAACTGTAAATCCTCGGATAATTAGCAAAATCGCAGACATGGGGAAAAAACACTACGCGGGCCAAAACTGCTGGGCGGACTGGGCTGCTCACCATGGGCCAAGCCCAGTCGGTGGAGAGGAGTGTTGGCTGGGCGCGAAGTGGGGGCTTGAGACGCACTGGGCCTTGGCGATGCTGGGCTGGCGTGTTCAACGCGGGCAGGACCCGGTCGAGCGAGGCGCTCGCTGCTGGAGCTCGATGCAGGGAAACAGAGGATGCAGCGGCAGTGGACTTGGCGAAGGGCAGCGCGCTACACAGCGGCGGCGGGCCAAGGCGAAGCAGGGGAGGTCCGGCAGGGGCGCGGGTCTCCAGGACGACGGATCTGGCCAGGAACGGGCTTGAACGGCGGCTGAGACGAGCAAATCCGGGCGCATGACGGCGATGGGTTTCCCTGTTGAAAGACATGAACTATGAGAAAGAGAGACGGAGAGATGGAGGGAAATAGGGGAAGGGACAGGGCTCTCGGGGCACTCATCTGCTGGTGGTGCTCGTCGGCAGAGGGAGCTCAGGTGGTCGGCCGGTGCGAGGGAGACGAGGTGAGGAGGAGGCGCTCGAGACAGGAGCGATGCGGGAGGCATCGGCATGGAGCTCCATGGGGGACGCCATGGCGCAGAGCAAGGCACAGCAGGGGCTCCAACATGGCGGTGGCGGCCGTCGGGAAGGAACTCGGGCGCTCGCTGCGGAGGCGGGGGCGCCTGGATCGAGAACTAGAGGATGGCGCTGGGGGATTCTCGGTGGGGAACAGAGGAGGCAAGGGGAGCAGGGAGATCTGGCGCTGCGGTGCCGCTGGTTGGCTCGGGGCTGAAAACGAGGGGAGGAGCTCGGGCACCGAAACGGAGGCGGTCGGAGGCGGTTGGTGGATTGGATTGGGATGAGATCCCGAGGAAGGCAGACAAGAGGAGTGGCGGCGGCTTGGAGGATCCCTAGAAATTAGGGATTCGGTCTCAGGATAGGCTAATATATATATGCGAGTGAGTTAGATTAAAGGCGATCTAGTCCCTCCGATCGAAATCGGACGGTCGAAAAAAATAGGCTAGATAACCCAAATAAGAAAATGGAGATGTTTTAGTGATGTTTGGAGATGATCCGGATTCATCGGTGACGACAGAGAGGGTCGGGTAAGTTTCGGACACGCACACGAGGGTGATGCGAGCTGGCAAGAGAGGTTAGGTGGTCACCCGAAGCGAAAACCCAAATGGCCTCGGAACGGTCAACGAAAGCAAGGGGGGGGGGACGCGGCAATTACGAACGGGTGCAAGCTTTATGAAAACATGCAGATGCAATGCGCATGATGCTATGAGATGAGATGCATGACATGAACACAATGCAAAACAACAGACAAAACCCAACCACGGAGGAAATGACATATCACATCTCCGGAAAAGGCAAGAGTTGAAGTTACGAATATGGAAATTTGCATCTGGGGCGTTACACTCTTGCCACTCCTTGTTCCATAATCCATCAAAAGAATTCACCCAAAACTTGAAAACTTCACAACACAAAACTCAATTGAAATCTCGTGAGCTCCGTTAGAGAAAGAAAACAAAAGACTACTTTAAGGTACTGTAATTAACTCATTCTTTATTTATATTGGTGTTAAACCTACTGTATTCCAACTTCTCTATGGATCATAAACTATTTTACTAGCCATAGATGCATCAAAATAAGCAAACAACACACGCAAAACAGAATCTGTCAAAAACAGAACAGTCTGTAGTAATCTGTAACTAACCCAAACTTCTGGGACTCAAAACATTCTACAAAAATTAGAAGACCTGGACAATTTTTTTATTGATCAGAAGCAATTGGAATCAGTATTTTATCACGTTCTGGTGATTTTTAACAATTCGGTCACTGAGCGCAAAGTTTCTGGAAATTACAGCAAGATCAAATAACTATCATCCAAGAAGATCCAATAGGTTTATCTTGGCACAGACACTAAATTAAAGATAAAACCACATCTAAACATAGGCTAGATGTATTATTTATTCCTAAACAGAAGCAAAAACTAAAAACTAAAAATAAAATTGGGTTGCCTCCCAACAAGCGATATCGTTTAACGCCCCTAGCTAGGCATAAAAGCGAGGATAGATCTAGGTATTGCCATCTTTGGTAGGCAATCCATAAGTGGCTCTCATGATAGATTCATATGGTAATTTTATTTTCTTTCTAGGAAAGTGTTCCATGCCTTTCTGTAATGGAAATTGGAATCTAATATTTCCTTCCTTCATATCAATAATTGCACCAATCGTTCTAAGGAAAGGTCTACCAAGAATAATAGGACATGAAGGATTGCAATCTATATCAAGAACAAGAAAATCTACGGGCACATAATTCCTATTTGCAACAATAAGAACATCATTTCCTTCCTTCATATCAATAAGATGCAAGTTTAGAGAGCAATCATCAAAGTCACGGAAATCTATCAAATCACACATAGTTTTGAGAATAGTAGAGACACTAGCACCCAAATCACACAAAGCATTAAACTCATGATCTTTAATTTTAATTTTAATAGTAGGTTCCCACTCATCATAGAGTTTTCTAGGGATAGAAACTTTCAACTCAAGTTTTTCTTCATAAGATTGCATCAAGGCATCAACAATGTGTTCGGTAAAGGCCTTATTTTGACTATAAGCATGAGGAGAATTTAGCACGGTTTGCAACAAGGAAATACAATCAATTAAAGAGCAATTTTCATAATTAAATTCCTTGAGATCCAATATAGTGGGTTTAGCAACATCTAGATTTTTATTTCTTTCAATCCCACTTTTATCAATTTCATCATCAAGATCTAAAACTCCAATTCTTAGAACGCCTTCTAGGTAAAGGAAGATCATATTCAGTTTCATCAAGATTCATATTGCAAAACAAAGATTTAATAGGGGACACATCTATAACTTTTAGATCTTCATCTTGATTTTCATAGGAAATAGAAGAACACGCTTTAATAAAGGCATCTTTGGAAGCACGCATCCTAGCGGTTCTTTCTTTGCACTCATCAATGGAAATCCTCATAGCTTTGAGAGACTCATTGATATCATGCTTAGGAGTAATAGATCTAAGTTTAAAAGAATCAACCTCAAGAGAAATTCTATCAACGTTCCTAGCCAAATCATCAACTTTAAGCAATTTCTCTTCAAGCAAAGCATTAAAATTCTTTTGTGAATTCATAAACTCTTTAACACTACTCTCAAATTCAGAGGGCACCTTATTAAAATTTCCATAAGAGTTGTTGTAGGAATTTCCATAATTATTAGAAGGATTACTAGGATAAGGCCTAGGATTGAAATACCCTCTATACGCGTTGTTACCAAATTATTCCTACCAACAAAATTCACATCCATAGATTCATTATCATTCTCAATCAAAGTACACAAAGGCATATCATTAGGATCAGAAGAAACATTCTTAGTAGCAAATAATTTCATAAGTTCATCCATCTTTCCACTCAAAACATTGATTTCTTCTATCGCATGCACTTTTTTATTAGTAGATCTTTCAGTATGCCATTGAGAATAATTAACCATAATATTATCTAGGAGTTTAGTAGCATCTCCTAAAGTGATTTTCATAAAAGTGCCTCCCGCGACCGAATCTAAAAGATTTCTAGAAGCAAAATTCAATCCGGCATAAAATTTTTGTATAATCATCCATAAGTTTAAACCATGAATAAGACAATTACGTATCATTAATTTCATTCTCTCCCAAGCTTGTGCAACATGTTCATGATCAAGTTGCTTAAAATTCATAATATCGTTCTTAAGAGAGATACTCTTAGCGGGAGGAAAATACTTAGAGATAAAAGCATCTTTGCACTTGTTCCAAAAATCAATACTATTTTTAGGCAAAGATAAAAACCACGGTTTAGCACGATCTCTAAGAGAAAAAGGAAATAGCTTCAATTTAACGACATCATTATCGACATCTTTTTTCTTTTGCATATCACATAAATCAACAAAGCTATTCAAATGAGTAGCGGCATCTTCACTAGGAAGGCCGGCGAATTGATCTTTCATAACAAGATTCAACAAAGCAGTATTGATTTCAGAAGATTCAGTATTGGCAAGAGGAGCAATCGGAGTGCTAAGGAAATCATTATTATTGGTATTGGTGAAGTCACACAATTTGGTAGCATCTTGAGCCATTGCGACAAACAAGCAATCCAACACACGAGCAACAAGCGGACGAGAAAAAGGCAAAGGGAAAAAGAGGAGGAGATTGGGAAAGAGAGGGCGAATAAAACAGCAAAAGTGAAGTGGGGGAGAGGAAAACGAGAGGCAAATGGCAAATAATATAATGCGAGAGATAGGGATTGTGATGGGTACTTGGTACGTTGACTTTTACGTGACTCCCGAAGAACGGCGCCGAAATCCTTCTTGCTACGTCTTGAGCTTGTGTTGGTTTTCCCCGAAGAGGAGAGGATGATGCAGCACAATAGCGTAAGTATTTCCCTCAGTTTTTTAGAACCAAGGTATCAATCCAGTAGGAGGCCACGCACAAGTCCCTCGTACCTGCACAAAACGATAGCTACTCACAACCAACGCGAATAGGGGTTGTCAATCCCTTCACGGTCACTTACGAGAGTGAGATCTGATAGAGATAATATTTTTGGTATTTTTGATATATAGATGCAAAGTGGAAGGCAAAGTAAAAACAAATCAAGTATAAAAGTGATGGAGATTGATATGATGAGAATAGACCCGGGGGCCATAGGTTTCACTAGTGGCTTCTCTCAAGAGCATAATTATTCTACGGTGGGTGAACAAATTACTGTTGAGAAATTGGCAGAATTGAGCATAGTTATGAGTATATCTAGGTATGATCATGTATATAGGAATCACGTCCGAGACAAGTAGATCGAAACGATTCTGCATCTACTACTATTACTCCACTCATCGACCGCTATCCAGCATGCATCTAGAGTATTAAGTTAAAAACAAAGTAACGCCTTAAGCAAGATGACATGATGTAGAGGAATAAATTCATGCAATATTATAAACTAGCATTGCTACCCGCGCATTTGCGCGGCTAGATTTACTATATATTGTTATATTGTGTTTTTTCTATAGAGATTTTATTTCATATTATTTGTAGGTTGTACTAATATTGATCTACAAATACAGTACACGTTTACATCTCATGAAAACATTATTAAACTTTGGTATACTTTGTTTTTCCTATATTGAATTCCGTTCATAGCAAAGACCTTTGCTGTGTGAAGGTGAAAGACCAGAAGCACCGTGGTATATGTCCCATAATGTAACACAATTAGCTCTCACATTATTTTCTAGATTTTCCTATTCCACTCCTTCGCATCCCTTTTTGTCCGTTCCATCTTCCGCCTTGCATTTGGCCACGTTGCAGTTATGTTTTCTTCATTATTGAATTTTTTCGCTGCCAGTTGATATTTCTTTCTTTTGATGGGTTTCGCTATTTTCCTATTACTGGTTGGGTTTTCAAAGTCTGTTCCCGATATACTTCATGCAAAATTATTGACCATATATGCCTGAAAGCAAACATATTGTCTCAATAGTTACCAATAGGACTTGTCATGTTTGTGTGTGCCTCATGTATAGAAATTTTAAATGCCCAAAATTCTCCCCACATGTATAGATGCTAAATATCAGGCTAAGTTTTGCTTTTTTCCATCTAGGTAGATTATCAGTAATGGTTATATGTCTTCTCCGACGTAGGCAATCCTGTTTTTCTTTTCATGACCTATGGTTGAGTCATTCATAATGTTATGCATAACTTTTCAGCCTATTGGTTATAGTTTCCACAGATGTACGAAGCTTTTTTTTCATGGCATATCATGGACTCATTTATATGTTATTAATGCTACGTGTTACTTCTTCATCTTCTAATTTCAACCTTTTTTCTAGTACTATAAATGTGTCAAAAGGAATTTAGATATATATTGCAACCATATCCGCCCTTTTAACTGAAGTAACTATTTATAAGAGTCCTTCAAGAATTTGTAGGTTTCCCATAGTGTCAGCTCGTATGTGTTTTTACAAAGTTAGCTCATGCGTGTTAGAAATTAAGTACAACAATATAGAGAAAACAATGGGTGCGTGCAACATTCGTGTGGTAGCTCATGTATGTAATATTATTTTAAATGCTCGTATATGTATTTTGCGGAAGCTAGTTCATATGTGTTATACCTCAACATGATGGATAGAAAAAACAATGCATGCTTAGAGCTTTCTTGCTGCTAGGTCGTATGTGTACACTTCAACGTCCTGGTTGAGAAAAAAATTAAAGGAAAATTGTGTGCTTGTAGATTTGCTGGTGGTAGTCTTTTTAGTGAACCACGGTGAGGTAATCCGTGTTTTACTATCCGGCCTGTGTTTTACAAAAGCAATCTGCATGTCGTCTCCTGCTTTTTTTAGGTAACAGTAAGGGCTCCTTTCTCTTGAGATCATGTTTCTTTTTTTGCGTGAGGGCTCCTGGTGATTTCTGGGTCTCTTGTGGTCGGCTTTCCCCTTTATGTTCCTGGCACGTCGGGCTTTGGCCTGCCAAATCTTCCATGATGATATATGGCTAGGATGTTGAGTACGTGCATGCTAACCTGGCTACAGCGGCTAACAAAAACCTTCTTTTTTTAGTACGCGGCTTGAAAAGAAAACCTGGCTAGCACGATTGGTGTTTTATCCGATACTACCACATAGGCCATAGCACACGTACCTTGTTTTATGTGGGCCATCCATACATCGTATAGGACTCTTTTTGTAGCGTATGACCCTTCTATTTCTTCATACATGTCAACAGATAACTTTGCACATGCTATAATTTTACGTAACTTTTAGATCTTTTAAATCTCAATCATTATAATCTAAATCAATGGAGTATATTTTCTGGACTATGTGGATGAACGTGGTGGCTTATTTGACTTATGTCTTATGTATATACTAATAGATAGTATCATATTCATTACTCACCTAATCAGAGTGTTTCACATAAAATACATTCCAAATTTAGCGATATTTCATTGTTGCCATGTGGAAAATCAAGTTGTTGAATTATTTTCTTGTAGTGATTTCCATATATAAACATCTATATTCGTGCTCATCTTATAAGGAACGGTGTTGCAACATCATAATCTGGATACACGATGATCAACAAATACACGCAATTTTGCTTATATACATGATTACTGCTAAAATATAAATCTATAATGCTTTTGGATAGATATTTCATGTTTACATTTTACATGAATTAGAGACTAATTCATTTCTGTCCCTATCATTTTCATGGTACGGCCGGCCAAATAGAATGTTGTAGAAAGGTGATCGTATACTTCTCATCGTACATGTATGTGTGTCTTGATCGATCATTTTTTTTAGGTTAGTGTCCTGATAAATCCTTATTATTTACAGACGCTGCATCTGAACATGCACCTATTTTTTTCTTCTTTTCCATAGTCATCTTAGCATGTCTTTATTTCTTTATCTATTTTCCTTGAATGTTTGTCCGGATGTGATTAGCTCTTTTCCTCTGCTATTTTGTTTTCACGTCCGTGTGCCCTGAAGAATTATTTTTTACCCGTGGGTGGATCTCTTGATAAATCATAACTGTGTAAGTTGTAGTGGACATGAATATGGCTCTATTTTTCCTTTTTCCCAATAGTAGTCCGGTCATCTTATTATGTCTATATTTTTTTTCTCCTTTCCTTATAATAGTAGTCCATATTTTATTTCCTTTGCTGAAATCCGGACATGTATTCTGTTTGGTCACATCTTCCTTTTTCATCAGGCTCTTCCTTATATAATTCGTTGCGTGCCATGGACTGCACGGAGACCAGGACCTGTACAAATACGAAGCAACATTAATACGCATGTATGCTTATAGGAATCCTAGTCTTGTACGTGTCAGTTCAATAAATATAATCATGTAACCTTTTTCATGTAACGTAATATCTTTAAATCTCAACCGTAAGAATTACTGATGAACGGTTTATATTATTTTAGATTATGTGGAAGAACGTGGTGTCTTATTTGACTTCTGTTTTAAGTATATAATAGATAGATAGATAGATAGATACCCCATCTTGTTATCCTCGATGGCAACAACACAATACGTGCCTTGCAACCCCTTCTGCCACTGGGTAAGGACACCACAAGATTGAACCCAAAGCCATGCACTTCTCCCATTGCAAGAACTACCAATCTAGTTGGCCAAACCAAACGGATAATTCGAAGAGACTTGCAAAGATAACTCAATCATACATAAAATAGTTCAGAGAAGATTCAAATATTATTCATAGATAAGCTGGATCATAAACCCACAATTCATCGATCTCAACAAACACACCACAAAAAGAAGATTACATCGAATAGATCTCCACGAGAGAGGGGGAGAACATTGTATTGAGATCCAAAAGAGAGAAGAAGCCATCTAGCTACTAGCTATGGACCCAAGGTCTGAAGTAAACTACTCACACTTCATCGGAGAGGCTATGGTGTTGATGTAGAAGCCCTCCATGGTGGATGCCCCCTCCGTGAGCTCCTAACAGGCCCCAAGATGGGATCTCGTGGATCTGAGGAAGTTGCGGCGGTGGAATTAGGTTTTGGCTCCTGTTCGATCGCTTGGGGTGCGTGAGGTATATATAGGAGGAAGGAGTACGTCGGTGGAGCAACAGGGGGCCCACGAGGCAGGGGGCGCGCCCCCCACCCTCGTGACTGCCTCTCTGGTTCCTTGGCGTAGGGTCCAAGTCTCCTGAGTCATGTTCGGTGAGAAAATCACGTTTCCGAAGGTTTCACTCCGTTTGGACTCCGTTTGATATTTTGTTTCTTCGAAACACTGAAAAAGGCAAAAAAAAACAGCAATTCTGGGCTGGGCCTCCGGTTAATAGGTTAGTCCCAAAAATAAAATAAAAGTGGAAAATAAAGCCCATTATAGTCCAAAACAGTAGATAAAGTAGCATGGAGCAATCAAAAATTATAGATACGTTGGAGACGTATCATGCGCAAGTGCGTCCTTCACGCGGAAGAAGTGTGCCATCAATTTACTAGCGTGCGAGGTGCTACCGCGAGTGGTTTCAACTTTGTTTACTTCACCGTGTGTCAGATGGGCCTCTAGTTTATTTATTTTCACCCACTGCCACATGGGCCAGCACACCAAGATAGAGAACATGAGCTGACAAGGCAACATGTGGACTGGTTACCCGGTCAACTAAACAATATAGGAAGCAATACGCTGACACAGTGACCGTATAATCCCTCGGTAAAGAGAGACCGAGTGAGAGTACAGAGAGCCATGCCAAAGAAAAAAGAGAGATAGTATAGAGAGAGAAAGAGCTACACACTCCTTTCAATAATGTAGTGCCTATAATTATTTTTAAGTCAAAGTTTTGACACTTTGACCGAGTTTATAAAAAAATTACATATATCTACAATGCAAAAGATAAATGATAATATGAACTAAGTACATGTTGTGATGAATCTATTGATTGTTCCATATGTAAATGTTTTTCCTCCACATATACCTGGTCAAATTTTTCTGAGGTTTGACTTTTCAAGACATCCGTATGTTATGGACGTGAGAGAGTACCTAACTAGAGAGAGAGTGTGTGTGTGTGAGAGAGAGATTGAAAGAGTGAGGGAAAAAAGTGTGTGTGCGTTTGTTAAAGAGACATGGACAACACACAATAAAGTAGAGAAAAAGTGTGTGTGTGTGTGTGTGTGTGTGTGTGTGTGTGTCTTATGAAAACATATCACACATGCATCTTCGACAATAGAAGCGAGGTGAGGAGATAGTTTGTGGTTGTTTGCAACCGAGAGAGAAAGACCCCTAGCACGTGTCCAAGAGAGGTCTTGTAAACAAGGGAGAGAGGTCTGGTAAACAAGGGAGAGAGGTCCGGCAAAGAAGGGAGGGAGGACGAGAGAGACGTATGGAGAAAATGCAGACATGGGGAGGAGAGAGTGTGTGTTTGTGATAGAGAGATCATCTGAAGATCGTGATGGGACTACATGGGTGGGAGATTGACTGACAAGGTGTGTGCATGATAGAAGATACCCCGAGAGATATCGAGATAGGTGTAGGAATGGAAGGAGACAATACGTGTGTTCCTTATGGATAGTGAGAGATAGTCATACTTACGGGGGAGAGCGTGTGCCTATGATGGAGTGAGAGATTCTGGTACTTGGGGGGTGCGTGTCACATAGAGAGAGAACAAGGGCGGAGATTGTTAGATGGGTCTATGTAATATGAGCGAGCTAGATATGTGTATGTGTGAACCAGGGAGAGATATAAAGTTTGAGAGAGATAGAGGAGCCTCGATACGGCTGAGTGGTGCGTCAGATAGCTGAGAGGGAAAGAGATACTCCATCGATCCATTTGATAGTGCAGCGCATATAAATTTTTTATAAGTCAAACTTTGGAAACTTTGACCAGGTTTACACAAAATATTATTTTTATCTACAATACCAAAGATACATCATATGAAACTACATCTTGTGATGAATCTAATGACATATGTCTGCCGTTCTAGATGTAAATGTTTTTCTCCACATACCTGGTCAAACTTTGTGAAGTTTGACTTTTAAATAAATCTATATGCTATGGACCGAAGAGAGTACCTAAGTCGAGAGAGATCAAGTGCGAGTGAAGGAGAAAGAGTGAGTGTGCAAAAAGAGTGTATGTGTGTGAAAGAGAAAGGGACAACAAACGAAAAAAATAGAGAGAGAGAGAGAGTGTGTGTGTGTGTGTGTGTGCGTGTCTAATCCAAACATATCACACATGCATCTCCGATATAGAAAAGCGATGTGAGGAGATACACGGACATAGCTAGTGCGTGGTTGTTAGAAACGGAGAGAGACCCCGCTATAGCACATGTCCAATAGAGGTTTTGCCAACAAGGGACAGAGGTCGAGAGGGGCATATGGAGAAGATGGACGCATGGGGAGGGAGAGAGGGTGTGCTCATGATAGAGAGATCCCCTCGAGATCGTGAGGGGACTATATGGGTGGGAGATCAATGGATGAGGTGTGTGTGCGATAGATAGATGCCCCGAAAGAAATCGAGATAGACCAAGTGAGGGAAAGAGGCAATGTGTATGTTTGTGATGGAGATTGATTAATAGTTGTCGGCGTTCTGGGAACGGGGGTCCCTAGACTTGCCTGCCTGCAGCCTGCCGCGTGGCTCAAGGGGTGGCCCAGCAATGCCCATCTTCATCAGCACAAGCTCAAGACCCTCGCGAGGGGCCAAGCCTCGCGGGGCGGATGACGGGGAGCTTCCTCAGGCACGGCCTCGTCAGGCTGGCTCACGAGGAGGCGGAGAGATCAAGGTGGGGTACCTCACGAGGTGCCCATGACGCAAGCCATGACGACCAAGGGCGCCAGGCGGGCGCCAGCCCGCGCAGTGTCCTCCTTTCCTCTTTTGTGCAAAGGGAGCAAGCGCAGGCAAGAGTATCAAGCAAAGGCATCCGCTTGATTGCAACAAGACCAAGACCGTCATAACGGCAGGAAGGAAGTCATCAGGAGCCCAAGCCGGCCACCACCAGAGCCTTTGACAAAGAGGACCGACTTTAGTCAGGATAAGTGTACTAGATGTTCCCTTCAAAATGGCTAATTGTTGGCGCCTTCCCGCTCAATATTTGGGAAGAGGCCCAGGGCCTTTGCCTATAAATAGGACTAGCCACCCGCAAGGTAGAGGCATCGAGAGAGAGGATCCAGCATCTGGGATCAGCAGAGAGAGAGCGACTGAACTCCCCCTAGCAGTTCATCGCACCAGCCAAGAACAGACCCTCGCGAGGCTGTTCTTCCTTGTATTGTTCATCATCAGCCCAAGAGGTAATCCACCACACCACAAACTAGAGTAGGGTATTACACCACAATGGTGGCCCGAACTAGTATAAACCTTGTGTCTCTTGTGTTGTTCCTTTCATAGTTTAGATCCTAGTAAGGCGGCGAGGTGCAGGTAGGTAGAGGGCGAGATCTCCGTGCGCACCCCAGTGTTCGAACCTAGAGGGTCTGCCGGAACCTGAAATCCGACATTTGGCGCGCCAGGTAGGGGTGCGCCGGAATTCTTCTTCCGCCGCCCTGTTCTTCGCCGACCGTCGCATCCATGTCAGACGCTCGTCGGGCCCGCGCCGAGCGCCGACCCTCCCTCGCTTCCCGCGTCGCCCAGACGGCCCACGTCGGCGGCCGCCCCCGCCGTTCCCCGTCGCCCGCCGTCAACGCTGCCACCGGCCCGGCGGGGAACGAGCAACAAGCATCATCCCAGCATCCGTTCGTGAGGCAAGACGGCCGCACTGCTACTCCCCAACTTGCCCTAGCTGGTTCTTCCTCTCGCGCGCTCCGCGCGCCCATGGAGGCTCGAGCTACACTCATCGTGGCAAACGAGCTCCTGCGCTACCGCCCTGTCGACTACGTCTACGAAGAGTTGCTCGACCGCGTCGCCGAGCTCGTCCGCGCCGCAGGGGCCTCCCCCGTGCCGTCCTTCTCGCTGCACCGCGCCCCGCCCTGCGCGGGCGATGAAGCTCCAGGGGCACCTCAGCCGCCTCCCCCCTCAAGAAGGCGCCTTGGCCCCAAGGCGCGTGGCCCCTGGGCGGAACCCACTCCGTCCGGCGCCAGCGCAGCAAGAGCAGAGCTGTCAAGAGGTCCCTCGCCCCCAAGAAGCTGCCTGAGTGCTCCCTGCACCGGCTCGTCATGACCACGCTCCTGCTCCAGCACGCCAAGACCCCATGTTGTTCCCAGCTGCAGCGCATGGGGACCCGCAAGACCAGGCACTTCGTCACCAAAGACCTCCCATGGCCACAGCAGGCTGCCGTGCCTTCACCGCCGAGCTGCGTAGCGTCGCGTGGCCCGGCAAGTTCAAGCCAGACCTACCTCCTTGCTACGACGGCACGGCCGACCCTGCGGAGTTCCTCCAGCTCTACGAGCTGGGCATCGAAGCCGCCAACGGGGACGAGAAGGTCATGGCGAACTGGTTTCCCATGGCACTCAACGACGGAGCCCGCACCTGGCTCCTGAACCTGGCTCCTGGGACGAGATGCGCACCCGCTTCATCGCCAACTTCCAAGGTACTCGCGACTGGCCTCCTGCCATGAGCGACATGCGCCGCATCAAGCAGCAACCAGGGGAGACCCTGCAGAAGTACATCCAGCGCTTCAACAACGCACGCCTCAAGATTCCCAAGGTGACCGAGGAGGCCATCATCTCTGCCTTCTCCGACGGTGTGCGTGACGTCAAGATGAAGGAGGAGCTGGCGATGCATGAAGATCTGTGCACTTCCTTGGAGCTGTTCAACTTGGCGACTAAGTGTGCCAGGGCTGAGGAAGGGAGCCTTTCCCTCCTCGAGCTCCCAGCTGCAGACCCAGAAGAGAAGAAATCCAAGGCCAAGGACGTGAAGCACAAGGGGGCTGCCGTGCTCGCGGAAGAACCAGACACCAAGCGGGGCAGAGATCAGCCCGAGTTTTCCAAGGGCAGCCAGTACTGTGTGTACAACGACCTCCACACCCACAACACCGACGAATGTCAAGAGCTCCGGGCCGTGCGAGAAGGGAGGATCGGTCGGCGCCCCGACCGTAACGATTGAGGCTACGACCGAGGAGGAGGAAGAAACGCAGGACGCTGGTGAGGGAGTCCTGGATTAGGGGGTGTCCGGATAGCCAAACTATCACCGTTGGCCGGACTCCTGGACTATGAAGATACAAGATTGAAGACTTCGTCCCGTGTCTGGATGGGACTTTCCTTGGCGTGGAAGGCAAGCTTGGCGATACGGATATGTAGATCTCCTACCATTGTAACCGACTCTGTGTAACCCTAACCCTATCCGGTGTCTATATAAACCGGAGGGTTTTAGTCCGTAGGACGAACAACAATCATACCATAGGCTAGCTTCTAGGGTTTAGCCTCTCGATCTCGTGGTAGATCGACTCTTGTACTACCCATATCATCAATATTAATCAAGCAGGAGTAGGGTTTTACCTCCATCGAGAGGGCCCAACCAGGTAAAACATCGTGTCCCTTGTCTCCTGTTACCATCTGCCTAGACGCACAGTTCGGGACCCCCTACTCGAGATCCGTCGGTTTTGACACTGACAGCTGGGAAGACCGAGGCCCTCGCCAAGGCTGGCGCGACCGACCTTGTGAGGATCGCTGGCAGGATCAGCCTCACGAGGTAGACTGGAGGGATCAGCCTCGCGAGGATCGCCCGCAAGGAAACGCAGGCCTCCCTCCTCTGCCGCCGCAGCCAAGGAGAAACGAGGACCATCATCGGGGACGAGGGGCTGGGGCTTCCGGGAGCATGCGATCGCTTGCATCCCGGGCGGAGCTCAAGCCCCAGCCTCCCAACGCATCTTCAAGCAGTTCGCCCGCGAAGTGAATGCAGTCCTCCCCAAGCTCGAAGCCACACACCCTCTCAGGTGGTCAGCAGCGCCATCACGCTCAGCTCAGCGGATCAGCTCAAGTCTTGGCCCACAGCAGAGTCCTCCGATGCTTTGTTCCCCAATCATCAGCAACATGCAAGTCACTAGGACCCTCATCGACGGTGGAGCAGGGCTCAATGTCCTGTCTGTAGAGACATTCAACAATCTCCAAGTGCCTTACAATCAGCTTCAGCCAACCAAGCCTTTCTCCGGAGTCACCGATGGCTCCACGGTTCCGATTAGGCAGGTCCGCCTCCTGTCACCTTCGGGCGCGACAACCACCAAGACCGAGCTCGCCGACTTTGATGCCGCCCACATTCGCCGCCATACAATGCCATCCTCGGTACCCAGCTCGGCCAAGTTCATGGCCGTGACTCATCACGGCTACAACGTCCTCAAGATGCCAGGAAGCGGTGGAGTCATCACGGTGCCTTGTGAAGAAAGAGACGCAGTGTGCTCCCTGGAGTGAGCCTTACAAAACGCATCACTTGAAGACCCAGATCGCAGGAGCATGAGGCTCCCTGAGACCGCTCCCAAGAAGAAGAAGACATCGCCAGGCCCGACCCCTCGGGAGGCAGGGCCCTCAGGGTCTGCGCCTGCTCAGGGGGCACCTCCTTCTGTCGCATAAGAAGGCGTGCCCAGCGCCCTCCTCGAGCAAGGCTCGGGGGCTCTCTCCTGGAGGGCCATCGACCTTGCTAAGGTCACGAGGGAGGCGCTTGGGCACCACTTGGAGGCGTGCTTCAAAGCACGTTTCCCTCAGGAAGGAGCAAGGCAAGGAGGGCCAAACCCTCAAGAGTTCGTCAGCCAGATCACGCAGGAGTTGCAGGAGTCAAGAGTCATGAGTGGCAGCCGCCGCTTACCCGCCGTAGCTCCCCATCCAGGCAAGGATGGTGGGCTGCTCGTCTGCATCCACATCCCAGGGCTCAACCAAGCCGCCTCTCAGGAGCGCTTCTGGCCCTCGGGCGTGGGCGCCAAGCGAAGGTCCACCCCACAGCTACATTCGCATGCCCTACGGCATGCCGAACGCGGCCGCCACGTACCAGCGCCTCATGAGGAGCATCCTGGAGGCTCAAGAGGCCAGGCGTTCCGCAGTCCTGGCGGAGATGGAGATGGTCCACGAGGAGCCACCAGCGCCTCCGGAGCCTCCCGAGGTTCCTGGGCCTGGGGGCTCGTGAAGATCGGCTTCTGCAGCCCACGACGTCCGCTACTTCAACATCCTTTCGTCTTCAACGTTATCAGGTGACATCCTTCAAGTTTCATTTCCAGCTGGGAGCGCCCCCCAAGGCTGCATTATTCCCAGGCCGTGCGGGTCCGTCCCTGCGGCGTGTATCCCCTTTACTTCATGTTCCCAGCTTACTTTGTTGGGGGCGCCCCTCGGGCTACATCATCCCCAAGTCGCTCGGGCCAGACCCAGCGACATGTACCCCTCTTGCGTTTATTTCAGGCCATGCGTTCGACCCATCATGATTGTTATTTGATGCCTGTCCACGGCACCCCTTCTTCCTTCATGTCGGCCGCTTTCACGTTAAAGGGGGTACCGAGCATCGCGACTCGTGGCTCCTATCGGCTCTCCAGCCTCACCCTCCGCCTTGTCCACGGCATCGCGACCAGCATACCAGCGACGGCCGAGACCCGCCGAGGGTCGGGACCCGAGGACGAGAGTGTCGACATCTAACCAAATTTGCAGGAACACATCACAAGTTAAGGCCCAGTGCCAGGCGCAACCCGCCTTGAGGTAGGGCCCCGTGAGTCCCGCGCTGGCTCACGGGTGCCCAGATACACCTCGTCAGGCTTTACCATGCGAGCCACGTGTCAGGGCGGGGCTGTACACGCCCCGGGGGCTCCTCCCGGAGGGGAGCCCCCTCCCACGCACTAGTGGAAGTACCATGCTCTGCGCTGGCTGACGACATGCCGAGGAGCGGCTATGCCCGTACACATACGGAAGCGCCATGCTCCACGCTGGTGATAAACAACTGAGGGTGGCCCCCGGCCGCATCAACCTCAGGGAGCCCAGAGCTCAGTGTTCGGCCTCATCGCAACGCCTCCCCTCGGGAGTGCCGCGCGAGGGGGCTGGGCACAGGGCTACGCCTGGGTCACGCCCAGACGCACGCCACCCAGCCAGGCCCCTCGGTCCTGGTTCGTTGCACGTCTCTCCCCGAGCGGAGCCAAGGTACGAAGGCCGTTTGAGCGTCAAGGGGGGCTCCTGAGCATAGCGACTCAGGATCCTAACTGGTCACGTAGCCCCTCATTCCTTAGTTTCGAAAGGCTAACGGCGGTTGAGGTATGCGTGGGCCGGGCTCGCAGACGAGAATGGTAGATTCACCCACACATGTCACCTCCCTACTTGTTGTTCAGGCGCCATGGGGACTCCTCGAGCATCGCGACTCAGAGCCTAACTTGTCACGTAGCCCTCACTCCTTGGTCCCGTCCTGGTTTCCGGTCGGGCTACGGCGGCCGAGGTATGCGTGGGCCGGGCTCTGGGCGAGAACATAAGCAAGTAGGAAGGAAAAGCGCAAATCTCAAGGAATTCAAAAGAAAATATTACAGTCCATAACTGTTATCACAACACCAAACACAAGTTTAAACGCCCCCGAGGCATGATGCATGTTGCAGAAGCGAACAGAGCCACAACGGAGTCACTTGTTGGCGGCGGAGCTGCGCGAGCGGTTTCGCCTCGTGAAGCCCAGACCGCAGCGCCTTGCTTCGCTTGTGCGAAGGCCTGAACCGCCAAACAGAGCCTCCGCTCGACCCTTCACGGCCTCGGCAGCGGCAGCGGCAAGCTCGCCGGTCGCAGGCTCCAGCAGGCTGTCGAGGTCGACGTCAGGATCGCGAAGGTAGACGTGGGTAAGGACCCGCGTCGGCGCTGCAGAATACAGGACACACGCCTCGGCCTCAGCCGTAGGGCCATGGCCAAGGGTGGCATCTTCAAGAGCGCGTATCAGGAAGGGAAGCAGCTTGGCGGGGCCATCCTCGGCGCCGGCTAGCTGGCTTTCCAGGCCGCTGTCGTAAAGCGACCTCAGCAAGGTGCGAGCCATCACCTCCATCTCCGTGAAGGCCTCGCGATCCTCGGCAAGAACCCGCGCCTTGCCGTCCAGCTCGACCTTCTTCGCCTCCAACTCCTGCTCCAGCGCACCCAGGTGGTAACGGCGCCTGTTAAGCTTGGCGTCCCGGTCCTTGACGGCCGCCTCGCGAGCCTTCATGTCTTCCTCCTTCTTTTGGCGAATGCGGGCCTCCTTGGCAAGCTGGTCCCGCAGGCCCTGTAACTCGCTCTCCAGCGCCTTGCAGCGACCTCGGACATCGGCTACCTCTCCCAAGGCGGCATCGCGAGCAGCCTTCGCCCCAAGGACGGCATGCTTCTCCTCGTCGCAAGCCGTCGAGGCCTGAACCAGCTCAGCTCGAATTGAAGCATCAGAGCGAATCCAGCCAGAGGCCAGCTCCAAGCGCCCGGCCACCAAGCAAGGGTCGGCGCCCAGAAGATCTTGCCGCAGTCGGTCCAATTCAGCAGCAGCGCGATCCAGGACAGTGGGAGGAGTCGGAGAGACAGCAGTTGGTGGAGTAGGAGGAGAGGACGGCAGCGTAACCATAGTATCCTGAGGTGGAACCTGCTGCGCCCAACAGCTGTGGCGGGGGCATCAGGCAAGGATACCTCAGGAGTCGCTTGGGCCATGGGGGCCGAGCTCTCCCCAGCCAGCTCCGCCAGGCCTCGCGAGGATGACCGGGCAGGAGAGGCCCGTGACTTGCTGTCGCCTTCCTTCGCGGGCAGAGGCGCTGCCCCAGATGGAGCCTCAGGAGTTCCCTTCAGCTTCTTCGCCGCAGGCGCTAGCCTAGCCAAGAGATACATATATCAAGCCTCAGCGACAAAGCAAGGAATAAAACCAGAATCAAGCACTTACTGGTCATCGCTCGCGAGCTCGAGCAACCTCCGGCCATACTTGAAGCCCGAGAGTCAGCTGCAGGAATCAGCCTCAAGAGGCCCGGGAGCGGGAGGCACGTCCGCGGACCGCCCCGGAGTCGGGGCAGACCCGCGGGGGACCAGCCCAGCCCTGTCCTTCTTCGGGATCAGGGGCAAGCTCTCGCCGCCTCGCTCGTCGCCATCCTCGTCGTCGTCGCTCGGCGAGAGGCGGAGAGCGCGGGACCTGCGCCGGGGGAGGGGCGCTCTCGACTCCCCGTCGGTCGCCTCGGAGTCAGGGCCCGCTTCCCTCTCCTCGTCTTCCTCCTCTTCGCTGGAGTCGCCCGTGGACACGTTCACCGTCGCCAGGGCCGCCGGGTCCTTGGGAACCTCCGCGGGCATGGGCCCGTCCCCATTGAAGACGGGAATGGATTACACCGCCTGCTCCCAATCATCTCGAAGGAACAGGGGCACATGAGCACCCTCCAGCCTCGCCACGTCTCCCCGACCAAAGATTTGAGGATCGCGCCAGATCTTCGCCGGCCAAGACTGCGGGGCTCAAGCGGGCCTCCACAGCGAAGCGAATCTCGACGGCGGGGCCACCGATGCTCCAGAACTCCCTCCGAGCGACGCATCAGCCAGCCGCGCCCGCCATGTTGCTCGGCCGCAGATCCGCGGCCCATCTTCTCCAAAGACCGGCTTGCAAGGATCCACGAAGTTCCATGCGAGACCAATCATCGGAGCTCGCGGGATGCTCCGTGGGCAGAATAGTCGAGGGTGGATGCGCCTAGCATCTACCATGACCCACTTGCTCCTGAAGCCCTCAATCCTCTTCCCGGGCTTCGAGATGGCGTTGGAGCTGCCATACGCGACAAAGCTCACAAGACGCGAGACGGGACCGCGAGAGGTCCGGAGGGAGAAGTAGTGGCGCAGCAAGGCCACTGAGGGCTGCACCCCGACGTGAGCCTCACAATAGTAGGCGAAGATCGCCAGAAGAAGAACAGAGTTGGGGTGGAGGTGCAGAGCTTGCATTTTGTTATGGCGGAGGACAGAGAAGAAGAACTCAGAAAAGGGAGGCACCAGACCGGCAGCGATGGCGCTCACGAAGAGCAGATAGAAGGTGCTTCCTTGGCCCTCGGAAAGGGCGGAGCCAGCCTTGAACACCTCTGCTGCGTCGATGCCTTGCGCCGCCACTATACGGCGCACCCGGGCAAGGCCCTCCTCCGACACATTCGGCGAGTCCAAGGCGGCTGAGTACCAATCTCCGGCCAGGGTCTGGCGGGGCGCCATGTCTTGCTAGGGCACGCGGTCGAAGTAGATCTGGAGATTTCGAAGGCAGGAAGGAAAGGCGCAAGAAAGGGGATCTGAGCAATGACCGGAGGAAGCAAAGCCTAGACATACGCCGCTCTTTTTTCGATTCGCGCAGTTGCTAAGGCGCCCACGTCCAATCAACCGCCACGCGGCGCCCAAGGCCGCAGGCTGTTAGGGCCCGCGGCGCTTCGCACTTACCCCTTCGCTTCTCTGCTCAGCCAAGTCCAGGCGCGCCTTGGGCCCGAGGGCTACTGTCGGCGTTCTAGGAACGGGGGTCCCCAGACTTGCCTGCCTGCGGCCTGCGGCGTGGCTCAAGGGGTGGCCTAGCAAGGCCCATCTTCATCAGCACAAGCTCAAGACCCTCGCGAGGGGCCAAGCCTCGTGGGGCGGACGATGTGGAGCTTCCTCAGGCACGGCCTCGTCAGGCTGGCCCGCGAGGAGGCGGAGAGATCAAGGCGGGTTACCTCACGAGGTGCCCATGACGCAAGCCATGACGACCAAGGGCGCAAGGCGGGCGCCAGCCCGCGCAGTGTCCTCCTTTCCTCTTTGGTGCAAAGGGAGCAAGCGCAGGCAAGAGTATCAAGCAAAGGCATCCGTTTCGGTGCAACAAGACCAAGACCGTCGCAACGGCAGGAAGGAAGTCATTGTGGAGCCCAAGCCGGCGTCACCACCAGAGCCTTTGACAGGCGAGGACCGACTTTAGTCAAGATAAGTGTACTAGATGTTCCCCTTCAAAATGGCCAATTGTTGGCGCCCTTCCCGCTCAATATTTGAGAAGAGGCCCAGGGCCTTTGCCTATAAATAGGACTAGCCACCCGCAAGGTAGAGGCATCAAGAGAGAGGATCCAGCATCTGGGATCAGCAGAGAGAGAGCGACTGAACTCCCCCTAGCAGTTCATCGCACCATCCAAGAACGGACCCTCGCGAGGCTGTTCTTCCTTGTATTGTTCATCATCAGCCCAAGAGGCAATCCACCACACCACAAACTAGAGTAGGGTATTACACCACAATGGTGGCCCGAACTAGTATAAACCCTGTGTCTCTTGTGTTGTTCCTTTCATAGTTTAGATCCTAGCGAGGCGGTGAGGTGCAGGTAGGTAGAGGGCGAGATCTCCGCGTGCACCCCAGTGTTCGAACCTAGAGGGTCTGCCGGAACCCGAAATCCGACAATAGTCATATACACAGGGGGGACTTCGTGTGCCTACAATGTAGTGAGAGACAATCATACTTTGCTAGGCGTGAGATTGCGTGCGTGTGTGTGTCAGATGGAGAGAGAATGAGGGGGAGAGAGAGAGTTTTAGATGGGCCTATCTAGTGCGAGTGAGATATGCATGTGTATGAATGACCTAGGGAGATGGAGTGAGAGAGAGAGAGAAAGAGCCCCGAGACGGAGGAGTGGTGCGTGAGAGAGTCATGGACAACGAGCTATGGAATTTGTGTGCGTACGATGAGTGCACCCCAGATATATAGCTTGGACTAGAGAATCATACATTATGTGCCAAAGAGACCTATGAATGGAGTGTGCATGCGAACTAGAAAGACCGACGGAGAGAGAGAGATACAGATATATATACATAGAGGGGGAGAGAGAGAGAGAGAGGGAGAGGGACTGACAAGGTTTGTGTTTGTATGCGTGCGATAGAAACGAAGATTGTTGGCTAGAGAGAGAACAAGAGTCCGGGAGAGTGGGATGTCGCGTTTATGCATCGAAGACTTATATAAACCATGTTTCGATATAAATTTGCATTAAAATATTCAAATTGGAGACCATCGTGTTTGAAATCCACACATGAACAAAGATATGCGTATCAAACAAGTTCATTAATTTGACTTTCAGCATGTTCATGGAGTACTATAATACAACATGCTACTCAATTGAGGTGTTCAATTTTGGATTTAGTCCACAATTTTTACCAGGTGAACGGACTATTTAAATTGAGGTGTTCATTTTTGGTTTGATTCCTATTTTTGAGTGGGTCAACTTTTTGTGAAATAGTAAATCGTTGGCAACGAGCATGTAAAAGCACATTAGTCCCGAGCATCGTCTCACCATCTAAAGAAGAAGTGGCAAGCTAATAAATTTGATTCGAATCGACTTGGTAAGGTAGACTTGGATGCTCATTCTCCCAAAAAGAACGAACCGCTAAACACCCTCAACTCGCTGGAATTCACCCGAGCAAATAAATGGGAGACGCGAAATTACCGGCCTATGTGCGACACGCATCAATTGGCCCGTTGTACGTAGAGGGTAGGTTGTCATCCAAGCGCACCCACTCCTCGGCCGAGATGGCAAGCGCCGAATAATTCATAAACCATGGGCGGGAATACATGCTCTCCTCGGCCGAAATCGCTCCCGCCCACTATTTCAAAACACGCCCTCCTCCCCCAAAATCGCTCGCACCCACTATTTCTAAACACGCCCTCATCGCTCGAAATCGCTCGCGCCCACTATTTGGGGGAAGCAAAGTTACCCTACCATCCCCGACCCTCAAGACACAGACCCAAGCCCAGAAGCCAAAAGGTAGGGGTAGAAATGTAACTTCCCCGACATTTCAAACAAATGCGTCTGTAAGACATGGTTCCCCCTCCTGATTCCCCATTCATATAGCGTGGGCGCCAAATCACTTTCTCCCCAGCCATGAAACTTCAACCCCTCCTCCATGGTGCACCCCACCGCACGAAATTCACCGCCGCCCTCCTCCCCAATGCAGGAGCCGCTGTCCGTTTGTCATCGTGCACTGGGCCGTGTGCCTCTTACTCCGTGCTACCGGAGCTGCCTCGACGACAACCGCGTGAACCGTCTCGGAGCCGATTCACCCGCGCCGTTGTGCACGACACCGGAGCGGCTCCAACTTTGGACGCGCTCAGGGCCCCGGCGTAGCTTCCCCGTTGTCGGTGTCAAAACCGGCGGATCTCGGGTAGGGGGTCCCGAACTGTGCGTCTGAGGATCGAGGGTAACAGGAGACAGGGACACGAAGTTTACCCAGGTTCGGGCCCTCTCGATGAAGGTAATACCCTACTTCCTGCTTGATTATCTTGGATGAATATGGGGTTTACAAGAGTTGATCTACCTCGAGATCGTAATGGCTAAACCCTAGATGTCTAGCCTGTATGATTATGATTATCTCTACGGACTAAACCCTCCGGTTTATATAGTCACCGGAGGGGCCTAGGGTTGTACAGAGTCGGTTTACAGAGGAAGGAATCTTCATATCCGAACACCAAGCTTTCCTTCCACGCCAAGGAGAGTCCCATCCAGACACGAGAGGAAGTCTTCTATCTTGTATCGTCATGGCCCATTAGTCCGGCCCACGTCACATAGCCCGAACGCCTGAGGACCCCTTAATCCAGGACTCCCTCAGTAGCCCCCGAACTAGTCTTCAATGACGATGTGTCCGGCGCGCGTGTTGTCTTCGGCATTGCAAGGCGGGTTCTCCCTCCAAATACTTCAAAACATCTGAACCAAAGGACTATATTCGGCTTATTTGATCATATCGTCTTGCCTGAGAAGCAAGATTGTTCTCGAGCTTAGTAACATATCGGTGGTTCGTGATTTTCTGATTATCTTCTTGGAAGTATCACCAGGTTGTTCCCTGACTGTTATGTTGACCTCGTGATCAAGTTGGTTTCTTGTAAATCACCCCTTCTCCAAGAATCTGTGTTGGATACCCTGAACTGGTTGGTTAAGCTAAACAACAACTTGGAGAGTTGGAAGATGAAAGCTTGTCCGACTTAGTTCGTCACTAAGGGATATCCTTGTGTGTGTGTGTGTGTGTTGAAGAAAGATGATATCTTCGTTGATTGATCCTCATGATCAGTTGTCGGTGGTATTGTCTAATCCAATCCTTGATTTGAGTATGGGCTATCGTCAAATCAAATTAGAACCAACGATGTTCGTAATGTTGTCTTGCTCGTGGTTGATTCCTCGAGAATACACCGTTATATCTTTTGGGTCTGACCAATGCTATCACTATGTTCACTTAATTGTGGAATTCCACCTATATGGAAGCCTGGATGGATTGTTGTTCAGCCCGTTGACAACATTTTCATCTTGTCCATGATTCATGTTGAACATTTAAGTTAGTGTTGGAAACTTTTATAAGCATTATATTCATGTCCCGTTCATGAAGTATATGTTCGGATGAAAGAAGTGACTTCCTCTAATTCATGTGCATTTGATGCAAGTTGCCGCCATGAATTCGAGAAAGTCAATGTTGCTTCCTCTGGAATCATTCCAAGTCAGTCATGCATATGTGCGAAGTACGCTATGGTTTGACAGGCTCGCTACCTCCATTCCATATGTGTCTCCTAGTACACCAAGCCACTGATCGATTTGTTCAAGGAGAAGAAGTTCCTTCTTAGGATCCGGACTTATTCAAGGGCTTCGATATCCTCGATGATGGTTCCCAACCAGAATTCGGTAGTGTTTTATTATAAGACTACTATGTGGCCATGCTTGTCCGGGACGGTGTATTCACATGTATGTAGCCGAACCAGCTCATGTTTTGGAGCTTACTACGTAGTTCATTTCTTGAGAATCTCGCAACATTATCTCGTTAATTTGAGTTGCAACTGTTCCTTCTCCAGACATGCTGTCTGAAATATCCTGTTACCAACCAGATCTGAATCTCAGGCAGATATGATGGTTGGAACTTGTCCAAGATCTATGATGTAGGTCCCGACAAGGTTGATGTTCTGGCCGACGCACCTAGCCGGAGGATCTATCACCATAGTATCTTGATTGGGCAATTTGTCCATCTTCACCACGAGGATTTCATGCGGCTTATTCTATAAGTTGTTCCCTAGGGATTATTGTGCTCTTGGTTTCCTCGATTAAGCTACAACCGTTCAAACGGTGGAATCACTCTCGTTGAGTTATTCCCAGTTACCAGAATCATTCCCAGCATTTGCACTTTGTTCCTAGCTTGCATCTCAGTAATTACTGTTTAGGATCATCTTCAAAAGTGGTCCTACTATGGGTCCCACCCATCCCCGATGATAAGCAAAATCATCCATTGTGTTGTCTTCAACAAGGTAGTCCACATCATCCATTCTATTATGAGTATGCCATTCTTTCGAATTCATTCACACGATCGTGTGTGATTTGCCTTAAGCTGGTATAAAGAGCTTCGATGATCTTTGAATCAAAGGTAATCCTTTTTTCCACTTAAGGGATGCTTCTATGAGCCACTCCCTCTAAGATGTCTCGTTATGGTATCATAGCAACTCAACTCCTCGCTACTTTGACAACCGATTACCACCTTCTTAAGTGTGGAATTGTTGCCTACCTAGTGAACCTTCGACATTTGTTCCACTCCATCCTTTTGGATGAATGCTTCATATCTCAGCTCGAGAGATGTTCTTACCTCTCACTCCATGAGTTGATCTTGAATACTCGATCTTCGAGGTGATCATTTTCTGTAGAGTCTCCTTCTGTCGTCATCGTGTTGGATGAAGACCTCGCAAGCAAAGACGTCAAGATCGATTTGAGTCAGCAAATCAACACCCTCGAGAAGACAGTTGGATCATGAAGTTTGTGATACTTAGTGTCCCCTTTGTCTTCTTACCTCACATCTTGAATCTCGGGACGAGATTCTTGTTTAGTGGGGGTGAGTTGTCACATCCCTAATTCTGGTCTGACCTATGCTAGTTTCCATGTGAGCATCATGTTTAAATTCAAATGAAACTTGAATTGAGGAATTTTCAAAAGCCTTAGAAAAACCTCTAAAAATAACCAACATTTAAATCTCATCAAATGAGTCCAAGAAAATGTTCCTTTTATTCTGTGAAAATATTGGCATGAGGTAAAATTCAAACCAAGATTTTTGGAGTCACGGAAATAATTTATTTTGGGTCTTTGATTTACATCAATAATGTATTTGGGTTGGAATTATTTCTGCTATATAAGAAATAATGTTCAAATATTTTGTAAGTTTGCATGTGACCTTGGACTAGCTCTCTGACCTCACATAAAAATTTACAGAAAGTTTTAAAATGGTTTAGTTTCCAAACTAAATCAAAACAAAATAACAGAAATAGAAAAGAGAAAGAAAGGGAAGAGAGAGGAAGCCCACCTGGGCCACTTACCTGGCCACGGCCCACCAGCCGGCCCACCTGGTGGCCCAGCGCTGTGCTGGCCCATGCCAGCCAGCTGCTTGCTCTCGCCAGAGCAGGCATAGAGGTGACGCCGGCGAGCGCGACCTCGCCACAGCGTCAGCTGCTTGCCGCCTCGCGCGCCCGAACACCTGGGCAGGCTCCACGTTGTCGCCCCGACCCCACAGAAACGTCGCTCGCTCCCCTGCCTCTCTCCCTCGCTCTCCCGCGCCATGGCCGACGCTTCCGCGCCCGCGCCACCGTGAAGCTCGTGTTCTCTGTCGTCCCCGCGCCGCGCCACCGTGTCCAGAAGCTCCGCCGCCCTCCTCTCCTTCGAGCAAGCCGAGCGCCGAGCGCTCGCGTGCCCCGAAGCCTCCGCAACAACCTCGCCCGACTCCGCCACCGCCGGAGATCCCCTTCGCCATCGCCGCCGCATCAGCTCGTCCCCGACTGCGCCGTCTGCTCCTACGTGATCGCCGTGAGCTGCTGCACCTCTCCATCCCTCTCGTTCTCGCTCTCGAGCCCTGCATCAACCGCATCGAGCTCGGCCGCACTCGCTGCTGCCACCGCACGTCGCCGTCATGGCCACAGCCACGTTGGCTCGATTCCGAGCACACCACCGCCCTCACCGCACTCGGAGGAGCCCAAAACACCACCCCACGCGCCTCGCCGTGCCCCTAGCGCCGTGTTCGACCTCGGCCGAACTCCGGCGACTGCACAGGTCGTCGCCGGCGACGTTCCCGGCCACCCTGAGCTCCACCACTGCAACCAAACGATGCGGCTCGCTCCCCGCATCACGTAGACGTGCTCCGCCGTCGTTTTGGTCGTCGGAGCCCGAAACCGCACTCCCACCGCCGCGTCTGACCTCGCCGGTGGCTAAACTCCGGCGAGTTTGACCGCGCTTGACCCTGGTTGACTCTGTGTGGGCCCAGGTTGACTTCCCCCTGTGTCCATGACAGGTGGGGCCCGTCTGCTAACTAAATTAGTTTTAGTGCTAACTAAAAATTAGCTAGGCTAATTACCCTAACACGCGGGACCCACTGCCTGGACCGCCCCGTTGACCTGCTGACGTCACAGTGATGCAGTGCTGACGCAGTAACTCTTTTTCTGGATTTATTCTTTTACAGGAAATTCCAGAAAATAGCCAAAACTTCTAAAAATCATAGAAAATCAACCGTAGCTCAGAATGAAATAATTTATATATATGAAAAATGATCAGAAAAATCCAATCTATCCATCTGTACCACTTTCATGCATGTTAGAACAACTTATGGCTGCTGTTTAGGCCAAATCATATAAATGGCATTTAAACTCTCACATATGGAGTTTGAATTTGAACCTAGGGTTCAAACCAACTCCATTTAACATGTTGCTAGTTGCATTAGCTCAAAACACAGCATATTGACATGTCATGATCATGCATCATATTACGCACTACATTGATTGTGTTTTCCTTCTCTGTTGCTGGTATTTGTCCCCTCTCGATAGACGTGCTTCCGACGATGAGTTCGATGACACCGATGAAATAGCTACTACCATGGTGGGTTCTCTCACTGAAGCCGTCCTCAGGAACTGAGTTCTGTGTTTGTGATCCATGAAATAGCTACTACCATGCATTGGGCCCTGAAATATGACCCCGCTCGACTTCGTAACCACCCTAGTCCTCTGTCCAGGAGTTGCAAGTAGTTTCTGGTGTTTGTAGTATACTGGAGGCCGTGCGCAGCGCTGACCCGAGGGGTGGGCTGTGATGCGGTAGGCACGTGGCCGGGTATGTCGGGCGCCCGTTTGGTGTCGCAAAACCATGTACACATCTTTCGGAGCCGTGTGTGGAAACCTCGGCCGGACTCCCCGTGGATGGAACCTGGATAGGCAATAAATCTGGACTAGAGACTAGAGTGTTTAGGTAGGTCGTGGTCTACACCCACGTCGGCTTTCGCTTGAAGTCTGCCGAGCACATGTTGTGTGCAGACGCTAAGTGGTGGAAACATGTATGAAGAAGTACACCCCTGCAGGGTTAACATCATCTATTCGAATAGTCGTGTCCGCGGCAAAGGACTTCTGGGTTGCCTATAACAGTTCATAGACAAGTGAAAGTGGATACTCTAAAACTCGCAAGATAAGCGTTAGTGCTATGGATGGCCTTCTCATAGGGAGACGGGAGCGGATCCATAGTGGTGTATTGATTGGTGAATATGTGGACTCGTGTGCACCACCTCAAAAGAGTTGCTTGCAGTCGTAGTTCAGGTTAGCCGCTGAGTCAAAGCTGGCTTGCTGCGGTTAAACTCCACTACCCCCTTTGTTGATACCGATGCATATGTAGTTAGTTCTGATGTAAGTCTTGCTGGGTACATTTGTACTCACGTTTGCCTATTTTATGTTTTTGCAGAGAGACGTCAGTATCGCTAGTAGTTCCGTGTGGACTTCGACGTTTAGCTTGTTACCTCAGCTACGATCTTGTGCCCTCGGCAGGGTCTTGTAAATAGTCAGGCTTCTCAGCCTTCTTCATTTGTAGTTGTCTGTACTCAGACAACTTAAGCTTCCACATGTGCTTGTTGCTTGTGTTCTATGTTGGGGTCATGAGACCCATGTTTGTAATACTTGGCTCCTCGGAGCCTAATGAATAAATACTTGAGTCGTAGTTGCCGGTATTTGTCCCCTCTCGGAGCCTAATGAATAAACACCGGGGCATGCGTGGAAACCAGGCATAGGGGTCATAGTTGCTTGAACAGACACGTTGTATTCGGCTAGCTATGTTATATTACTTAGATCGTAAGAAACATCTTCCAGGGAGAATAGTTCCGTTAAGGGTTCCTTTCCCTGGGTGAACATGCGTTAGTATGTGATACGTCTCCAACGTATCTATAATTTTTGATTGCTCCATGCTATATTATCTATTGTTTTGGACTATATTGGGCTTTATTTTCCACTTTTATATTACTTTTGGGACTAACCTATTAACCGGAGGCCCAGCCCAGAATTGTTGTTTTTTGCCTATTTCAGTGTTTCGAAGAAATGGAATATCAACGGAGTCCAAACGGAATGAAATCTTCGGGAACGTGATTTTCTCATTAGATAAGACCCAGGAGACTTGGACCCTCCCTCAAGAAAGCCACGAGGGTGGAGGGCCCCCCCTAGGGCACTCCGCCCTGCCTCGTGGCCCCCTCGAAGCTCCACCGACGTACTCCTTCCTCCTATATATACCTACGTACCCCCAACAGATCAGATACGGAGCCAAAAACCTAATTCCACCGCCGCAACTTTCTGTATCCATGAGATCCCATCTTGGGGCCTGTTCCGGAGCTCCGCCGGAAGGGGATTCCACCATGGAGGGCTTCTACATCAGTTTACCTCAGACCTTCGGGTCCATAGTTAGTAGCTAGATGGCTTCTTCTCTCTTTTTGGATCTCAATACAATGTCCCCCCCCCCCTCTCTCGTGGAGATCTATTCAATGTAATCTTCTTTTTGCGGTGTGTTTGTTGAGACCGATGAATTGTGGGTTTATGATCAAGATTATCTATGAGCAATATTTGAATCTTCTCTGAATTCTTTTATATATGATTGAGTTATCTTTGCAAGTCTCTTCGAATTATCCGTTTGGTTTGGCCAACTAGATTGGTAGTTCTTGCAATGGGAGAAGGGCTTAGCTTTGGGTTCAATCTTGCGGTGTCCTTACCCGAATGTAAAGGGTTGCAAGGCACGATTGTATTGTTGCCATCGAGGATAACAAGATGGGGTATTTATCATATTGCATGAATTTATTCCTCTACATCATGTCATCTTGCTTAAGGCGTTACTCTATTTTCATTAACTTAATACTCTAGATGCATGCTGGATAGCGGTCGATGAGTGGAGTAATAGTAGAAGATGCAGGCAGGAGTCGGTCTACTTGTCTCGGACGTGATGCCTATATACATGATCATACATAGATACTCTCATAACTATGCTCAATTCTGTCAATTGCTTAACAGCAATTCGTTCACCCACCGTAAAATACTTATGCTCTTGAGAGAAGCCACTAGTGAAATCTATGGTCCCCGGGTCTATTTTCATCATATTAATCTTCCATCGCTTTATTATTGCTTTGCTTTTTTACTTTGCCTTTTATTTTACTTTGCATCTTTATACCAAAAAAATACCAAAAATATTATCTATCATCTCTATCGGATCTCACTCTCGTAAGTGACCGTGAAGGGATTGACAACCCCTATTCGCGTTGGTTGCGAGGAGTTATTTGCTTTGTGTAGGTATGAGGGACTTGCGCGTGGCCTCCTACTAGATTGATACCTTGGTTCTCAAAAACTGAGGGAAATACTTACGCTACTCTACTGCATCATCCTCTCCTCTTCGAGGAAAACCAACGCAAGCTCAAGACGTAGCAAGAAGGATTTCTGGCGCCGTTGCCGGGGAGTCTACGCAAAAGTCAACATACCAAGTACCCATCACAATCCCTTATCTCTCGCATTACTTTATTTGCCATTTGCCTCTCGTTTTCCTCTCCCCCACTTCACCCTTGCCGTTTTATTTGCCCTCTCTTTTCCGTTGCCTTCCTTTGCGTTTGTGTTCGCTCGTGTGTTGGATTGCTTGCTTGTCGTTATGGCTAGTCTTATATCTTCTCCGTTGTCTCCTGAGAATGAAGTTCTAAATTTTAAGAAAAGGGAGGGAGAAAGTCTAAAAGACGCTTGGTATAGAATTTGCAATGCTCAAAATAGATCTACCAGGAAGCAATCTACTTCTGTTCTTCTCCGCAATTTTTACGTAGGTGCTAATCCTTGTTATAGATATATCCTCGATACCATTACCGGAGGGTATTTTTTGGGTAGCCATACTTTTGATTCTTATAATGCTATGATAGATTTATTTGGCTCACCACCTCTTTTGGTTAATGGAACTATGTTAACTTTGGAGCATGCAATGCAAAGACTTGAAATTATTGAAAATAAAATTGCTAACGTTGAGTTAATTGAAAATCTAGATAAAAAGACCCACAATCAAATTACCCAATATGGATCGAAGGTAGGAATAACTTTGAAAAATATTAAGGAGAAGGAACCAATAGTTAATGAGAAAATAAATCAAGATTCCTCTAGAATTGATAAACTTGAGGGTATCATTACCAACTTGGGAACCACTTTTTCTTCCGTAAAGAATACTCCAAGTCCACCTACTAATATAGCTAAGCTCATGTATGTTCCTAAGAATAAGGGTGAATCCTCTAGTAAGGAAACCGCGGATCTTAAATATATAAGTATTCATCCCAATCTTTTTGCTATCATTAACGAACCATTTGCTACAAATGAATTTTTTTGATCTTTTTCCTAAAAATTTGATAATTACTAGAAAGAAAGAAATTTCTAAGGAAGGTAGATGCCTCGTTGAAGAATTGCCCACCAAAGATGGCAATACCTAGATCTATCCTTGCTTTTATGCCTAGCTAGGGGCATTAAACGATAGCGCTTGTTGGGAGGCAACCCAATTTTATTTTTACTTTTTTGTTTTTGTTTCTGTTTAGGAATAAATAATCCATATACCTTCTGTTTATATGTGGTTTTATGTTTTAATTAGTGTTTGTGCCAAGTTAAACCTATAGGATCTTCTTGGATAATAGTTATTTGATCTTGCTGTAATTTCCAGAAACTTTCGGTTCACGAAAACAATTGTTAAAAATCACCAGAACGTGATAAAATAGTGATTCAAATTGCTTCTGATCAATAAACAAATTTACTGTGTCTTCTTATTTTAGCTGAATTTTTTGAGTTCCATAAGTTTGCGTTAGTTACAGATTACTACAGACTGTTCTTTTTTGACAGATTCTGTTTTTCGTGTGTTGTTTGCTTATTTTGATGAATCTATGGCTAGTAAAATAGTTTATAATCCATAGAGAAGTTGGAGTAAAGTAGGTTTAACACCAATATAAATAAAGAATGATTTCATTACAGTACCTTTAAGTGGTCTTTTGTTTTCTTTCGCTAACGGAGCTCATGAGATTTCTGTTGAGTTTTGTGTTGTGAAGTTTTCAAGTTTTGGGTGAATTTTTTTGATGGATTATGGAACAAGGAGTGGAAAGAGCCTAAGCTTGGGGATTCCCATGGCACCCCCAAGATAATACAAGGACACCAAAAAGTCAAAGCTTGGGGATTCCCCAGAAGCCATCCCCTCTTTCGTCCACTTCCATCGGTAACTTTACTTGGAGCTATATTTTTATTCACTACATGATATGTGTTTTGCTTGGAGCATCTTGTATTATTTGCATCTTTTCTTGTTAGTTTACCACAATCATCCTTGTTGTACACACCTTTTGAGAGAGCCATACATGAATTGGAATTTGTTAGAATACTCTATGTGCTTCACTTATGTCTTTTGAGCTTGATAGTTTTGCTCTATGTGTTTCACTTATATCTTTTGAGCTTGATAGTTTTGCTCTAGTACTACTTCACTTATATCTTTTAGGGCACGGTGGTGGATTTGTTTTAAAGAAGCTATTTATCTCTCATGCTTCACTTAGATTATTTTGAGAGTCTTAAATAGCATGGTAATTTGCTTAATAATAATATGCTTGGTATTCAAGATTTGTAAAACTTTCTTTTGAGTGTGTTGAATACTAAGAAAAGTTTGATGCTTGATAATTGTTTTGAGATATGGAGGTCATAATATTAGAGTCATGCTAGTTGAGTAATTGTGAATTAGACGAATATTTGTGTTAAAGTTTGTGATTGCCGTAGCATGCACGTATGGTGAACCGTTATGTGATGAAGTCGGAGCATGATTTATTTATTGATTGTCTTCCTTATGAGTGGCGGTCGGGGACGAGCGATGGCCTTTTCCTACCAATCTATCCCCCTAGGAGCATGTGCGTAATACTTTGCTTTGATAACTTGTAGATTTTTGCAATAAGTATATGAGTTCTTTATGACTAATGTTGAGTCCATGGATTATACGCACTTTTCTCACCCTTCCACCATTGCTAGCCTTTTTAATACCGCGCACTTTTCGCCGGTATCATACACCCACCATATACCTTCCTCAAAACAGCCACCATACCTACCTATCATGGCATTTCCATAGCCATTCCGAGATATATTTCCATGCAACTTTCCACTGTTCCGCTTATTATGACACGCTCCATTATTGTCATATTGCTTAGCATGATCATTTAGTTGACATTGTATTTGTGGCAAAGCCACCATTCATAATTCTTTCATACATGTCACTTATGAATCATTGCATATCCCGGTACACCGCCGGAGGCATTCACATAGAGTCATATTTTGTTCTAAGTATCGAGTTATAATTGTTGAGTTGTAAAAAAAATAAAAGTGTGATGATCATCATTTTTAGAGCATTGTCCCAAGTGAGGAAAGGATGATGGATACTATGATTCCCCCATAAGTCGGGATGAGACTTCGGACGAAAAAATAAAAAAAATAAAAAAAGAAGCCATAAAAAATAGAAAAGGCCCGAATAAAAAAATATAAAAAAATGAGAGAAAAAGAGAGAAGGGACAATGTTACTATCCTTTTACCACACTTGTGCTTCAAAGTAGCACCATGATCTTCATAATAGAGAGTCTCTCGTTTTGTCACTTTCATATACTAGTGGGAATTTTTCATTATAGAACTTGGCTTGTATATTCCAATGATGGGCTTCCTCAAATTGACCTAGGTCTTCGTGAGCAAGCGAGTTGGATGCACACCCACTTAGTTTCATTTGTTGAGCTTTCATATACTTATAGCTCTAGTGCATCCGTTGCAGGCAATCCCTACTCACTCACATTGATATCTATTGATGGGCATCTCCATAGCCCGTTGATACGCCTAGTTGGTGTGAGACTATCTTCCCTCTTTTTGTCTTCTCCACAACCACCATTCTATTCCACATATAGTGTTATATCCATGGCTCACGCTCATGTATTGCGTGAAGATTGAAAAAGTTTTGAAAATGTAAAAAGTATGAAACAATTTCTTGGCTTGTCGTCGGGGTTGTGCATGATTTAAATATTTTGTGTGGTGAAGATAGAGCATAGCCAGACTATGATTTTGTAGGGATAACTTTCTTTGGCCATGTTATTTTGAGAAGACATGATTGCTTTGTTAGTATGCTTGAAGTATTATTATTTTTATGTCAATATGAACTTTTGTCTTGAATCTTTCGGATCTGAATATTCATACCACAATTAAGAAGAATTACATTGAAATTATGCCAAGTAGCACTCCGCATCAAAAATTCTCTTTTTATCATTTACCTACTCGAGGACGAGCAGGAATTAAGCTTGGGGATGCCTGATACGTCTCCAACGTATCTATAATTTTTGATTGCTCCATGCTATATTATTTATTGTTTTGGACTATAGTGGGCTTTATTTTCCACTTTTATATTACTTTTGGGACTAACCTATTAACCGGAGGTCCAGCCCAGAATTGCTGTTTTTTGCCTATTTTCAGTGTTTCGGAGAAACGGAATATCGAACGGAGTCCAAACGGAATGAAATCTTCGGGAACATGATTCTCTCATTAGATAAGACCCAGGAGACTTGGACCCTCCGTCAAGAAAGCCACGAGGCGGCCACGAGGGTGGAGGGCGCCCCCCCTAGGGCGCGCCTCCCTGCCTCATGGGCCCCTCGAAGCTTCACCGACGTACTCCTTCCTCCTATATATACCTCATTACTTCAACAGATCGAATCACGGAGCCAAAAACCTAATTCCATCACCGCAACTTTCTGTATCCACGAGATCTCTTCTTGGGGCCTGTTCCGAAGCTCCGTCGGAAGGGGATTCCACCACGGAGGGCTTCTACATCATCATCATAGCCTCTCCGATGAAGTGTGAGTAGTTTACCTCAGACCTTCGGGTCCATAGTTAGTAGCTAGATGGTTTCTTCTCTCTTTTTGGATCTCAATACAATGTTCTCCCCCTCTCTCGTGGATATCTATTCGATGTAATCTTCTTTTTGCGGCGTGTTTGTTGAGACTGATGAATTGTGGGTTTATAATCAAGATTATCTATGAGCAATATTTGAATCTTCTCTGAATTCTTTTATGTATGATTGACTTATCTTTGCAAGTCTCTTCAAATTATCCGTTTGGTTTGGCCAACTAGATTGGTAGTTCTTGCAATGGGAGAAGTGCTTAGCTTTGGGTTCAATCTTGCGTGTCCTTACCCAAAGGATGTAAAGGGTTGCAAGGCACATATTGTATTGTTGCCATCGAGGGTAACAAGAGGGGGTATTTATCATATTGCATGAATTTATTCCTCTACATCATGTCATCTTGCTTAAGGCGTTACTCTGTTTTCATTAACTTAATACTCAAGATGCATGCTGGATAGTGGTCGATGAATGGAGTAATAGTAGTAGATGCAGGCAGGAGCCGGTCTACTTGTCTCAGACATGATGCCTATATACATGATCATACCTAGATACTCTAATAACTATGCTCAATTCTGTCAATTGCTTAACAGTAATTCGTTCACCCACCGTAAAATACTTATGCTCTTGAGAGAAGCCACTAGTGAAATCTATGGGCCCCGGGTCTATTTTCATCATATTAATTTTCCATCGCTTTATTATTGCTTTGCTTTTTTACTTTACCTTTTATTTTAGTTTGCATCTTTATACCAAAAAAATACCAAAAATATTATCTATCATCTCTATCAGATCTCACTCTCGTAAGTGACCGTGAAGGGATTGACAACCCCTATTCGCGTTGGTTGTGAGGAGTTATTTGCTTTATGTAGATACGAGGGACTTGCGCGTGGCCTCCTACTGGATTGATACCTTGGTTCTCGAAAACTGAGGGAAATACTTACGCTACTCTGCTGCATCATCCTCTCCTCTTCGGGGAAAACCAATGCAAGCTCAAGACGTAGCAATATGCATGCCCAAACTATGATTTGAAAAATCACAGCGCATAGAATATCTGGGGGTTCATAGTGCAACGAGGGTAGAACGTCTTTAGTCCGCTGGCCGATTATTCCCTTAAGAACGCTAGCTTTCGGCTTCACCCAGTCTGAGGTACAAGTCCGGATGACCCGGCTGTAACAATCGCAGAGGTGCTCCCTTTATGCCCCAGCCGAATAAACGGGAACATAGGGCATAAGCGCAGGAGCCAGGCAACCCATATTGGCAAAAACTTAAGTCATAAAGGTTCATATAATGGCGAAGAAAAGGTACATATGAGAAAATGTCACATATGTTGTGAGCTTGATGCTCGGAAAATGATAATAAGCTTCTGTAAAAGAAGCCCCCAGGTATTGTGGGCGTATACATTTAAGGATGTGTGCATCATAAGTGTACGGTCTAGCCGTACAAGAGCTATAAAGCTAAACAAAATTGAAAGAGAGAAAAAATGGAAAAAGGAGAAGAAGAAAACGAACGATGAGTTCGGCTCTTGGCGTAGAATCTTCGAGTCTGGCGACATTCCACGGGTTCGGCTCTAAGCGGTTATCCGATGCATCACGCTGGCGGTACGCACCTCCAGTGAGAAGTTCATCTATAATGATAGGACCCTCCCACTTGGGCTTGAGTTTGTCCTTTTTTGTTTTCTGGCAGGCGTAGAACAAGTTCACCAACATTATAAGTCTTGGCCCGCACTTCTCTGCTTTGGTATCTGCGAGCTTGTTGTTGATAGAATGCGGAATGGGCTTTTGCAACGTCGCGTTCCTCCTCCAGGGCATCTAGACTGTCCTGCCGATCAAGCTCGGCTTCTCTCTCTTCATACATGCGCACTCGAGGTGAGTCATGAATGATGTCGCAGGGCAAAACAGCCTCTGCGCCGTACACCATGAATAATGGTGTGTAACTGGTGGTGCGATTGGGCGTGGTCTACAACCCCCAGAGTACATAGTCGAGCTCCTCGACCAGGTGTTTGTCTGAATCTTTTAGAGACCGCACTAGTCTAGGCTTAATGCCGCTCATGATAAGACCGTTGGCTCGTTCGACTAGACCGTTTGTTTGTGGGTGATAAAAGAAGGCATAATCGAGCTTGATGCCCAGGTTAGCACACCAGGTTTTCACTTTGTCGGCTGTAAAATTGGAGCCGTTATCAGTGATGATGTTGTGTGGGATGCCATAATGGTGTACGACACCGGAATAAAGTCTATCACTGGTCCGGCTTCGGCCGTTTTAACTGGTTCGACCTCTATCATTTAGTGAATTTATCCACCATGACCAGCAGATATATTTTCTTATGGCTTCCCCCTTTAAGGGGTCCGACCATGTCAAGCCCCCAGACCGCGAAGGGCCAAATAATGGGGATTGTTTGTAGAGCGGTAGGCGGCATATGGCTTTGATTGGCAAAAAGCTAGCATCCTACACAATGTTGGACAAGGTCCTGTGCATCTTCTCGGGCCATCGGCCAGAAGAAACCGGTACAGAAGGCTTTACTTACAAGAGCCCGAGCCGCGGCGTGGTGACTGCCGAGACCAGCATGGATTTCGGCCAGGAGCTATCGTCCTTCCTCTTTGACGATACATCTTTGAAGGACTCCGATAGCGCTTTTCTTGTAGAGCTCTCCTTCGTGAACCTTGTAGGCTTTCGAGCACCGAACAATGCACCGAGCCTCGTTCTGATCCTCAGGGAGCTCTCGCCTATTGAGGTAGGCCAAGAAGGGTTTGGTCCATGGGGCAATTACTGCCATTATTAGATGGGCCGACGGTGTTATTCCGGTGGCTGAGCCCCTGATGACATCAGTATTGTGTTCGGAATCTGGGGGTATCGTCGGATCCAGACTAGTGTTGCCGCTCTCATCCTGCCACACTACGGATGGCTTGAAGAGCCTTTCCAAGAAGATGTTAGGCGGAACGAGGTCACGCTCAGCACCCATGCGAGCAAGGACATCCGCCGCTTGATTACTTTCTCAAGCCACATGATGAAACTTGAGCCCCTCGAACCGAGCTGATATTTTGAGTACAGCGTTACGATAGGTCGCCATCTTTAGATCCTTGGCGTCAAAGTCTATGTTTATTTGGGATATTACGAGATTTGAATCCCCGCGCACCTCCAGGCGTTGTATGCCCATAGAGATAGCCATCCGAAGACCGTGCAATAAGGCCTCGTACTCGGCTGTGTTATTGGAGCCTATGTATAATATCTGGAGTACGTACTGGACTGTATCTCCTGTGGGGGACGTTAAGACAATGCCCGCTCCTAAACCGGCCAGCATTTAGAGCCATCGAAGTGCATGACCCAGTTGGAATATGTACCGTACTCTTCAGGGAGTTCGGCCTCTATCCATTCGGCAACGAAGTCAGCCAATACTTGGGATTTAATGGCTCGGCGTGGTTTGTATGTTATATCAAATGGCAAGAGCTCGATGGCCCACTTGGCAATCCGTCCTCTAGCGTCGCGGTTGTTTATTATGTCATTGAGTGGTACTTTGGAAGCCACCGTGATTGAGCACTCTTGGAAGTAGTGTCATAGCTTCCTGGATGCCATGAAGACCGCATACGCTATATTTTGGTAATGAGGGTACCGGGATTTGCATGGTGTGAGGACAGTGGATACATAGTATACCAGTTTCTGAAGTGGGAATTTGTGTCCGTCCTCTTCTCGTTCAACGACGAGCACCGCACTCACCGCCTGGTGCATTGCGGTGATGTATAACAACATAGGTTCGCCGACGTTCGGCGCGGCCAGGATTGAGTTACTTGCTAAAAGAGCTTTTATTTCTTCCAGTCTGGCCATTGCTGCGTCCGTCCACTCAAAGTGGTCGGTGCTCCGGAGCAGGCGATATAGTGGCAATGCCTTTTCTCCTAACCTAGAGATAAAGCGGCTTAGAGCTGCCATGCATCCTGCTAGTTTTGGACCTGTTTGAGGTCTGTTGGTGTAGCCAATTGTGACAAAGCCCGGATTTTCACTGGGTTTGCCTCAATTCCTCTAATGGAAACGAATGAAGCCCAGTAGTTTTCTGGCAGGGACATCGAAAACACACTTTTCTGGATTGATCTTGATGTCATATGTACGGAGGTTTTCGAATGTAAGACGGAGGTCGTCTACTAGTGACTCGACGTGCTTGGTTTTGATGACGATGTCATCCACATATGCTTCGACCGTCTTGCCGATTTGTTTCTCCAAACATGTTTGAATCATGTGTTGGTAGGTGGCGCCGGCATTTTTTTAGCCTGAAGGGCATAGTGTTGAAGCAGAAAGGCCCATATGGGGTAATAAATGTCGTTGCGGCTTGATCAGACTCCTTCATTTTTTATGATATTCGGAGTATGCGTCAAGGAAACACAGTGAGTCATGTCCTGCAGTAGCATTAATGATCTGATCGATGCGGGGGAGGGGGAAGGGATCCTTAGGGCATGCCTTGTTGAGGTCTTTGAAATCGACACACAGGCGCCAGGATTTATCCTTCTTTGGTACCATCACCAGGCTTTCTAGCCAGTCCGGGTGTTTGACTTCTCTGATGAACCCGACCTCAATTAACTTCGCTAGCTCCTTCCCCATAGCTTGTTGTTTGGGTTCGGAAAAGTGCCGCAGTGTTTGCTTGACCGGCTTGTATCCCTTCAATATATTGAGGCTTTGTTCGGCCAACTTGCGTGGGATTCCTGGCATATCCGAAGGGTGCCACGCGAATATGTCCCAGTTCTCGCGCAGGAATGCGCGTACTGCGGGTCGACCGTCGGGTCCAGCCGTGCCCCGACGGAAGCTGTCTTCTTGGGGTCCATCGGGTGGACTTGAATTGACTATTTCATCTGCTGGTTTGAAGGAGGTGGATTTGGGCCACTTATCGAGGATTACGTCGTCCCTATCGACCGTGGAGCGTAGTGTGGTTAATTCTTCGGCTACGAGGGCCTCGGATAGTGCCTCGAGGGCCAGCGATGCGGTTTTGTTTTCGGCGCGGAGTGCTATGTCCGGATCACTGGCGAGAGTGATAATACCATTGGGCCCGGGCATCTTGAGCTTCATGTACCCGTAATAAGGTATGGCTTGAAAGCGCGTGAATGTGTCTCGCCCCAACAGGGTGTGATATCCACTGTTGAAAGGGGCCACTTGGAAGGTTATCTCTTCAGACCGATAGTTCTCCGGCGTGCCGAATACCACGTCGAGTTTAATTTTTCCCGCTCATCTTGCTTCCCGACTGGGAATGATTCCTCGAAAGGTCGTATTACTTTGCTCGATGTGGCTCCTGTCTATCTGCATTTTATTGAGCTTGTCCTCGTAGATGAGGTTCAATCCGCTGCTGCCGTCCATGAGCACTTTAGTGAACCAAAAGCAATCCACAATTGGATTGAGGACCAAGGTGGCTGGTGCCTGGACTGACCAGAATTTTGGTTCGTCATCGGCATTAAAAGTTATGGCCGTGTCGTTCCAAGGGTTTATTGCTGCGATTTGGCAGACTTTAGCGAGGTCGCAGAGTGCCCTCTTGCGCCGACTGTTTGAAACGAAAGTTTCGAAGACCGTCAATACTCGGAGGTCATCATCTTCCGGAGAGTACTGCTCTGGGGTGTTTTTGGTGAGGATATCCTCACCGCTCTTGGCCACCTGCCGGAGTATCCAACATGCTCCCCGAGCTCGGAAATCCGAACATAGCTTTTTTCAACATAAGGGAAGAGTTGTTGTTGTTTTGCTCCTCTACGACCACTATCTGATGGGTGATCAGCAGAGATTTGATTTCTGTCTGATTGGGTTTAAGCGCAATCTGATCATAGTCTGTAGCGACCCCCAGGGCGGCGATGCGATCCAGGAGTTCGTTTAAAGATGAAAAATCCACTAGATCCATTTGTTTGGAGTATTCGGGGTCAACATGGAGACGATTTTCAATGACTTGGGAAGTCATCATCGGCTTAACGGCCGAACGGGCGGCCATGGTAAAGCTGCCCAGCCGGAGGGTTTGGCCTGAGGCCAGGACTCCTCCAGAAGTGATACTATCCTTGATAACAAGGCGAGCCATCGATCCTGTCGTCGACACCATAGAGGAACTCTCAATGAAAGCACCAATGTCGGTGTCAAAACCAGCGGATCTCGGGTAGGGGGTCCCGAACTGTGCGTCTGAGGATCGAGGGGAACATGAGACAGGGACACGATGTTTACCCAGGTTTGGGCCCTCTCGATGGAGGTAATACCCTACTTCCTGCTTGATTATCTTGGATGAATATGGGGTTTACAAGATTTGACCTACCTCGAGATCGTAATGGCTAAACCCTAGATGTCTAGCTTGTATGATTATGATTATCTCTATGGACTAAACCCTCCGGTTTATATAGACACCAGATGGGCCTAGGGTTGTACAGAGTCAGTTTACAGAGGAAGGAATCTTCATATCCGAACGCCAAGCTTGCCTTCCATGCCAAGGAGAGTCCCACCCGGACACGGGAGGAAATCTTGTATCTTGTATCTTCATGGCCCATTAGTCCGGCCCACGTCACACAGCCCGGACACCCGAGGACCCCTTAATCCAGGACTCCCTCACCCATAGCCGTCGACCGTCGCGGCGTATCTACTTTCCTGCCGCCGGGAGCCACCACAATCATGACGGCCTCACCGAGTCGGCAGCTGGAGCTGCCTACTTCACTGGGCCGCAAGAGAGGTCGCACACTCATCTTAAATCACTTTATTTAGGCGTTAGTTGCCTGAATTTTTATTCTGGGCCAGTCGATTGCCAATGGGAAGCAACACCCCTCGAGGCGACGGAGCTCCTAGGCTGCCGGTTGGCTGGGGCAGCAGTGCCTCTGTGTCTATCGTAGGGTGCGGGGGTGCAAGTTTGCCACGGAAGCAGCGCTTAGGTGGCTATCATAGAGTTGCGTGGGTTGAAGGTACTGCCGCCGCCGGATCTGGATCACGGCAAGTCTTTGTGGTTTGGCCTGGGGCGGCACAACCACGACAGTGCGGTGGGGCGGGGCGGGGTTTTGGTCGGAGCTCTCACTGTCGGGGACGCCGGAGGCAGGCTGCTGTGCCGGTGGTTGCTGGCTCTATAGGGAAGATTCTAAACAGTGTCAGCCTGGAGGCACAAGACGGCCAACCAGCCATCCGGCGTAGATCGGACAGTACCAAAAAAATCTCGTGATCCCAATTTAGTGTTCAGTCATCAGATGTGTCACCAGTCTCATACCTTATTGTTGATCTCTTAGGGTATTTCTTCAGATCAGAGATATGTGTCGTTGTTAACATTATGTGTTTTCTGCATCTTCAGCCACACCGTCTTCCTTCTCACCCCAGCTGCTCCAACAAGGGAACACTACTACAAGATGCTGCTAACACGACACTACAATCAGAGACCCTTCGAGAAACTGTGTGTGATGCAATAATCGCAAATGGTGCTATATGAAAACTATTAGAAATGATGCAAAACGTTTGCGATGAATGATACATCAAACACGATTCACATTATAGTTGTGTGTACGATGAGGGGCATACGGTTGATCTGTACGAACTGTTTGCGATGAGACAGAACAACAGAAACGGGCAGCCAGATCAAGATGTGTGCAATATACGACATACAGTTCACTCTGATGAACCGCTTATGGCGAGTGAGGTGAACACAAACGATTCGGCGAATAAGATGTGTGTGATACCCGCAAACAGGTCGGTAATCAGAATTGTGTGCGATCATTATAGACAGCCCATACGGTCTTTTTTTCGTGAATTGTGTGCTCGCCGGGCACACAGTTCAACAAACCAACCTGTTGGCGATAATGTAGAAGATCTCTGTCGAATACATATTACTAACCGTTTGCGATGAGATTGACAGGATAAACAGAATATATACAGTCTGCTTAATTTATTCCTTCTTCTTCTTGTTGTTCTTGTTGGATGGCCCCGCGACGTCGTCTTGGCAAGGACGGTTCTTGCCGCTGACCGTTGGCTTTTCATCGCCGCCGCCGTCGTCATCGTCGTTGTTGTCGTCGTCCTCCTCCTCCTTGTTCGACCATTCCTCCTCCTCATCATCATTATCCTCTTCTTCGTCCTCCGACGGCTCCTCGTCTGTATGGTTGTCGTCTGACGACTCCGGAGGCGGCGTCCCTTCCAGGAACCAGATATAATCGAGGTCTGGGCTCGAGGCCGGACTCATGGAAGACGAGCTGGATGATTCCGATGTTGACCTATCATCGGGCGCCAGACTGCTGGCTGAACTGTCATCCTCGCTATCGCCGACATGGATGCGAGTGTGTGCCAAGTGTAGCGCGCCTGCCGGGACGATGAAGATGGTGGACACTTGCGGGGTATGCAGAGAAGAGGAACTTCCAATTGAAGCGGGGATTGAAGCGGGGGTTGACGTATTATGTAACCGCTGATATAATCAACCGTAATTATTTGTACCCAATCGCCCAAATTCTCGGGTTGCGCAGACTCCTATTGGCTATTTGATGGTTTCCTTTTCAGGACAAAACAAGGAACGAAGTTTTATGATTATGCACCGTACCGCACGAACGGAGTAGCATAGTTGGCAAGCAATACATTGAGCTCTTCTTATTGATAAAGCCAGTAATAATCAAACTACAAAGGAAAAGAAAAAAGACAAAGAAAAATATATGCATGAATCTTCGTGTAACATCAATGGCATATATAGGACCTAGATGTGCATTACTTAGAGCACATCTAGATGTGCTTTAGCAATACTGTCAAACAAAACCCCTAATCATCATTGCAAATAGCGCATACAACATGGCTAATGCGACAACCACAACTACACATGCTAGTTCCTTCTTGTCTCTTGCTTTCATCTGTTGCCTGTGATTGATTCTTTCTTGCTTCATCATACTGATTGTACATTCCAGATCAGCCGATTTCTTCTTCAGCTTTACGTTATCTTGTGCGAGCTTGGTGATAACACTCCGAGCCCTGCCATGCCATTCTTCATCCAGCTAGTTAACAAAGGCTCAAGCCTCATTTCCCTGCCAATGTTAAATAGTATTCTGGATGAGCAGTGGCATTAACTGAAGTAAAATGATGAAATTAATTAGCACTAACCTCTAAGGTGCAACTGAGAAACTGCCTGCCAATGTCGAATCCCTCCATGCATACACGTCGAGCGGGAGTGTGCCCATGCACACAACTCAGCTTTTGGTACTTCTCGGTGGCGTAAAACACGGAGTCAAACTCATGTTGCGAGAGTCTGGAGTCAAGCTTCGGATCCGGCGACAGATCGCTTTACTTGGGGGGGGGGGTCATTCAGGACGGATTCAACAAGGAACCATACTTTGGACATGCTAAAAAAGATCGGATAGATTGGAACCTGACAGGATGATTCGGATCCGTAGTACACCTGCCTTCTGATGACCTTAGGCAAGTGCTCGTCAGCGACCGCCATCGTGGCGGCGATACGAGCAGGAGCAGCCGCACCGAAACCATCAGCACCACTCGTCCGCATTCCCCCAATGTCAAAGCCACGCGAGGGAATTTGTAGGCTATGTAGGGGTTTGGGGGAAATGGGGAAACTGTGGAGATAAGCTAACGGTCGGGAACTACTAATGGCACTATATATATGTTGTATACGGCACACTGTTTGTACATATCGTTTGTGTTAGGTATTACAATGTCACACATGATTTCCGCACCAAACCATGTGAGAAGACAACGTACGTTAGACACGGTTGCTATTACATAACCGTATGTGATGTACTACCCTGTCCATATAATTGAGTTACGTGAGATACCGTGTAAATAGCCGCTCCACGGATATCCGTAAAAAAACAGCCGCTCTTCATATAGAGATGGCGGCGGCGGCCTAGGCAGCGGTTACCTGAGAAGAGGTCAATCCTTGGTCGGTGGGCGGTGGCGGCGTCGTAGGAGGTTAATCCTCGTTCTGCAGCGAGAGATAGGAGGAGCTCAACCATCGAGGTCGGCGGCGGCGTGATTCGAGCACATCCATCACGGTCGATGGCGGGATAGTGGAGGTCGAACTTCAGGCGGCAGCCGCACTAAGCTTTGCTCCTCGACCCTGCTGTCTCGGCGTGCTGCCGCATCGCGCTTGTCTGTCTGCTGGGTGGAGGTCGCCACGCGGCTAATTAATTAAGGTATTCTTTTCGCGAGTGGCTAAATTTAGGTATTAAATTCCTAAGTGTAGTGTTGTACTAGTACTCTGCGTGTAAATTGACTGGCCATTAATTTTTGTCATAGCACGTCTGGATAACAACATGGAGCACCCTCAGTAATTATTAAAATAAAACCTTGTGATTTATGCAAGCATCTTTGGACAGCAGTTAATCCGTGTATTAATGTTGTTGTTTTGTTTTTAATTACCATTTGTGTGCTGCAGATGCAACGATCTCGATGGATGAAGAATTGGAAAACCGTATATTTTATCAGTGGCGTGACAGAGTTCATGAATTTGGCTGAAAGTACAAAGAGGAGAATTGGTAATGCGGATTACATCCTGTGTCCATGTACTGATTGTGCCAATACAGAGTCACATGAAGTTGCAGATGTCCAGATGCACTTAGTCTCTAGGGGATTTATGGATGGATATACACGTTGGACCAGACACGGTGAAGAGGAGGTCATGGATGAAGATACCCAGGGCGGCGAGATGCCAAACCCCGATCAATGTCACATGGATGTTGAATCTAACATCGGGGCAGAGGTGTCAAGCTACCAATGGAACACCGAAAAGCCGAAACACCCACTGGAAAACCAAGACATCGACGCAGATGTGGACGATCTTGATATGCCAGATTTTGCTGCTATGATTGCAGATTTCGAGGGGGCAGATAAGCATATGATTGGGTACAAGGATTTGACAACCATTGATGCGGACTCCAAGAAAGAATTGTATCCAAGTTGCAAAAATAAATATTCCAGGTTGAGTGCCACCCTAGCGCTTCTCAGATTTAAAGCAAAAAACGGTCTATCAAACAAGGGCTTCACATAGATGTTAGGTCTTTTGAAAGAAATTCTTCTGGAAGATAATGTGCTCCCTAAAAGCACGAATGAAGCGAAGAAAATTGTTTGCCCATTGGAACTTGAAGTAACGAAGATACACGCTTGTGTGAATGATTGTATATTGTACCATGGTGAGTACAAAGATTTTCGTGCATGTCCCACATGCAAGCATGCACGATACAAGCGTAGGAGAGCAAAGGACAAGTACAAATTGGACGACGAGATCAAGACAGGAGTCTCGTTCAAGGTTGTTTGGTGCTTGCCTTTAATTCCAAGGTTGAGGCGTTTGTTTGCAAACCCTAGAGAGGCAAAGAGGTTGCGGTGGCATCATGATGAGCGAATTGCGGATAGGTATATGAGGCACCCGAAAGATGGGGCTCAGTGGGAATTAATCGACAAAAAGTTTGAAAAATTTGCCAAGGATCCTAGAAGTATAAGGCTCAGGGAGTGTACTGACTGGATGAATCCTTTTGGCGATATGAGCACCAGTCACAGCACATGGCCGGTGCTTCTATGCATATATATAACCTAGCTCCTTGGTTGTGTATGAAGAAAAAATACATTACGATGTCAATGATTATCCAAGGCCCAAAGCAACCTGGAAATGACATCGACATTTACTTTCAGCTACTGTAGAAAAACTGCTGACAGTGTGGATAGATGCGCCTGCTGTAAAATGTTATGATGCTTACAGAAAGGAGATTTTCAATCTACATGCGATGTTGGTGCACACCATTCAATATATGCCGGCATTAGGCAACACATCAGGGCAGAACAAGGGGAGAAGTAGGGTGTATCACATGCATGGATAGGACAGCTAGCAGAAGACTTCCCAACTCGCACAAAATAGTGTATTTGCGTCATCATAGGTTTTTACAGAAAAATCATCCATACCGAAAGATGAAAGCTGATTTTGATGGTACGGCAGAGGCAACTGCAGCCCCAAGACCCTATGAAGGGGAGGTGGTCCACAACATAGCTAAAAAATAATGTTGTGCTTGGCAAGAACCACCCTTTGATGGTGAAACTAACACCCAAGGGTCAAGTGTTTAAGAAGAAATCGGTGTTCTAGAAATTACCTTACTGGGAGATTCTACATGTACATCACTGCATCAATGTCATGCATGTAGAGAAGAACGTATGTGAAAGCATCCTTGGTACTCTGCTCAAGATTAAAGGTAAAAGAAGGGATGGTGACGGTTCACGGCTCGATATGCTTGCTGATCAATCACAACGCAAGAGTGAAGCAGAAGATGATGACAAATCCATCAAAGCTAGCCAGAGTTACAATTTCACCTATTTGTTGTCAGTTCCGACAAAACCCCTTGCATAAGAACGGCCATTTAGCGATGCATGGGAAGAGAAGGGTACTGGGTGTCGACGATGTTGCTGATCAGGACGAGTATAATGAATTTGAGGAGTTGCCAGCCAAGGGATCACGCACCAGTGCAACACAGAAGAAGCGTAAAATCATCAAAAACCCCAAGTTCATTCGGGGTCAACTTAATGATCCCAGTTCCCCCATGTACATGGGAATTAAGCTGTAAGACTAGTATTTATGCTTACCCTGCAACTTAATTCGTTCAATTCAGAACTGTCGCGTGTACTGAATTTGTGAGTTATATGCCCGGTTTTCTGTTGATGTAAGAACCGTTAATATGTTGACCTTGATATGCTGTCAGCTAAGGCAATGAATATGAACTGTTCTTTGTTATTATTATTATTATTATTATTATTATTATTATTATTATTATTATTATTATTATTATTATTATTATTATTATTATTATTATTATTATTATTATTATTATTATTATTATTATTATTATTATTATTATTATTATATCATAGAGGTAGCACACTCAATCGATCTCACTATAGTATGTGTGAACAAAAATATGCAATCTGGTTTGCGAATAGCACACGGTTCATTGATGAAAGTCGTGTGCCGACCAAACCACGCCACCCCGCCCACGACCTGAGTTGTGCTTTCTGATTGGCCAGAACCCAAACCCCACGGATCATACGTCTGCATCGTTGGATGCTCCCAGATCGAACAACGATCCTCATCCCTTTCGAGAGCACATGTAGTTCCGGTTGTAATTTTATTTTTATGCACAAAATGCACGTTAATCTCAAAAAAATGTCTTAAATATAGCTAACAATACCTGAATTGCGCCAAAAAATCAAACTCGTGGTATAATGGTGATTGCATATCATGGAAATTTTTATGAGGCCAAACGATGAAGTCACTGGCCATAGGAGTTTGAATTGACACGTCTCCTTTTGGAAAACCATGATCCTTCATGTGAGATGCTCCGGTTTGGAAGGAGCGGTCATCAAAACTTGTGCCAAACTTTACTGATTTTTTTCCACAGGGTCGTGAGAGCATGCCACGGGCACACATCAATTTTTATGATGTCCGAACTCCATCTGAATTTTCTGTAATTAAAATACCAACTAGGCCTACGCCAGTGGCCGCACCTCGCGGCCGAAATGTTTGAAACTTCTCCTCGCTTCTCGAATAAACGGATGAAAACTCACAAAGTGACGCACAAATGATCTGTACACCTTTGCTAGGCTGATAGTAAGGGGGTATCATAGCTAGTATCATGCAAGCCAAATAGGCAATTTTGATGAGTTGTCATAGAATTAATTAAATGAAGAAAGAGAGGGTTAAGTATCATATCATGAAACCGTATCATAATAAATGTTATGCTACTATGTGTCATGCATGACAATATAAATAAAGTACTACATATGATACTAGCTACTCTATGATACTATGCATTATTAGAGCAAGTAAGTACACAATAGAGTGACATAAGAGACTAGCCACAATGGGTAGTAACATAGAATGTTACTAGTCTATGTTACTACCTCTATAGTGGGGAGTAACATATGTGTAGTAACATGCAACACTTCATTTATTATGCTATAGACTCATCTTGCCTTGAGATGTGTGATGTTAATCAGACTAGCCACAATGGGACTGTGTAGCAAAGAAGGGAATAACTTGCTCACATGCTTATGGGCGTCATCCGCGCTGAGGTTGCAGATTGTGAGGTTGTAGATCATTAAGTTCTGTTCATTTATTTGCACTGGCATCAATCTTGATTGCCCAGTGGATGTAATTTCCTATAATATATGCTGGATGTGCTACGTTTTTTGCATTATGTCATACATTTGCTTAGCGCGCCTCGTATTCCTGCTAACTGGTCGCTAGGAAGCCAAAAAAAGCTGTGAAATTAATAGCTAGCCTGAACCGTCGTGGGCCCTTTGTGAAAGATAGCGACCCACTGCCTTAATGGGCCCCCTAATGGGCTTACATGGGCCAAAATTCTCTTCGGGCTTTAATTTATCGGTTTTTGTCTTGTTCATAAATGCTCGTAATGGGCTCAAATTATAATTGGGCCTCCAAGCAGGTTTGAACTTTAGCGGCCCAATAAGTTGATGGGTCGTAACAAGGCCGAAAGCTCTATTTGGTCGCTATAATTGAAACGAGCTCTCGGGTCCAGTTACCTCTCGGGTCGTTAACAGGCCAAAATTGACGCGGGCAATAAGTAGGCCTATTCGAATTCATGGGCCATTAACAGGCCAATACTAAGGTCGAGCTGAATATGGCCCAACTGTATTGTGGACCTTTAGCAGGCCGAAAGAGACAGCATGCTGGTATTGGACCATGAAGAGCATGGGCCGCTAAGAGGCCGAAAGTCAGGTTAGACTGTATATAGCCCAACTATTTTGTGGGCCTTTAGCAGTCCGAAAGCGAACACTAAAAAAAGACGCATCTGTGACATTTTGGGCCGAACGATTTTTTTCTGTCATGCTTATGACACTTCTATGACGATAATTGTGAAAAAAGAACGTATCATCATAGATGTGGTGGGCTCCTACTTCTATGACAAAAAATAATGACAGAAAATGGGCTTTTCATCCTGGGCGTGCAGGGAACGCACCTGCATGACATTCTTTAAGCCATCCATGACGGAAAAATCATGGTAGAAGCAAGGGCGAGGAAAATATCGGGGAGTTCCCGGTTATGGTGGGTGGTCGGGGCCGAGCGATGCATGAAGGTTTGGGCATTTCTCCCGCACATGTACGCGCGTGCGTGCAAGGTGTTGGGCTCTTATTGAACCCAAGCGAAGCGTTCACTTACTGAACCCGAGCGATCGATCCCTTTGGCTGTTAATTGAACCCGAGCGATTCCTTCACTAGTGCTGGTAACTGAACCCGAGCGACCGATCGATCGCTGCTGCTGCTTACTAAAGCCGATCGAACCTGCTGCCTCTTGATGAACAGTGAACGTGGGGGTTGGTTGAACGAGTCGAGACATACGTGGTTGGGGTTAGATGAACAGTTCCCGGTGGGGGTTGGATGAACAGGACCCCATTGTAGTAGGCGGTTGCCGCTGGATGAATAGGACCCCGAGAGGAGGCCGCCACAACCGAGATGGCTGGGGTGGATGAATAGGACCCCATGGAGGACTGGTTGAATAGTAGCTGGTGGAGGGCTGGATGAACAGTGGCCCCTGGATGAACAGTAGCTGGTGGAGGCAGTAGGAAGATGCGGTGGATGAATAGTGCAGGTGGAGGTTGAAGGAAGTCGACCGTGGGTGAACAGTAGCCCGTGGAGTCCCATTTTGCGGTACGCCACACCCCTCCCGATGAACAACACCCCTGTTTCGACCGTAGCACTCCAACACAAGTCCATTTCCTCGGTTTTGCGGTACGCCAGACCCCTCCCGATGAACAGGATCTTGTTTTGACCGTACCCGGTCGAGCAGAAGGTTGTTTCCTCCGTTTTGCAATACGCCAGACACTTCCCAATGAACAGGATCCCGTTTCGACTGTACGCGCTCTACCAGAAGGTCGTTTCCCTCCGTTTTGCAGTACGACACACCCTGTTTCGACTGTTCCGTCCAAGCCGGTTGGCTCCCGATGAACACGACACATTTTGTTGCCTCCCGATGAACACGACACAGTTTCTCCGTTCCGACCCAGCCGGTTGGCTTCCGATGAACAAGACGCCATTGTTGTCGTCCGTAGCCTCTCCGTGTACACGAGCCACGGCCGTACGTATGCATGAGTAGGTGTTTCAGACCCCGCCCGTATGTACGTACGTGGCTGTATTTTTTGGCATATGGTTGTACGTACATGTACATGGTTTAGAAGGGACTGCATGAACTGCTACGTCGGGGGGCTCTACTACTACACGTGTCGCTGCTTGCTCGGCCAAGGTTCATCATTGCAAAGAGACCGATCGACCAATATGTACATACATGTTCGCGACAACACTATGTACGCTTCAACCGGGTGGGTCCCAGCTGTCCGGGAGGATAAGGACACACTTCCTTCCATGCAAAGATATAGATGGTGGGTCCGAGCTGTCAGGGGGAGGATTCATTTTTTGCGTGCATAATAAGGAGGCACTTCCTTACGTGCGAAGATGTAGTTGGTGGGTCCATCTGTCAGCCTCACCGTGTACACTACACTTTCGATGGTTGTCATTCGTTGACCATGCCTCATGGACAGCACCTAGGCGGTGGAGGACGGCGAAGACTAGGAAGGGAACGACGCTGAGCCAGGGAAGATGAGGCAGGTGGATGCCCATGCGGAGGGGGGTATGAGGGTTCACTGGTTCGACTGCGGTGTAAGGCCGCCATCGCCGGAGAATAACAGGGGGTGTGGGTGAGTAGAGGGAAGGCCTGGCCAGTGGTAGTATGGTCGGGCGATGAGGCCTGCGCGGCAGCACAACCGGCCACGGGAGGCTGGAGCAGGCGGTACAGTGGGCGCAGGTTTAGGCGGCTGGAGCAAGAAGACCAGAGGTTGAAGACGCAGCTCAGCCGTTGGATTAACATCCAACGGTCACTGCAGCTAGAATCATTTATTGACTAAGTTGACAAAGCCCTGCGTACGCGTTAACTTAGTGGGCCCACAAGTCAGCCTCCAAATCTGGTGGGTCCCAGCTAGCAGGGGATGATACGTCCATTTTGGATCATGCTTTTATATCGTTATTTATTGCATTATGGGCTGTTATTACACATTATGTCACAATACTTATGCCTATTCTCTCTTATTTTACAAGGTTTACATGAAGAGGAGAATGCCGATACTGGAATTCAGGTGGAAAAGGAGCAAATATTAGAGACCTATTCTGCACAACTCCAAAAGTCCTGAAACTCCACGGAAGTCATTTTTTGTAAATAATCTAATAAAAAATATTGAGTGAAGAAAATACCAGAGGAGGCCCACACCCTGGCTACGAGGGTGGGGGCGCGCCCCCTGCCTCGTGGGCCCCCTGGCAGGCCTCCGGTGCCCATCTTCTGCTATATGAGGTCTTTTACCTTGGAAAAAATCATAAGCAAGCTTTCGGGAAAAAAACTCCGCCGCCACGAGGCGGAACCAATCTAGGGCTCTGGCGGAGCTGTTCTGTCGGGGAAACTTCCCTCCAGGAGGGGGAAATCATCGCCATCGTCATCACCAATGATCCTCTCATCGGGAGGGGGTCAATATCCATCAACATCTTCACCAGCACCATCTCCTGTCAAACCCTAGTTCATCTCTTGTATCCAATCTTTGTCCCAAAGCCTTAGATTGGTACCTGTGGGTTGCTAGTAGTGTTGATTACTCCTTGTAGTTGATGCTAGTTGGTCTATTTGGTGGAAGATCATATGTTCAGATCCATTATACATATTAATACCTCTCTGATTATGAACATGAATATGATTTGAGAGTAGTTACGTTTGTTCCTGAGGACATGGGAGAAGTCTTGCTATTAGTAGTCATGTGAATTTGGTATTCGTTCGATATTTTGATGAAATGTATGTTGTCTTTCCTCTAGTGGGGTTATGTGAACATCGACTACATGACACTTCACCATTGTTTGGGCCTAGAGGAAGGCATTTGGAAGTAATAAGTAGATGATGGGTTGCTAGAGTGACAGAAGCTTAAACCCTAGTTTATGCGTTGCTTCGTAAGGGGCTGATTTGGATCCACATGTTTCATGCTATGGTTAGGTTTACCTTAATACTTCTTTTGTAGTTGCAGATGCTTGCAATAGGAGTTAATCATAAGTGGGATGCTTGTCCAAGTAAGGACAACACCCAAGCACCGGTCCACCCACATATCAGATTATCAAAGTAATGAACGCGAATCATATGAGCGTGATGAAAACTAGCTTGACGGTAATTCCCATGTGTCCTCGGGAGCGTTTTCCTTCATATAAGAGTTTGTCCAGGCTTGTCCTTTGCTACAAAAAGGATTGGGCCACCTTGCTGCAACTTATTTACTTTTGTTACTTGTTGCTCGTTACCAATTACCTTATCACAAAACTATCTATTACCGATAATTCCAGTGCTTGCAGAGAATACCTTACTGAAAAGTGCCTATCGTTTCCTTCTGCTCCTCGTTGGGTTCGACACTCTTACTTATTGAAAAGACTTCGATAGATCCCCTACCCTTGTGGGTCATCAAGACTCTTTTCTGGCGCCGTTGCCAGGGAGTGAAGCGCCTTTGGTAGGTGGAATTTGGTAAGGAAAGATTTATATTGTGTGCTGAAATTTACTGTCACTTGTTACTATGGAAAGTAACCCTTTGAGGGGCTTGTTCCGGGTATCTTCACCCCGACCAGTAGAGAAAATAGTTGCTCCTCCTCAACCTACTGAACCTACTGAAAATGTTTACTTTGAAATTGCTTCGGGTATGATAGAGAAACTGCTAGCTAATCCTTTTGCAGGAGATGGAACATTGCATCCCGATTTACACTTAATCTATGTGGATGAAGTTTGTGGATTATTTAAGCTTGCAGGTATGCCCGATGATGTTATCAAGAAGAAGGTCTTCCCTTTATCTTTGAAGGGAGAGGTATTGACATGGTATAGGATATGTGATGATATGGGATCATGGAACTACAAGCGATTGAAATTGGAATTTCATCAGAAGTTTTATCCTATGCATCTTGTTCATCGTGATCATAATTATATATATAATTTTTGGCCTCGCGAAGGAGAAAGCATCGCTCAAGCTTGGGGGAGGCTTAAGTCAATGTTATATTCATACCCCAATCATGAGCTCTCAAGAGAAATGATTATTCAAAAAATTTATGCTCGGCTTTCTCTCAATAATCGTTCCATGCTCGATACTTCTTGTACTGGTTCTTTTATGATGAAGACTATTGAATTCAAATGGGATTTATTGGAAATACTTAAACGCAACTCTGAAGATTGGGACCTCGACGAAGGTAAGGAGTCATGTATAACACCTAAGTTTGATTGTGTTAATCTTTTATGGATACCGATGCTTTCCGTGAATTTAGCACTAAATATGGACTTGACTCTGAGATAGTAGCTTCTTTCTGTGAATCATTTGCTACTCATGTTGATCTCCCTAAGGAGAAGTGGTTTAAGTATAGTCCTCCCATTGAAGTAAAAGTAGTTGCACCTATTAAAGTTGAAGAAAAGACTATCACTTATAACGATCCTATTGTTCCTACTGCTTATGTTGAGAAACCACCTTTCCCTGTTAGAATAAAGGATCATGCTAAAGCTTCAACTGTAGTCAACAAAAGTAATATTAGGACACACAAACCCCCTAAGCAAGTTAAAGTTGAACATAAAATTGCTATGGTTAAAGATCTATTGGCTGATAATATCAATGGGCATGTTATTTACTTCTGTGATGAGACTGCTAAACTTGCTAAACCTGGTGCTAAAGATAAACAAAGACCTGTTGTAGGCATGCCTATTATTTCGGTTAAAATAGGAGATCATTGTTATCATGGCTTGTGTGATATGGGTGCTAGTGCTAGTGCAATACCTCATTCTTTATACGAAGAAATTATGCATGATATTGCACCTGCGGAGATAGAAGATGTCGATGTTACCATTAAGCTTGCCAATAGAGATACTATTTCACCGATTGGGATTGTTAGAGATGTTGAAGTCTTGTGTGGGAAGGTTAAATATCATGCTGATTTTCTTGTTCCTGGTTCCCCACAATATAGCTTTTGTCCCATCATATTTGGTAGACCCTTCTTGAACACTGTTAATGCTAGGAAAGACTGCGAAAAGGATGTTGTTACTATTGGTTTGGGTGATATGTCTCATGAGTTTAATTTTGCTAAATTTCATAGACAACCCCGTGATGAAGAATTGCCTAGTAAAGATGAAATTATTGGTCTTGCTTCTATTGCCATGCCTCCTAATGATCCTTTAGAACAATATTTGCTCGACCATGAAAATGATATGTTTATGAATGAAAGAAGGGAAATAGATGAAGTATTCTTTAAACAGGGACCTATTCTGAAACACAACTTGCCTATTGAAATCCTAGGGGATCCTCCTCCACCCAAGGGTGATCCCCTGTTTGAGCTTAAACCATTACCTGATACTCTTAAATATGCTTATCTTGATGAAAAGAAGATATATCCTGTTATTATTAGTGCTAACCTTTCAGAGAAGGAGGAAGAGAAATTATTGAAAACTCAGAAGAAGAACAGTGCTACTATTGGATATAGTCTTGATGATCTCAAGGGCATAAGTCCCACTCTATGTCAACACAAAATAAATTTGGAGAAGGACGCCAAACTAGTTATTGATCACCAACGACGGCTAAATCCTAAGATGAAAGAAGTGGTAAGAAAGGAAATATTAAAGCTCCTTGAGGCAGGTATAATTTATCCCGTTGCTGATAGTCAGTGGGTAAGTCTTGTCCATTGTGTCCCTAAGAAGGGAGGTATTACTGTCGTTCCTAATGTTAAAGATGAATTGATCCCGCAAAGAATTGTTACAGGCTATAGAATAGTAATTGATTTCCGCAAACTAAATAAAGCTACTAAAAAGGATCATTACCCTTTACCTTTTATTGATCAAATGCTAGAAAGACTATCCAAACATACACATTTTTGCTTTCTAGATGGTTACTCTGGTTTCTCTCAAATACCTGTGTCAGCTGAGGATCAAGAAAATACCACTTTTACTTGCCCTTTCGGTACCTTTGCTTCTAGACGTATGCCTTTTGGTTTATGTAATGCACCTGCTACCTTTCAAAGATGCATGATGGCTATATTCTCTGACTTTTGTGAAAAGATTTGTGAGGATTTCATGGATGATTTTTCCGTTTATGGGTCCTCTTTTGATGATTGCTTGAGAAACCTTGATTGAGTTTTGCAGAGATGTGAAGAACCTAATCTTGTCTTGAATTGGGACAAATGCCACTTTATGGTTAATGAAGGTATTGTCTTGGGCCATAAAATTTCTGAAAGAGGTATTGAAGTTGATAAAGCTAAAGTTGATGCTATTGAAAAGATGCCATGTCCCAAGGACATCAAAGGTATAAGAAGTTTCCTTGGTCATGCCGGTTTTTATAGGAGGTTCATTAAGGAATTTTCAAAAATTTCTCGGCCTCCGACTAATCTCTTACAAAAAGATATTCCTTTTTGTCTTTGATGATGATTGTGTAGAAGCATTTGAAATACTTAAGAAAGCTTTGATTTCTGCACCTATTGTTCAGCCACCTGATTGGAATTTACCTTTTGAAATCATGTGTGATGCTAGTGATTATGTTGTAGGTGCTGTTCTAGGACAAAGAGTTGATAAGAAATTGAATGTTATTCAATATGCTAGTAAAACTCTAGACAATGCCTAGAGAAATTATGCTACTACCGAAAAAGAATTTTTTGAAGGAAATATGCCCTAGAGGCAATAATAAAGTTATTATTTATTTCCTTATATCATGATAAATGTTTATTATTCATGCTAGAATTGTATTAACCGGAAACATAATACTTGTGTGAATACATAGACAAACAGAGTGTCACTAGTACGCCTCTACTTGACTAGCTCGTTGATCAAGGATGGTTATGTTTCCTTTCCATTGACATGAGTTGTCATTTGATTAACGGGATCACATCATTAGGAGAATGATGTGATTGACTTGACCCATTCCGTTAGCTTAGCACACGATCGTTTAGTATTCTACTATTGCTTTCTTCATGACTTATACACGTTCCTATGACTATGAGATTATGCAACTCCCGTTTACCGGAGGAACACTTTGTGTGCTACCAAACATGACAACTTAACTGGGTGATTATAAAGGTGCTCTACAGGTGTCTCCGAAGGTACTTGTTGGGTTGGCATATTTCGAGATTTGGATTTGTCACTCCGATTGTCGGAGAGGTATCTCTGGGCCACTCGGTAATGCACATCACTATAAGCCTTGCAAGCATTGCAACTAATGAGTTAGTTGCAGGATGATGTATTACAGAACGAGTAAAGAGACTTGCCGGTAACGAGATTGAACTAGGTATTGAGATACCGACGATCGAATCTCGGGCAAGTAACATACCGATGACAAAGGGAACAACGTATGTTGTTATGCGGTCTGACCGATAAAGATCTTCGTAGAATATGTGGGAGCCAATATGAGCATCCAGGTTCCGCTATTGGTTATTCACCGGAGATGTGTCTCGTTTATGTCTACATAGTTCTCGAACCCATATGGTCCGCACGCTTAACATTTCGATGACAGTTATATTATGAGTTTATATGTTTTGATGTACCGAAGGTTGTTCGGAGTCCCGGATGTGATCACGGACATGACGAGGAGTCTCGAAATGGTCGAGACATGAAGATTGATATATTGGAAGCCTATGTTTGGATATCGGAAGTGTTCCGAGTGAAATCGGGATTTTACCGGAGTACCGGGAGGTTACCGGAACCCCCGGGAGGTTATTGGGCTATAGTGGGCCTTAGTGGAAGAGAGAAGAGGCGGCCAGGGCAAGGGCCGCGCGCCCATCCCCCCTAGTCCGAATAGGACAAGGAGAGGGGGGCGGCGCCCCCCTTTCCTTCTTCTCCTCCGCCTCTTTCCCCCTCCACTCCTAGTCCAACTAGGAAAAGGGAGGGAGTCCTACTCCCGGTGGGAGTAGGACTCCTCCTGGCGCGCCCCCTCTCCTGGCCGGCCGCACCCCCCCCCTTGCTCCTTTATATACGGGGGCAGGGGGCACCCCAAAGACACAACAATTGATCATTTGATCTTTTAGCCGTGTGCGGTGCCCCCTCCACCATAGTCCACCTCGATATCTCAGAAGCGGTGCTTAGGCGAAGCCCTGCGTTGGTAGAACATCATCATCGGCACCACGCCGTCGTGCTGACGAAACTCTCCCTCAACACTCGGCTGGATCGGAGTTCGACGGACGTCATCGGGCTGAACCTGTGCTGAACTCGGAGGTGTCGTGCGTTCGGTAATTGATCGGTCAGATCGTGAAGACATACGACTACATCAACCGCGTTGTGCTAACGCTTCCGCTTTCGGTCTACGAGGGTACGTGGACACACTGTCCCCTCTCGTTGCTATGCATCACCATGATCTTGCGTGTGCGTAGGAATTTTTTTGAAATTACTACGTTCCACAATAGTGGCATCCGAGCCTGGTTTTATGCGTAGATGTCATATGCACGAGTAGAACACAAGTGAGTTGTGGGCGATACAAGTCATACTACTTATCAGCATGTCATACTTTGGTTCGGCGATATTGTTGGATGAAGCGGCTCGGACCGACATTACGCGTACGCTTACGCGAGACTGGTTCTACCGACGTGCTTTACACATAGGTGGCTGGCGGGTGTCAGTTTCTCCAACTTTAGTTAAACCGAATGTAGCTACGCCCGGTCCTTGCGAAGGTTAAAACAGCACCAACTTGACAAACTATCATTGTGGTTTTTGATGCGTAGGTAAGAACGGTTCTTGCTAAGCCCGTAGCAGCCACGTAAAATTTGCAACAACAAAGTAGAGGACGTCTAACTTGTTTTTGCAGGGCATGTTGTGATGTGATATGGTCAAGACATGATGCTAAATTTTATTGTATGAGATGATCATGTTTTGTAACCGAAGTTATCGGCAATCGGCAGGAGCCATATGGTTGTCGCTTATTGTATGCAATGCAATCGCTTCTATAATGCTTTACTTTATCACTAAGCGGTAGCGATAGTCGTAGAAGCATAAGATTGGCGAGACGACAATGATGCTACGATGGAGATCAAGGTGTCGCGCCGGTGACGATGGTAATCATGACGGTGCTTCGAAGATGGAGATCACAAGCACAAGATGATGATGGCCATATCATATCACTTATATTGATTGCATGTGATGTTTATCTTTTATGCATCTTATCTTGCTTTGATTGACGGTAGGATTATAAGATGATCTCTCACTAAATTATCAAGGTATAAGTGTTCTCCCTGAGTATGCACCATTGCGAAAGTTCTTCGTGCTGAGACACCACATGATGATCGGGTGTGATAGGCTCTACGTTTAAATACAACGGGTGCAAAACAGTTGCACACGCGGAATAATCAGGTTAAACTTGACGAGCCTAGCATATAACAGATATGGCCTCGGAACACCGAGACCGAAAGGTCGAGTGTGAATCATATAGTAGATATGATCAACATAGTGATGTTCACCATTGAAACTACTCCATCTCACGTGATGATCAGACATGGTTTAGTTGATTTGGATCACGTGATCACTTAGAGGATTAGAGGGATGTCTATCTAAGTGGGAGTTCTTAAGTAATATGATTAATTGAACTTTAATTTATCATGAACTTAGTCCTGGTAGTATTAGCATATCTATGTTGTAGATCAATAGCTCGCGTTTAGCTCCCCTGTTTTATTTTGATATGTTCCTAGACAAAACTGAGTTGAAAGATGTTAGTAGCAATGATGCGGATTGGATCCGTGATCTTAGGATTATCCTCATTGCTTCATAGAAGAATTATGTCCTTGATGCACCGCTAGGTGACAGGCCTATTGCAGGAGCAGATGCAGACATTATGAACGTTTGGCTAGCTCAATATGATGACTACTTGATAGTTTAGTGCACCATGCTTAACAACTTAGAATCGGGACTTCAAAGACATTTTAAACGTCATGGACCATATGAGATGTTCCAGGAGTTGAAGTTAATATTTCAAGCAAATACCCGACTTGAGAGATATGAAGTCTCCAACAAGTTCTATAGCTAAAAGATGGAGGAGAATAGCTCAAGTAGTGAGCATGTGCTCAGATTGTCTGGGTACTACAGTCGCTTGAATCAAGTGGGAGTTAATCTTCCAGATAAAATAGTGATTGACAGAATTCTCTAGTCACCATCACCAAGTTAGTAGAACTTCGTGATGAACTATAATATGCAAGGGATGACGAAAACAATTCCCAAGCTCTTCGCGATGCTAAAATCGTCGAAGGTAGAAATCAAGAAAAACATCAAGTGTTGATGGTTGACAACACCACTAGTTTCAAGAGAAAGGGCAAAGGGAAGAAGGGGAACTTCAAGAAGAACGACAAGCAAGTTGCTGTTCAAATGAAGAAGCCCAACTCTGGACCTAAGCCTGAGACTAAGTGCTTCTACTGCAAAGGGACTGGTCACTGGAAGCGGAACTGCCCCAAGTATTTGGCGGATAAGAAGGATGGCAAAGTGAACAAAGGTATATTTGATATACATGATATTGATGTGTACTTTACTAGTGATTATAGCAACCCCTCGACATTTGATACTGGTTAAGTTGCTAAGAGTAGTAACTCGAAACGGGAGTTGCAGAATGAACGGAAACTAGTTAAGGGCGAGGTGACGATGTGTGTTGGAATGAATTCCAAGATTGATATGATCATCATTGCACACTCCCTATACTTTCGGGATTAGTGTTGAACCTAAATAAGTGTTATTTGGTGTTTGCGTTGAGCATGAATATGATTAGATCATGTTTATTGCAATACGGTTATTCATTTAAGTTAGAGAATAATTGTTGTTCTATTTACATGAATAAAACCTTTTATGGTCATACACCCAATGAAAATGGTTTGTTGGATTTCGATCGTAGTGATACACATGTTCATAATATTGAAGCCAAAAGATGCAAAGTTAATATTGATAGTGCAACTTATTTGTGGCACTCCCATTTAGGTCATATTGGTGTAAAGCGCATGAAGAAACTCCATGCTGATGGGCTTTTGGAATCACTTGGTTATGAATCATTTGATGCTTGTGAACCTTGCCTTTTGGGCAAGATGACTAAAACTCTGTTCTCCGAAACAATGGAACGAGCTACTGACTTGTTGGAAATAATACATACCGATGTATGCGGTCCAATGAGTGTTAATGCTCGTGGCGGGTATCGTTATTTTCTGACCTTCACAGATGATTTGAGCAGATATGAGTATATCTAAATGAAGCACAAGTCTGAAACATTTGAAAAGTTCAAAGAATTTCAGAGTGAAGTGGAAAATCATCGTAACAAGAAAACAAAGTTTCTACGATCTGATCGTGGAGAAGAATGTTTGAGTTACGAGTTTGGTCTTCAATTGAAACAATGCGAAATAGTTTTGCAACTCACGCCACCTGGAACACCACAGCGTAATGGTGTGTCCGAACGTCATAACCGCACTTTATTGGATATAGTGCGATCTATGATGTATCTTACCGATTTACCACTATCGTTTTGGGGTTATGCATTAGAGACAGCTGCATTCACATTAAATAGGGCACCATCTAAATCCGTTGAGACGACGCCTTATGAACTGTGGTTTGGCAAGAAACCAAAGTTGTCGTTTCTTAAAGTTTGGGGTTGTGATGCTTATGTGAAAAAGTTTCATCCTGATAAGCTCAAACCCAAATCGGAAAAATGTGTCTTCATAGGATACCCAAAGGACACTGTTGGGTACACCTTCTATCACAGATCCGAAGGCAAGACATTCGTTGCTAAGAATGGATCCTTTCTAGAGAAGGAGTTTCTCTCGAAAGAAGTGAGTGGGAGGAAAGTAGAACTTGATGAGGTAACTGTACCTGCTCCCTTATTGGAAAGTAGTTCATCAAAAGAATCTGTTCCTGTGACTCCTACACCAATTAGTGAGAAAGCTAATGCTGATGATCATGTAACTTCAAATCAAGTTACTACCGAACCTCGTAGGTCAACCAGAGTGAGACCCACACCAGAGTGGTACGGTAATCCTATTCTGGAGGTCATGTTACTTGACCATGACGAACCTACAAACTATGAGGAAGCGATGATGAGCCCAGATTCCGCGAAATGGTTTGATGCCATGAAATCTGAGATGGGATCCATGTATGAGAACAAAGTATGGACTTTGATTGACTTGCCCAATGATCGGCGAGCCATTGAGATTAAATGGATCTTCAAGAGGAAGACAGACGCTGATGGTAGTGTTACTATCTACAAAGCTAGAATTGTCGCAAAAGTTTTTCGACAAGTTGAAGGTGTTGACTACGATGAGAGTTTCTCACTCGTATCTATGCTTAAGTCTGTCCGAATCATGTTAGAAGTTGCCGCATTTTATGAAATCTGGAAAATGGATAAACAAAACTGCATTCCTTAATGGATTTATTAAAGAAGAGTTGTATATGATGCAACCAGAAGGTTTTGTCGATCCTAAAGGTGTTGACAAAATGTGCAAACTCCAGCGATCCATCTATGGACTGGTGCAAGCATCTCGGAGTTGGAATATACGCTTTGATGAGTTGATCAAAGCATATAGTTTTATACAGCTTGCGGTGAAGCATGTATTGACAAGAAAGTGAGTGGGAGCACTACAACATATCTGATAAGTATATGTGAATGACATATTGTTGACCGGAAATAATGTAGAATTATTCTGCAAAGCATAATGGAGTGTTTGAAAGGAGTTTTCCAAAGAAAGACCTCGGTGAAGCTGCTTACATATTGAGCATCAAGATCTATAGAGATAGATCAAAACGCTTGATAAGTTTTTTCAATGAGTACATACCTTGACAAGAAGTAGTTCAAAACGGAACAGTCAAAGAAAGAGTTTGTGCCTGTGTTACAAGGTGTGAAATTGAGTAAGACTCAAAGCCCGACCACGGCAGAAGATAGAAAGAGAATGAAAGACATTCCCTATGCCTCAGCCATAGGTTCTATAAAGTATGCCATGCTATGTACCAGATCTATTGTATACCCTACACTAATTTTGGCAAGGGAGTACAATAGTGATCTAGGAGTAGATCACTGGACAACGGTCAAAATTATCCTTAGTGGAATAAGGATATGTTTCTCGATTATGGAGGTGACAAAAAGGTTCGTCGTAAAGGGTTACGTCGATGCAAGTTTTGACACTGATCCAGATGACTCTAAGTCTCAATCTGGATACATATTGAAAGTGGGAGCAATTAGCTGGAGTAGCTCCGTGCAGAGCATTGTTGACATAGAAATTTGCAAAATACATACGAATCTGAATGTGGCAGACCCATTGACTAAACTTCTCTCACAAACAAAACATGATCACACCTTAGTACTCTTTGGGTGTTAATCACATAGCGATGTGAACTAGATTATTGACTCTAGTAAACCCTTTGGGTGTTGGTCACATGACGATGTGAACTATGGGTGTTAATCACATGGTGATGTGAACTATTGGTGTTAAATCACATGGTGATGTGAACTAGATTATTGACTCTAGTGCAAGTGGGAGACTGAAGGAAATATGCCCTAGAGGCAATAATAAAGTTATTATTTATTTCCTTATATCATGATAAATGTTTATTATTCATGCTAGAATTGTATTAACCGGAAACATAATACTTGTGTGAATACATAGACAAACAGAGTGTCACTAGTATGCCTCTACTTGACTAGCTCGTTGGTCAAGGATGGTTATGTTTCCTAGCCATTGACATGAGTTGTCATTTGATTAACGGGATCACATCATTAGGAGAATGATGTGATTGACTTGACCCATTCCGTTAGCTTAGCACATGATCGTTTAGTATTCTGCTATTGCTTTCTTCATGACTTATACATGTTCCTATAACTATGAGATTATGCAACTCCCGTTTGCCGGAGGAACACTTTGTGTGATACCAAACGTCACAACTAGGAAAAGGGAGGGAGTCCTACTCCCGGTGGGAGTAGGACTCCTCCTGGCGCACCCCCTCTCCTGTCCGGTCGCACCCTGAAGGAAATATGCCCTAGAGGCAATAATAAAGTTATTATTTATTTCCTTATACCATGATAAATGTTTATTATTCATGCTAGAATTGTATTAACCGGAAACATAATACATGTGTGAATACATAGACAAACAGATAGTCACTAGTACGCCTCTACAAGACTAGCTCGTTAATCGAAGATGGTTATGTTTCCTAGCCATAGACATGTGTTGTCATTTGATTAATGGGATCACATCATTAGGAGAATGATGTGATTGACATGACCCATTCCGTTAGCTTAACACTTGATCGTTTAGTATGTTGTTAATGCTTTCTTCATGACCCATACATGTTCCTGTAACTATGAGATTATGCAACTCCGCCACGGAGGAACACTTTGGTACTACCAAACGTCACAACGTGGCGGGTGATTATAAAGGAGTACTACAGGTGTCTTCAAAGGTACTTGTTGGGTTGGCGATTTTGAGATTAGGTTTTGTCACTCCGATTGTTGGAGAGGTATCTCTAGGCCTTCTCGGTAATACACATCACTTAAGCCTTGCAAGCATTACAACTAATGAGTTAGTTGTGAGATGATGTATTACGGAACGAGTAAGGAGACTTACCGTAACGAGATTGAACTAGGTATTGGATACCGACGATCGAATCTCGGGTAAGTAACATACCGATGACAAAGGGAACAACGATGTCGTTATGCGGTTTGACCGATAAAGATCTTCAGAGAATATATAGGAACCAACATGGGCATCCAGGTTCCGCTATTGGTTATTGACCGAGAATGGTTCTAGGTCATGTCTACATAGTTCTCGAACCCGTAGGGTCCGCACGCTTAACGTTTGATGACAGTTCATTATGAGTTTATAAGTATTGATGCACCAAGGTTGTTCGAGTCCCGATGTGATCACGGACATGACGAGGAGTCTCAAATGGTCGAGACATAAAGATTGATATATTGAAGCCTACATTTGGACATCGGAAGTGTTCCGAGTGAAATCAGGAATTTATCGAGTACCGGGGTTACGGAACCCCGAGAGGTCTATGGGCCTTAATGGGCCATAAGAGAGAAGAGGAAGGGCCGGCCAGGTGGGCTGCGCCCCCCTCCCCTCTAGTCCGAATAGGACAGGAGAGGGGGCGCCCCTTCCCTCTTCCCCTCCTCCAATTCTAATCCAACTAGGAGGGGGAGTCCTACTCCCGGTGGGAGTAGGACTCCTCGGCGCCTCCCAAGGCTGGCCGCACCCCCTGGCTCCTTTATATACTGGGGCAGGGGGCACCCCATGACACACAAGTTGATCTACTGATCTTTCCTTAGCCGTGTCGGTGCCCCTTCCACCATATTCCACTTCGGTCATATCGTCGTAGAGCTTAGGCGAAGCCTCGCGCCGAGAAGTCATATCGTCGCGAGCTTAGGCGAAGCCCTGCGTCGGTGGAGCATCAACATCGTCCCACGCCGTCGTCTTGACGGAACTCATCCCGACACTTTGCTGGATCGAGTCCGGGATCGCCATCGAGCTGAACGTGTGCGACTCGGAGGTGCCGTCGTTCGGTGCTTGGATAGGTCGGATCGTGAAGACGTCGACTACGCCAACCGCGTTGTTATAACGCTTCGCTTTCGGTCTCACGAGGGTACGTGGACGGACACTCCCCTCTCGTTGCTATGCCATCACCATGGTCTTGCGTGATCGTGGGAAATTTTTGAAATTACTACGTTCCCCAACAATGGCATCCGAGCCTGGTTTTATGCGTTGATGTCATGTGCACGAGTAGAACACAAGTGAGTTGTGGACGATACAAGTCATACTGCCTACCAGCATGTCATACTTTGGTTCAGCGGTATTGTGAGATGAAGCGGCCCGGACCGACATTACGCCAGACGCTTACGCGAGACTGGTTTCACCGCCCGAGCACTCGTTGCTTAAAGGTGACCGGCGGTGTCTGCTCTCTCACTTTAGTTGAACCGAGTATGACTACGCCCGGTCCTTGAGAAGGTTAAACGGAGTCTATTTGACAAACTATCATTGTGGTTTTGATGCGTAGGTAAGAACGGTTCTTGCTCAGCCCGTAGCAGCCACGTAAAACTTGCAACAACAAAGTAGAGGACGCCTAACTTGTTTTTGCAGGGCATGTTGTGATGTGATATGGTCAAGACGTGATGCTATATTTTATTGTATGAGATGATCATGTTTTGTAACCGAGTTATCGGCAATCGGCAGGAGCCATATGGTTGTCGCTTTATTGTATGAAATGCAACGCCATGTAATTGCTTTACTTTATCACTAAGGAGTAGCGATAGTCGAGAAGCAATAGTTGGCGAGACGACAACGATGCTACGATGGAGATCAAGGTGTCGCTACCGGTGACGATGGTGATCATGACGGTGCTTGGCGATGGAGATCACAAGCACAAGATGATGATGACCATATCATATCACTTATATTGATTGCATGTGATGTTTATCCTTTATGCATCTTATCTTGCTTTGATTGACGGTAGCATTACAAGATGATCTCTCACTAAAAATTATCAAGAAGTGTTCTCCCTGAGTATGCACCGTTGCCAAAGTTCGTAGTACCCAGACACCACGTGATGATCGGGTGTGATAAGTTCTATGTCCATCTACAACGGGTGCAAAACAGTTGCACACGCGGAATACTCAGGTTAAACTTGACGAGCCTTGCATATAACAGATATGGCCTTGGAACACGGAGACCGAAAGGTCGAGCGTGAATCATATAGTAGATATGATCAACATAGTGATGTTCACCATTGAAACTACTCCGTCTCACGTGATGATCGGACATGGTTTAGTTGATTTGGATCACGTGTTCACTTAGATGACTAGAGATGTCTGTCTAAGTGGGAGTTTTTACTATGATTAATTGAACCTAAATTTATCATGAACTTAGTACCGATAGTATTTTGCTTGTCTATGTCATCTGTAGATAGATGGCTCGTGCTGTTGTTCCGTTGAATTTTAATGCGTTCCTTGAGAAAGCAAAGTTGAAAGATGATGGTAGCAATTACACGGACTGGGTCCGTAACTTGAGGATTATCCTCATTGCTGCACGTAAAAATTACGCCCCGGAAGCACCGCTGGGTGACGAGCCTGCTGCGGAGCTGAGCGAAGTTGTGAACGTCTGCAAAGCAAAGCTGATGACTACTCAATAGTTCGATGTGCCATGCTTTACGGCTTAGAACCGGGTCTTCAACGACGTTTTGAACGTCATGGAGCATATGAGATGTTCCAGAGTTGAAGTTAATATTTCAAGCAAATGCCCGGATTGAGAGATATGAAGTCTCCAATAAGTTCTATAGCTGCAAGATGGAGGAGAATAGTTACACGGTGAGCACATACTCAAAATGTCCGGGTATAACAATCACTTAATTCAGCTGGGAGTTAATCTTCCGGATGATAGTGTCATTGATGAAATTCTCCAATCACGCCACCAAGCTACAAGAGCTTCGTGATGAACTATAATATGCAAGGAATGACTAAGACAATTCCTCGAGCTCTTCGCGATGCTAAAAGCATGCAGAAGTAGAAATCAAGAAAGAGCATCAAGTGTTGATGGTCAACAAGACCACTAGTTTCAAGAAAAGGGCAAAGGGAAGAAGAAGGAAACTTCAAAAGAACAGCAAGAAAGTTGCTGATCAAGAGAAGAAACCCAAGTCTGGACCTAAGCACTGAAATCGAGTGTTTTACTTTAAGCGATCGACACTTTGAAGCGGAACTGCCCCAAGTATTTGGCGGATAAGAAGGATGGCAAGGTGAACAAAGGTATATGTGATATACATGTTATTGATGTGTACCTTACTAGAGCTCGTAGTAGCACTGGTATTTGATACTTGGTTACATTGCTAATATTTGCAACTTGAAACAGGGACTACGGAATAGACGAGCACCGCAAAGGATGAGGTGACGATCGCGTGGGAAATGGTTCCAAAGTCAATGTGATCGCGATCGACACGCTACCTCTACATCTACCTTCGGGATTAGTTTTAGACCTAAATAATTGTTATTTGGTGCCGCGTTGAGCATGAACATTATATCTGGATCTTGTTTAATGCGAGACGGTTATTCATTTAAATCGAGAGAATAATGGTTGTTCTATTTATATGAGTAATATCTTTTATGGTCATGCACCCTTGAAGAATGGTCTATTCTTGTTGAATCTCGACAGTAGTGATACACATATTCATAATGTTGAAGCCAAAAGATGCAGAGTTGATAATGATAGTGCAACTTATTTGTGGCACTGCCGTTTAGGTCATATCGGTGTAAAACGCATGAAGAAACTCCATCTTGATGGGCTTCGGAATCACTTGATTATGAATCACTTGGTACTTGCGAACCGTGCCTCATGGGCAAGATGACCAAAACGCCGTTCTCCGAACTATGGAGCGAGCAACTGATTTGTTGGAAATCATACATACCGATGTTTGTGGTCCAATGAATGTTGAGGCACGCGCGGGTATCGTTATTTTCTCACCTTCACAGATGATTTGAGCAGATATGGGTATATCTACTTAATGAAACACAAATCTGAAACATTTGAAAAGTTCAAAGAATTTCAGAGTGAAGTGGAAAATCATCGTAACAAGAAAATAAAGTTTCTACGATCTGATCGTGGAGGAGAATATTTGAGTTACGAGTTTGGTTTACATTTGAAACAATGTGGAATAGTTTACAACTCACGCCACCCGAACACCACGGAGAAATGGTGTGTCCGAACGTCGTGTCGTACTTTACTAGATATGGTGCGATCTATGATGTCTATTTCCGATTTACCGCTATCGTTTTGGGGTTATGCTTTAGAGACGGCCGCATTCACGTTAAATAGGACACCGTCAAAATCCGTTGAGACGACGCCTTATGAACTGTGGTTTGGCAAGAAACCAAAGTTGTCGTTTCTTAAAGTTTGGGGCTGCGATGCTTATGTAAAGAAACTTCAACCAGATAAGCTCGAACCCAAATCGGAAAATGTGTCTTCATAGGATACCCAAAGGAGACTGTTGGGTACACCTTCTATCACAAATCTGAAGGCAAGATTTTCGTTGCTAAATTCGGATCCTTTCTAGAGAAGGAGTTTCTCTCGAAAGAAGTGAGTGGGAGGAAAGTAGAACTTGATGAGATAACGGTATCTGCTCCCTTATTGGAAAGTAGTTCATCACAAGAAATGGTTCCTGTGACAACTACACCAATTAGTGAGGAAACTAATGATGATGATCATGAAGCTTGAGATCAAGTTACTACTGAACTCGTAGGTCAACCAGAGTAAAATACGCACTGAGTGGTACGGTGATCTTATTACGGAAGTCATGTTACTTGACCATGGCGAACCTACAAACTATGAAGAAGCGATGGTGAGCCCAGATTCATAAAATGGCTGGAAGCCATGAAATCTGAGATGGGATCCATGTATGAGAACAAAGTATGGACTTTGGTTGACTTGCCCGATGATCGGCAAGCCATTGAAAATAAATGGATCTTTAAGAAGAAGACGACGCCGATGGTAATGTAACTGTCTACAAAGCTCGACTTGTTGCGAAAGGTTTTCGACAAGTTCAAGGGGTTGACTACGATGAGACTTTCTCACCCGTGGCGATGCTTAAGTCTGTCCGAATCATGTTAGCAATTGCCGCATTTTATGATTATGAAATTTGGCAAATGGATGTAAAACTGCATTCTTGAATGGATTTCTAGAAGAAGAGTTGTATATGATGCAACCAGAAGGTTTTGTCGATCCAAAGGGTACTAACAAAGTGTGCAAGCTCCAGCGATCAATTTATGGTCAGTGCAAGCCTCTCGGAGTTGGAATAAACGCTTTGATAGTGTGATCAAAGCATATGGGTTTATACTGAGACTTTTGGAGAAGCCTGTATTTACAAGAAAGTGAGTGGGAGCTCAGTAGCATTTCTAATATTATATGTGGACGACATATTATTGATTGGAAATGATATAGAATTTCTGGATAGCATAAAAGGATACTTGAATAAAAGTTTTCAATGAAAGACCTCGGTGAAGCTGCTTACATATTGGGCATCAAGATCTATAGAGATAGATCAAGACGCTTAATTAGACTTTCACAATGCACATACCTTGATAAAGTTTTGAAAAGTTCAAAATGGATCGAGCAAAGAAAGGTTTTTACCTATTACAAGGTGTAAGATTGAGTCGACTCAATGCCCGACCACAATGAAGATAGAGAGAAATGAAAGATGTTCCTATGCTTCAGCCATAGGCTCTATCATGTATGCAATGCTGTGTACCAGACCGACGTATGCTTAGCTGTAAGCTTGGCAGGAAGGTACCAAAGTAATCCAGAGTGGATCATCGGACAGCGGTCAAGAACATCCTGAAATACCGAAAAGGACTAAGGATATGTTTCTCGATATGGAGGTGACAAAGAGCTAGTCGTAAATGGTTACGTCGATGCAAGCTTTGACACTGATCCGGACGATTCTAAATCGCAAACCGGATACGTGTTTTTATTAAACGGTGGAGATATCAGTTGGTGCAGTTCTAAACAAAGCGTCGTGGCGGGATCTACATGTGAAGCGGAGTACATAGCTGCTTGAAGCAGCAAATGAAGGAGTCGGATGAAAGAGTTCATTTCGATCTAGGTGTCATACCTAGTGCATCGGGACCGATGAAGATCTTCTGTGACAATCTTGGTGCAATTGCCTTGGCAAAGGAATCCAGATTTCACAAGAGGACCAAGCATATCAAGAGACGCTTCAATTCCATTCGGGACCAAGTCCAAGTGGGAGACATAGAGATTTGCAAAATACATACGGATCTGAATGTTGCGATCCATTGACTAAGCCTCTTCCACGAGCAAAACATGATCAGCACCAAGACTCCATGGGTGTTAGAATCATTACTATGTAATCTAGATTATTGACTCTAGTGCAAGTGGGAGATGAAGGAAATATGCCCTAGAGGCAATAATAAAGTTATTATTTATTTCCTTATACCATGATAAATGTTTATTATTCATGCTAGAATTGTATTAACCGGAAACATAATACATGTGTGAATACATAGACAAACAGATAGTCACTAGTATGCCTCTACAAGACTAGCTCGTTAATCGAAGATGGTTATGTTTCCTAGCCATAGACATGTGTTGTCATTTGATTAATGGGATCACATCATTAGGAGAATGATGTGATTGACATGACCCATTCCGTTAGCTTAACACTTGATCGTTTAGTATGTTGTTAATGCTTTCTTCATGACCCATACATGTTCCTGTAACTATGAGATTATGCAACTCCCGTTTACCGGAGGAACACTTTGGTACTACCAAACGTCACAACGAATCGGGTGATTATAAAGGAGTACTACAGGTGTCTCCAAAGGTACTTGTTGGGTTGGCGTATTTCGAGATTAGGTTTTGTCACTCCGATTGTCGGAGAGGTATCTCTAGGCCTTCTCGGTAATACACATCACTTAAGCCTTGCAAGCATTACAACTAATGAGTTAGTTGTGAGATGATGTATTACGGAACGAGTAAAGGGACTTACCGGTAACGAGTTTGAACTAGGTATTGGATACCGACGATCGAATCTCGGGTAAGTAACATACCGATGACAAAGGGAACAACGTATGTCGTTATGCGGTTTGACCGATAAAGATCTTCGTAGAATATGTAGGAACCAATATGGGCATCCAGGTTCCGCTATTGGTTATTGACCGAGAATGGTTCTAGGTCATGTCTACATAGTTCTCGAACCCGTAGGGTCCGCACGCTTAACGTTTCGATGACAGTTCATTATGAGTTTATAAGTATTGATGCACGAAGGTTGTTCGAGTCCGGATGTGATCACGGACATGACGAGGAGTCTCGAAATGGTCGAGACATAAAGATTGATATATTGGAAGCCTACATTTGGACATCGGAAGTGTTCCGAGTGAAATCAGGAATTTATCGAGTGCCGGGGTTACGGAACCCCGGGAGGTCTATGGGCCTTAATGGGCCATAAGAGAGAAGAGGAAGGGCCGGCCAGGTGGGCTGCGCGCCCCTCCCCTCTAGTCCGAATAGGACAAGGAGAGGGGCGCGCCTTCCTCTTCCCCTCCTCCAATCCTAATCCAACTAGGAGAGAGTCCTACTCGGTGGGAGTAGGACTCCTCGGCGCCGCCTCCCAAGGCTGGCCGCACCCCCCTTGGCTCCTTTATATCTGAGGCAGGGGCACCCCATGACACACAAGTTGATCTACGGATCTTTCCTTAGCCGTGTCGGTGCCCCTTCCACCATATTCCACTTCGGTCATATCGTCGTAGAGCTTAGGCGAAGCCTGCGCCGGAGAAGTCATATCGTCGCGAGCTTAGGCGAAGCCCTGCGTCGGTGGAGCATCAACATCGCCACCACGCCGTCATCTTGACGGAACTCATCCCGACACTTTGCTGGATCGGAGTCCGGGATCGTCATCGAGCTGAGCGTGTGCGTAACTCGGAGGTGCCGACGTTCGGTGCTTGGATCGGTCGGATCGTGAAGGCGCACGACTACATCAACAGCGTTGTTATAACGCTTCGCTTTCGGTCTCACGAGTGCGTGGGCGGACACTCTCCCTCTCGTTGCTATGCCATCACCATGGTCTTGCGTGATCGTAGGAAAATTTTGAAATTACTACGTTCCCCAACACACCCCCCTTTGCTCCTTTATATACGGGGGCAGGGGGCACCCCAAAGACACAACAATTGATCGTTTGATCTTTTAGCCGTGTGCGGTGCCCCCCTCCACCATAGTCCACCTCGATAATACTGTAGCGGTGCTTAGGCGAAGCCCTGCGTCGGTAGAACATCATCATCGTTACCACGCCGTGGTGCTGACAAAACTCTCCCTCAACACTCGGCTGGATCGGAGTTCGAGGGATGTCATCGGGCTGAACGTGTGCTGAACTCGGAGGTGCCGTGCGTTCGGTACTTGATCGGTCGGATCGTGAAGACGTACGACTACATCAACCGCATTGTACTAACGCTTCCACTTTCGGTCTATGAGGGTACGTGGACACACTCTCCCCTCTCGTTGCTATGCATCACCATGATCTTGCGTGTGCGTAGGATTTTTTTTGAAATTACTACGTTCCCCAACATTTTTAGCAGTTGTTTTTGCTTGTGATAAGTTCAGACCTTATATTGTTGATTCTAAAGTAACTATTCACACTGATCATCCTGTTATTAAATATCTTATGGAAAAGAAAGATGCTAAACCTAGACTTAGTAGATGGGTTCTCCTGCTACAAGAATTTGATTTGCATATTATTGATAGAAAGGGAGTTGAGAACACCGTTGCAGACAACTTGTCTAGGTTAGAGAATGTTCTTGATGACCCACTACCTATTGATGATAGCTTTCCTGATGAACAATTGGCTGTCATAAATGCTTCTCGAATTGCTCCATGGTATGCTGATTATGCTAATTACATTGTTGCTAAATTTATACCACCTAGCTTTACATACCAGCAAAACAAAAAGTTTTTCTATGACTTAAGACATTACTTTTGGGATGACCCACATCTTTATAAAGAGGGAGTAGATGGTGTTATTAGACGTTGTGTACCTGAGCATGAACAGGAACAGATCCTACGCAAGTGTCACTCCGAGGCTTATGGAGGGCACCACGCTGGAGATAGAACTACACATAAGGTATTGCAATCCGGTTTTTATTGGCCTACTCTCTTCAAAGATGCCTGTAAGTTTGTCTTGTCTTGTGATGAATGTCAAAGAATTGGTAATATTAGTAGACGTCAAGAAATGCCTATGAATTATTCACTTGTTATTGAACCATTTGATGTTTGGGGTTTCGATTATATGGGACCGTTTCCTTCCTCTAATGGGTATACACATATTTTAGTTGTTGTTGATTACGTTACTAAGTGGGTAGAAGCTATTCCAACTAGTAGTGCTGATCATAACACCTCTATTAAGATGCTTAAAGAAGTTATTTTTCTGAGGTTTGGAGTCCCTAGATATTTAATGACTGATGGTGGTTCACATTTTATTCATGGTGCCTTTCGTAAAATGCTTGCCAAGTATGATGTTAATCATAGAATTACATCCCCTTATCACCCACAGTCTAGTGGTCAAGTAGAATTGAGTAATAGAGAGCTCAAATTAATTTTGCAAAATATTGTTAATAGATCTAGAAAGAATTGGTCCAAGAAACTTGATGATGCACTATCGACCTATAGAACTGCATATAAAAATCCTATGGGTATGTCTCCGTATAAGATGGTTTATGGAAAAGCATGTCACGTACCTCTCAAACTAGAACATAAGGCATATTGGGATATTAAAGAGCTCAATTATGATTTCAAACTTGCCGGTGAAAAGAGGCTTTTTGACATTAGCTCACTTGATGAATGGAGAACCCAAGCCTATGAAAATGACAAACTGTTCAAGGAAAAGGTTAAAATATGGCATGACAAAAGGATACAAAAGCGTGAGTTTAATATAGGTGATTATGTATTGTTATATAACTCCCGTTTAAGATTTCTTGCAGGAAAACTTCTCTCTAGATGGGAAGGTCCTTACGTTATCGAGGAGGTCAATCGCTCCGGTGCCATAAAAATCAACAACTTCGAAGGCACAAATCTGAAGGTGGTGAACAGTCAAAGAATCAAACATTATATCTCAGGTAATCCTATAACTGTTGAAACTAATGTTATTAAAACCGTAACCCCGGAGGAGTACATAAGGGACACTTTCCAGAACGTTTCAAACTCCGAAAAGGAATAGGTATGTGGTACGGTAAGTAAACCGACTCCAAAACAGTTCTAATGGCGATTTTTCTCTGTTTTGGAATATTTAAGAAAATAGTAAATTAAGAAGTAGTCCGGGAAGGACACGAGGCTTCCACGAGGGTGGGAGGCGCGCCCTACCCCCTGGGCACGCCCCCCTACCTCGTGGGTACCTCGTGTGCTCTCCGTACTCCATTTTCTTGCATGATACTTCTTTGGGTCGGTAAAAATTCATTATATAATCTCCCGAAGGTTTTGACCATCGTATCACGCAAATATCCTCTGTTTTTGTTTCGAGCTGTTTTTCTGACAGATCTAGATCGCCATGACGTCTCCAAGTGTGCTACCTCTTGAGCACTGCGTTGGTTTTTCCCTTGAAGAGGAAAGGGTGATGCAGCAAAGTAGCGTAATATTTCCCTCAGTTTTTGAGAACTAAGATATCAATCCAGTAGGAGGCCATGCCCAAGTCCCTCGCACCTACACAAACAAATAAAAACCTCGCAACCAACGCAATAAAGGGGTTGTCAATCCCTTCACGGTCACTTACGAAAGTGAGATATGATAGATATGATAAGATAATATTTTTGGTATTTTTATAATAAAGATGCGAAGTAAAATAAAAGGGAATAGAAATAGCTAAGTGTTGGAAGATTAATATGATGGAAAATAGACCCAGGGGCCATCGGTTTCACTAGTGGCTTCTCTCAAGAGCATAAGTATTACGGTGGGTGAATAAATTACTGTTGAGCAATTGACAGAATTGAGCATAGTTATGAGAATATCTAGGTATGATCATGTATATAGGCATCACGTCCGTGACAAGTAGACCGACTCCTGCCTGCATCTACTACTATTACTCCACACATCGACCGCTATCCAGCATGCATCTAGAGTATTAAGTTCATAAGATTAGAGTAACGCTTTAAGTAAGATGACATGATGTAGAGGGATAAACTCATGCAATATGATATAAACCCCATCTTGTTATCCTCAATGGCAACAATACAATACGTGCCTTGCTGCCCCTGCTGTCACTTGGAAAGGACACCTCAAGATTGAACCCAAAGCTAAGCACTTCTCCCATTGCAAGAAAGATCAATCTATTAGGCCAAACCAAACTGATAATTCGAAGAGACTTGCAAAGATAACCAATCATACATAAAAGAATTCAGAGAAGATTTAAATATTGTTCATAGATAAACTTGATCATAAACCCACAATTCATCATTCTCAACAAACACACCGCAAAAGAAGATTACATCGAATAGGTCTCCACGAGAATCATGGAGAACTTTGTATCGAGATCCAAAGAGAGAGAAGAAGCCATCTAGCTAATAACTATGGACCCGAAGGTCTGAGGTAAACTACTCACACATCATCGGAGGGGCTATGGTGTTGATGTAGAAGCCCTCCGTGATTAATGCCCCCTCCAGCAGGACGCCGGAAAAGGCCCCAAGATGGGATCTCACAGGTACAGAAGGTTGCGGCGGTGGAATTAGGTTTTCGTGGATGCCTCTGTTGGTTTGGGGGTACGTAGGTATATATAGGAGGAAGAAGTACATCGGTGGAGCAATGTGGGCCCCACGAGGGTGGAGGGCGCGCCCAGGGGGTAGGCGCGCCCCCTACCTCGTGCCCTCCTAGTTGCTTTCTTGACGTAGGGTCCAAGTCCTATGGATCACGTTTGTTCCAAAAATCATGTTCCCGAAGGTTTCATTCCGTTTGGACTCCGTTTGATATTCTTTCTCGCGAAACACTGAAATAGGCAAAAAAACAGCAATTTGGGCTGGGCCTCCGGTTAATAGGTTAGTCCCAAAAATAATATAAAAGTGTATAATAATGCCCTTAAACATCCAAAACAGAATATAATATAGCATGGAACAATCAAAAATTATAGATACCCTGGAGACGTATCAAAGTGCCCCCAAGGACAAGTTCTTCGAGAAGGTCATCAACCCCTACCTTGCGAAGGTGCTGCAACACCCTCAAACCATTGAGATGCATGAGGGGGTGCTGCACATCCGCAATGTTGAGGGACCAAGGAGGACCGGAAGTGTGGAGAAAAGGCTCGAGGCAATGGAGCAACAAGTTTTCAAGTGTCAGGAGATGGTGGAGTGCGGACTTGACTCCAATCACATAATGATCACGGAGTTCACCAACAACCACAAGTTGGACACCAAGGACATCAGGGAGGCCATCTTCAAGCTCCACGAGAAAATCGAGCACCTCCAAGCCCAGATCTATGACCTGTAAAACCAAAACTTTGAGTATGAATATAGATTCAAGAGGATGAGTTTGGTTGCAGATTTAAGGATCCCGGAGACTCGATCATCCTTCTATCATGGAGAGCCTATGCCTTGGAAGAGAGACGACAAGCCTACATCATCACCACCATCTTCTCCACCTCCAAGGAAAGAGTGTAACGCCCCGGATTCGATGCGCCAGGTGTCTGCCAGTTATTCGTCGTTGTTGCCATGTCATGTGCTTGCGTGTTGCGCTTTGCCATGTCATCATCTGCATTTTTATCATGTCATCATATGCATCTCATTTTGCATACGTGTTCGTCTCATGCATCCGAGCTTTTTCCCCGTTGTCCGTTTTGCAATCCGGCACTCCAATGTCTCCCGGCGCCCCCATTTACCTCTTTTCATGTGCGGGTGTTAAACTTTCTCGGAATGGCCCGAGGTTTGTCAAGCGGCCTTGGTATAGCACCGGTAGACCGCATGTAAAGTTTCGGGTCATTTGGAGGTCGTTTGATACTCCAACGGTTAACCGGGTAACCGTAAAGCCCCTTTCTCTTTGCAGACAAACACCCCTTACAAAGTGGCCCAAACCCCACCAAACTCCCCTCCATGCTCTCGGTCGTTCGATCACGATCGCGTGGCTGAAAACCGCACCTCATTTGGACTCTCCTAGCTCCCTCTATCTATAAATATGCCCTCCCCGTCCAAATTCGCGGTCTAATCCACCCTAACCCTAGCCCGCTCCTCACGCCCGGACATGTCCAACCCGCGGACATGTCCGCCGCCACGCCGCCCAGCCAGCGTGGCGCGCCACGTCAGCTCCAGCCGCCCGTGCCTCTCCCGCCGCCACGTGTCCCCCGGCCGCCCCACTCCACTGCGTCTGCCACCCTTGGCCCGCCCGGGCCCGAGGCCGCCCGCCCGCCTGCCAGACCGGGCCCGGCCGTGCCCGAGCTCCACCGCCTGTCTCCACCGACCTCGCTGGCGCTCTCCCGCCCGGCCGCCCGCCGGGTCCCCCGCCGCCGCCACACCGTCGCCTCGCCTGCCCGGCGCCTCGCCCGCCTCCGCGTCGCGGCCGCAGCCGCCGCCCGCGCCTCCATCTCCGCTGCCCGTGCCGAGGTCGCCGCGCGCCTCCTCGACGGCGGCAGCGCCTCCCCTGCCCGCCTCGCGCCATGGCTGCCCGCCGCCTCCCGCGGCGCCCGGCGTCCTCCCGAGCCGCCTCCGGCCTCCCTCGACGCCCTCCGGCTCGCCCCGGCCGGATCCGGCGATATCCGGCCCGGATTCGTCTTCTCCGGCCATCCCCGAGTCCAACTCCGGCGAGCCTCGGTTCGCGTGCCCGCGTTTACTTTCCCCCGAGGTCCTTATTTTTCCCTAAGTCCCCGAATCTGCTAATATTTTCATGCATTTTCATCGCATCATAACTCTGCATCCGTTGCTCCGTTTCGTGCGTGTAATATGTCAAATTGTTCGTCCCGACGAGTACATAATTTCATCTCATTGCATCATTTTCATTTGAGCTCATCTTGATGCCCGAAATGCTGTTAGAAGAGGGCTATGTGATGTTAGTTTCAGATTCTTATCAGAACATGCACTTTTGTCATTTTTGCCATGATTGATGTGTGCATCCTATGAACTTGAGTTCTACATGTGTTTTGTAATATTCCATGCCATCTTTACAGGTGTGTATGCCATGTATTTTTGTGATCTCTGTGGTGACTAGCACAAGCATGCGAACTAGGCTTTATGATGTTGCTGATTTCAGCCCCTGTTTTGTTGATATTTTTATGCCATGTAAACTTGATGCTACCGAGAGATCCATGCTTATTTTGAGATACTTCAGTAAGGATGTTTTGAACATATGGTTATTCTCTATCCATCCATGCCCTTGTTTGTAATTATGGAGTGCCATAGCTTGAGTCAATCGAGCTCTACTTTTGCTATAAAATGTTTCCTGGCAGGTTGTTTACATGTTATTCAATTTTGCCAAGGTTGTTGTAGTTGATCCTTGCATGCTATGATGTTGTTCTTGCCATGTATAGATTATATGCCATGTCTTACTACTGTGAGTTGCCTTGCCATGCCATGTATTGCTCTGTGGTGAGTGGTTCAATCTCACCAACATGCCTACTTATTGTTGTTCCTGCCATGTTTAAATCTGTAATATAACTTGCCATGTTTACATGGGTGCCATCTTATCTTCTGATCCTTTTTGGCTCATGGTCAGTAAAGGACTTTTGTTCTATGCAATTAGTAGATTCATGCCATGCCTTTTTTTGCCATGATAAGTTCCTGTAACATGTTGTTTGATAGCTCTAAATATTGCAACCTGATGTTATTTCTGCTAGTCTGAAACTGTTATTATTTGCAATCTTGCCATGTCATTTTGAGCATGTTCTAGTGATTTCTGGAGATAGCTCAGTGTTCATGTTTTGTAATGCTTTACCTGTAAATCATGTCCATGCCTTTTGTTTTCTTATTGAGGTGCTGTATAATATTGTTTTGATGCTTGCAATATGCCTACTTGCTGTTATGGACAGATTGTTGTCATGACTTGTATAGGGTGTATGTGTTGAACCGTTGCTCCGTTTTGAGTGTGCTCTATATGAAACTTGATTTATTTTGCATGTAGTTTCATATTATCATGTTGCATCCATGTTTTGAGGTGTTTGATTGATGTTTGGGTGCATTTTGCATCAATGCCATGCTTAACTTGTTTTGCTCATATCTTCTAGGCCGTAGCTCCAAATCTAATGAACTTTATATGTAACTTGACTAGAATCTCGTGTAGATCATCTTGGTGCATCTTAACTTGCTGTTTAACAACTTGAACATTAAGTTATTCAGATCTGGACCAATTTTGAAATTTGCATATGAGGACTTACCGGAATTGTTCTATGTTGTTCCCGGCCTCATTTAAACTTGCCTTGATGTGTTGCTCTTGTTTGCATCATCTCTTGCCATGAGTAGACTCATCTAGATTTGTCATGCATCATGCTTGTTGTGCATCATGTCTTGTTCATGTGTGGTGTGTTTACCTATGTTGTGTGCTTCTTCTTGTTAGTTCCTATTTCGTTGCGATCGTGAGGATTCGTTCGTCTACGCTTGGTTCGGCTTCATCCGTTCGTCTTCTTCATGGACTCGTTCTTCTTCCTAGCGGGATTTCAGGCAAGATGATCGTCACCCTGGATCTCACTACTATCATTGCTATGCTAGTTGCTTCGTTCTGTCGCTATGCTGCGCTACCTATTACCTGTTTATCAAGCCATCCCAAATTGCCATGTCAGCCTCTAACCTTTGTCACCCTTCCTAGCAAACCGTTGTTTGGCCATGTTACCGCTTTGCTCAGCCCCTCTTATAGCGTTGTTAGTTGCAGGTGAAGATGAAGTTTGTTCCTTGTTGGAACATGTTTACTTGTTGGGATATCACAATATATCTTATATTATTAATGCATCTATATACTTGGTAAAGGGTGGAAGGCTCGGCCTTATGCCTGGTGTTTTGTTCCACTCTTGCCGCCCTAGTTTCCGTCATATCGGTATTATGTTCCCGGATTTGGCGTCCCTAACGCGGTCGGGTGATTTATGGGACCCCCTTGACAGTTCGCTTTGAATAAGATTTTTCCAGCAAGACCCAACATTGGTTTTACCATTTGCCTCACCTATGCCCTTTTATTTCCCTTGGGTTTCCGGAGCCCGAGGGTCATCTTTATTTTAGGCCCCCCACGGGCGGTGCTCCTTCGAGTGTTGGTCCGAACCGAGCAACTTCTTGGGGCCACCACGGGAAACTCGAGGCTTGGTTTTACTCGTAGCTTGACTTATCCGGTGTGCCACGAGAACGAGGTACGTGCGACTCTATCGGGATTTGTCGGCACATCCGGCGGCTTTGCTGGTCTTGTTTTATTCTGTCGAAATGTCTTGTAGCCGGATTCGAGACTGACGGGTCTTCCGGGAGAAGGAATATCCTTCATTGATCGCGAGAGCTTATCATGGGCTAAGTTGGGACACCCTGCAGGGTATAAACTTTCGAGAGCCGTGCCCGGTTATGTGGAAGATGGGAATTTGTTAATATCTGGTTGTAGTAAACTTGAAGCAAACTCTTCTAAAATACACCAACCGTGTGCGTAACCGTGAGTGTATCTTTTCGGGGTTGATCGAGAGGAGAACACGGTTTCTGGGTTATGTCTGACGTAAGTAGGAGTTCAGGATCACTTCTTGATCATTACTAGTTGACGATCGTTCCTTTGTTTCTCTTCTCGCTCTCATTTGCGTATGTTAGCCACCATATATGCTTAGTCGCTGCTGCAACCTCACCACCTTACCCCTTCATTTCCCTTTAAGCTTTGCTAGTCTTGATACCCATGGTAATAGGATTGCTGAGTCCTCGTGGCTCACAGATTACTACACCACCAGTTGCAGGTACAGGTTTGCGATGATCATGACGCGAGAGCGATGTTTGCTTGTGTTGGAGTTCTTCTTCTGCTTCTTCTTCGATCAGGGGTTAGGTTCCAGGTCGGCAGCCTGGGATAGCAGGGTGGATATTGTTTGAGTTTCTGTTTATGTTTCATCCGTAGTCGGATGTTGATCTTGTATATGATGTTGATGTATTCTTGTGGCATTTGTGCCTTATGTATGTATCCCCATCTATTATGTAATGTTGATGTAATGATATCCACCTTGCAAAAGCGTCTCAATATCGGGTCTATCCTTGGTGGGACCTTTGAGTTCCTTTTGGATAGGGTCGCATATTGGGCGTGACAAGTTGGTATCAGAGCCTCGACCGACCCTAGGAGCCCCCTTGATTGATCGTGTAGTTTGGCCGTTGTTGAGTCTAGTAGAAAACTGTTTTCGGAGTCTAGTTATATCGGAGAGTAGGAATTCTTTTACTCCTCAGCCCCTTCGTCGCTCTGGGGAGGAATCATGACGTAGGTGTTTTGAATTACTTCTCTTCCCCTTCAAAATTTTCTTTAGGATCACGCAGTTGGTTTTCCGGTAGTTGTTCCTCAGCTCTTTTCATCCGGTGCGTTTCTCATCAAGTCGACTCGACCATCTTCATCTTTGCCAAGTTCAATCCTCAGTTCTTCCTCCGACGTCGTTGTTTTTCCTTGTCCGAAGTTGTCCTTGTTTTTCCCACCCACCCACCCTTTTTCTTGTCGGAACCGGAGTCCGTTATCGAGTATCCATCCTACTCGTGCGAAGTCATTGCTTTCTTTCCTCAATGATTTCAACCGGTGTTGTCTCTTCAAGATATTCGTCGGTTTCCCTTCCAAGTTGCCTTTGTTTTCCCGCCCACCCACCCTTTTTCTTCCCGGAGTCTGAGTCTCTCTCGACCATCTATTTCATTCGTGTGGAGCCTCTTGGTCTTCCTCAATTATTTCAACGGTGAATTCTCGTCTTGTTCGTCATTCTTCATCCCTTTCTTTTTCCGGTGCACTCAATTCAAGTTTTTCGGGTTGATCATATTCTTTTCCTTTGAAGTGTTCTCTTTTCTCGTTCGCCTCTCGCCAGTTTATCACTCCGGAGTTCAAGACATCTTAGGAGATTCGTCTGTGTTTGAATTAATCCGAGGTTGTCACCTCATTCGAATATTTCAATTGTGCCGGTGCATCATCTATCTGTTCAACATCCTTTTCCAACGGTGTTATCTCTTCAGTGGGCCCTAACCCACAGGTCTTTTCCCAGGATCTTACCTGATTCTTCTAATTATTCCGGAGTTATTCTCAAGTTCTTTTTGAAGTTTGACGTAAGAATGAATTTCATCAGTCAGATGCCTTCCCAAGATCTCTTTCAAATTCTTTTCAGTATTGGCTCAACCTCTTAGTTTTCCATTCTACCGGAGTATCTCAACAATTTTGGTGGTGTTTCTCGTCGCCGTTTGAAGAACGAAGAAGAGTTCCTTCTAAATCTTGTCCGTTCCCCCGGAGATTCATGGTGCTAGCTCGATGTTATCCTATCTAATTGTTTCCAGTCGTGTAATTCTTTTCATCCATCCGGAGTATTTCAGGAGTTGTTTTTGCCGTCTCGATCATCCGGAGGCCATCGTTCCAGAAGAATTCTTCGTCCTCACATTTCAGCTACCGTTATCCGATTATCCCGGTGCTTCGTTCAAGTGTTCTTTATTCAGCTCATGATCTCTTTGTTCTTTTGCTTCTAATTCCCCTCTAGCATTTGGTTCTTCTAATTCTTCCTAGTGATTCATACTCTTTCATGAGTCATTTTCGAATTCTTACGGTGGTTCTTTCAGATTCTTTTCCTTTGTTATCATTTTAATCATTTCGTTCTCTTCAATCCTACCGGTGGTTCATGAAGACTCTCTCCAGTTTTGTGCTATCCCTTTCTCAGTTTGCGACATGTCACTTCTCAATCCTTTTCAAGAAGAATAAGTATTATGCCAAATCCATTTCTTGTCATCAATTTAATTTGATGAAGGATAAGCATACAATAAATCTTATTCTTATTTCATCAAAGTGATTAATCTTTTTCTTCGGAGTTTGTTCTTGAGGAATAAATTCTACTTCCAAGTCTTTTCATCTTTTCTTTTCCGTAGTACAATTATTTACTCGGCCATTTCGTCGGAATCCTCCATCTAAATCATCGCAAGGCTCATCTTATTCTTTCCTCCTTCGTTTTATCTCGTCATCCTTTTGTTACCGAAGTTCTTCATGGTGGTTCTTCATGATTTAATTCATTCTTCAAGAGTTCAGCAAGATTCTTGTTGGTGGAGTTCAAATATCTTTTCTTCTCGCGTCTCGAAGTGCAAATAATTCCCCGTATTCTTTTGAAGTGGAGTTTTGCATTTCTTCGTTCTTCTAAGCTATCCAATCATTTCCGTTGGTGGCCGGTTATCACCTTATGATCTTGAGATGTTATCTATAAGACCACAACAAGCTTTTTCTTTCGTTGTCGATTTTCTCAACAACTCCGTTCAATCCTTCTTCTAAGGTTGCTTCCAATTCCATTCGTGGCACAAGTTGTCATTTTCTTCTCCGTTCTTTTCATTCAACTCTTTCAATTCTTTCCGGAGGGTTTTGTGTCATGTCTTCATCAAGTATCATTCCAACCTCTCAAGTTTTTGTTCTATTCCTTCCATGTTCAGCCGGAGTGCTGCCTAAATCCTTTCAGTCTTATTCGTTTCTTTTCTCATTCTAACCACTCCGGTTAGAACGAGTGCTTTCAAAGTCTATCTGATTCCGTGAGCTTTTGATTCTCGTCATTCTCGTCGCTCATCTCTTCTTCTCGTGTGCTCTCGATTCTTTGCTTCTTCTCTTGAGTTCTTGTTTCACCTCATCCCTTTTCTCTTCCGTCTCGGTCCTAAGATCTCGGGACGAGATCTCTTGTTAGTGGAGGAGTGTTGTAACGCCACGAATTCGATGCGCCAGGTGTCTGCCAGTTATTCGTCGTTGTTGCCATGTCATGTGCTTGCGTGTTGCGCTTTGCCATGTCATCATCTGCATTTTTATCATGTCATCATATGCATCTCATTTTGCATACATGTTCGTCTCATGCATCCGAGCTTTTTCCCCGTTGTCCGTTTTGCAATCCGGCACTCCTATGTCTCCCGGCGCCCCCTTTTACCTCTTTTCGTGTGCGGGTGTTAAAGTTTCTCGGAATGGCCCGAGGTTTGTCAAGCGGCCTTGGTATAGCACCGGTAGACCGCCTGTCAAGTTTCGGGTCATTTGGAGGTCGTTTGATACTCCAACGGTTAACCGGGTAACAGTAAAGCCCCTTTCTCTTTGCAGCCCAACACCCCTTCCAAAGTGGCCCAAAACCCACCAAACTCCCCTCCATGCTCTCGGTCGTTCGATCACGATCGCGTGGCCGAAAACCGTACCTCATTTGGACTCTCCTAGCTCCCTCTATCTATAAATATGCCCTCCCCGTCCAAATTCGCGGTCTAATCCACCCCTAACCCTAGCCCTGCTCCCCTCGCGCGCCGGACATGTCCAACCCCGCCGGACATGTCCGCTGGCCACGTCGCCCCAGCCAATCGTGGCGCGCCACGTCAGCTCCAGCCGCCCCGTGCCCTCTCCCGCGCCGCCACGTGTCCCCCGGGCCGCCCCACTCCACCATGCGCCGCCTGGCGGCTGCCGCGCGCGCCGGCCTGCCCGCCAGCGCCAGCGACAAGGCCCCGGCCGCGCCGAAGTTCCACCGCCCGTCGCCACCGACCTCGCCGGTGCTCTCCGCCGCCCGCCCGCCGCCGCCAGGTCCCGCCCGCCGCCGCCACACGTCGCCTCGCGCTGCCCGGGCGCCTCGCCCGCCTCGCGTCCGGCCGCAGCCGCCGTCCGCGCCTCCATCTCCGCCAGATGTGCCCGAGGTCGCCGCGCGCTCCTCCGGCGACGGCCGGCGCGCCTCCCTACTACCCGCCTCGCGCCATGGCGGCCGCGCTCCCTCGCCGGCGCCGGCGTCCTCCCCGAGCCGCCTCCGGCCTCCCTCGTCGCCCTCCGGCTCGCCTCGTCCGGATCCGGCGAGATCCGGCCCGGATTCGTCTTCTCCGGCCAACCCCGAGTCCAACTCCGACGAGCATCGGTTCGCGTGCCCGCGTTGACTTTCCCCCCAGGTCCTTTTTTTCCCAGTCCCCGAATCTGCTAATATTTTCATGCATTTTCATCGCATCATAACTCTGCATCCGTTGCTCCATTTCGTGCGTGTAATATGTCAAATTATTCGTATCTACGAGTACATCATTTCATCTCATTGCATCATTTTCATTTGAGCTCACCTTGATGCCCGAAATGAAGTTAGAAGAGGGCTATGTGATGTTAGTTTCAGATTCTTATCAGAACATGCACTTTTGTCATTTTTGCCATGATTGATTTGTGCATCCTATGAACTTGAGTTCTACATGTGTTTTGTAATATGCCATGCCATCTTTACAGGGGTGTATGCCATGTATTTTTGTGATCTCTGTGGTGACTAGCACAAGCATGCAAACTGGGCTTCATGATGTTGCTGATTTCAGCCCCTGTTTTGCTGATATTTTTATGCCATATAAACTTGATGCTACCGAGAGATCCATGCTTATTTTGAGATACTTCAGTAAGGATGTTTTGAACATATGGTTATTATCTATCCATCCATGCCCTGTTTTGCAATTATGGAGTGCCATAGCTTGAGTCAATCGAGCTCTACTTTTGCTATAAAATGTTTCCTGGCAGGTTGTTTACATGTTATTCAATTTTGCCAAGGTTGTTGTAGTTGATCCTTGCATGATATGATGTTGTTCTTGCCATGTATAGCTTCTATGCCATGTCTTCTTACTGTGAGTTGCCTTGCCATTCCATGTATTTCTCTGTGGTGAGTAGTTCAAGCTCACCAACATGCCTACTTATTGTTGTTCCTGCCATGTTTAAATCTGTAATATAACTTGCCATGTTGACATGGGTGCCATCTTATCTTATGTTCCTTTTTGGCTCATGGTCAGTAAAGGACTTTTGTTCTATGCAATTAGTAGATTCATGCCATGCCTTTGTTTGCCATGATAAGTTCCTGTAACATGTTGTTTGATAGCTCTAAATATTGCAACCTGATGTTATTTCTGCTAAAGTCTGAAACTGTTATTATTTGCAATCTTGCCATGTCATTTTGAGCATGTTCTAGTGATTTCTGGAGATAGCTCAGTGTTCATGTTTTGTAATGCTTTACCTGTACATCATGTCCATGCCTTTTGTTTTCTTATTGAGGTGCTGTATAATATTGTTTTGATGCTTGCAATATGCCTACTTGCTGTTATGGACAGATTGTTGTCATGACTTGTATAGGGTGTATGTGTTGAACCGTTGCTCCGTTTTGAGTGTGCTCTATATGAAACTTGCTTGATTTTGCATGTAGTTTCATATTATCATGTTGCATACATGTTTTGAGGTGTTTGCTTGATGTTTGGGTGCATTTTGCATCAATGCCATGCTTAACTTGTTTTGCTCATATCTTCTAGGTCGTAGCTCCAAATCTAATGAACTTTATATGTAACTTGACTAGAATCTCGTGTAGATCATCTTGGTGCATCTTAACTTGCTGTTTAACAACTTGAACATAAAGTTATTCAGATCTGGACCAATATCGAAATTTGCATATGAGGACTTACCGGAATTGTTCTATGTTGTTCCCGGCCTCATTTAAACTTGCCTTGATGTGTTGCTCTTGTTTGCATCATCTCTTGCCATGAGTAGCCTCATCTAGATTTTTCATGCATCATGCTTGTTGTGCATCATGTCTTGTTCATGTGTGGTGTGTTTACCTATGTTGTGTGCTTCTTTTTGTTAGTTCCTGTTTCGTTGCGATCGTGAGGATTCGTTCGTCTACGCTTGGTTCGGTTTCATCCGTTCGTCTTCTTCATGGACTCGTTCTTCTTCCTAGCGGGATTTCAGGCAAGATGACCGTCACCCTGGATCTCACTACTATCATTGCTATGCTAGTTGCTTCGTTCTATCGCTATGCTGCGCTACCTATTACCTGTTTATCAAGCCATCCCAAATTGCCATGTCAGCCTCTAACCTTTGTCACCCTTCCTAGCAAACCGTTGTTTGGCCATGTTACCGCTTTGCTCAGCCCCTCTTATAGCGTTGTTAGTTGCAGGTGAAGATGAAGTTTGTTCCTTGTTGGAACATGGAGATGTTGTTCCTTGTTGGAACATGTTTACTTGTTGGGATATCACAATATATCTTATATTATTAATGCATCTATATACTTGGTAAAGGGTGGAAGGCTCGGCCTTATGCCTGGTGTTTTGTTCCACTCTTGCCGCCCTAGTTTCCGTCATATCGGTATTATGTTCCTGGATTTTGCGTCCCTAACGCGGTCGGGTGATTTATGGGACCCCCTTGACAGTTCGCTTTGAATAAGACTTTTCCAGCAAGGCCCAACATTGGTTTTACCATTTGCCTCACAAATGCCCTTTTATTTCCTTTGGGTTTCGGGCCGAGGGTCATCTTTATTTTAGCCCCCCCCCCCGGGCCAGTGCTCCTTCGAGTGTTGGTCCGAACCGAGCAACTGCTTGGGCCACCACGGGAAACTCGAGGCTTGGTTTTACTCGTAGCTTGACTTATCCGGTGTGCCACGAGAACGAGGTACGTCGACTCCTATCGGGATTTGTCGGCACATCCGGCGGCTTTGCTGGTCTTGTTTTATTCTTGTCGAAATGTCTTGTAGCCGGATTCGAGACGACCGGGTCTTCCGGGAGAAGGAATATCCTTCGTTGATCGCGAGAGCTTATCATGGGCTAAGTTGGGACACCCTGCAGGTATAAACTTTCGAGAGCCGTGCCTGCGGTTATGTGGTAGATGGGAATTTGTTAATATCCGGTTGTAGTAAACTTGAAGTAAACTCTTCTAAAATACACCAACCGTGTGCGTAACCATGAGTGTCTCTTTTCGGGGTTGATCGAGAGGAGAACACGGTTTCTGGGTTATGTCTGACGTAAGTAGGAGTTCAGGATCACTTCTTGATCATTACTAGTTGACGACCGTTCCTTTGTTTCTCTTCTCGCTCTCATTTGCGTATGTTAGCCACCATATATGCTTAGTCGCTGCTGCAACCTCACCACCTTACCCCTTCATTTCCCTTTAAGCTTTGCTAGTCTTGATACCCATGGTAATGGGATTGCTGAGTCCTCGTGGCTCACAGATTACTACACCACCAGTTGCAGGTACAGGTTTGCGATGATCATGACGCGAGAGCGATGTTTGCTTGTGTTGGAGTTCTTCTTCTGCTTCTTCTTCGATCAGGGGTTAGGTTCCAGGTCGGCAGCCTGGGATAGCAGGGTGGATATTGTTTGAGTTTCTGTTTATGTTTCATCCGTAGTCGGATGTTGATCTTGTATATGATGTTGATGTATTCTTGTGGCATTTGTGCCTTATGTATGTATCCCCATCTATTATGTAATGTTGATGTAATGATATCCACCTTGCAAAAGCGTCTCAATATGCGGGTCTATCCTTGGTGGGACCTTTGAGTTCCTTTTGGATAGGGTCGCATATTGGGCGTGACAAGTTGGTATCAGAGCCTCGACCGACCCTAGGAGCCCCCTTGATTGATCGTGTAGTTTGGCCGTTGTTGAGTCTAGTAGAAAACTGTTTTCGGAGTCTAGTTATATCGGAGAGTAGGAATTCTTTTACTCCTCAGCCCCTTCGTCGCTCTGGGGAGGAATCGTGACGTAGGTGTTTTGAATTACTTCTCTTCCCCTTCAAAATTTTCTTTAGGATCACGCAGTTGGTTTTCCGGTAGTTGTTCCTCAGCTCTTTTCATCCGGTGCGTTTCTCGTCAAGTCGACTCGACCATCTTCATCTTTGCCAAGTTCAATCCTCAGTTCTTCCTCCGACGTCGTTGTTTTTCCTTGTCCGAAGTTGTCCTTGTTTTCCCACCCACCCACCCTTTTTCTTGTCGGAACCGGAGTCCGTTATCGAGTATCCATCCTACTCGTGCGAAGTCATTGCTTTCTTTCCTCAATGATTTCAACCGGTGTTGTCTCTTCAAGATATTCGTCGGTTTCCCCTTCCAAGTTGCCTTTGTTTTTCCCGCCCACCCACCCTTTTTCTTCCCGGAGTCTGAGTCTCTCTCGACCATCTATTTCATTCGTGTGGAGCCTCTTCTGTCTTCCCTCAATTATTTCAACCGGTGAATTCTTGTCTTGTTCGTCATTCTTCATCCCTTTCTTTTTCCGGTGCACTCAATTCAAGTTTTTCGGGTTGATCATATTCTTTTCCTTTGAAGTGTTCTCTTTTCTCGTTTGCCTCTCGCCAGTTTATCACTCCGGAGTTCAAGACATCTTAGGAGATTCGTCTGTGTTTGAATTAATCCGAGGTTGTCACCTCATCTTAGGAGTTCAGGATCACTTCTTGATCATTACTAGTTGACGACCGTTCCTTTGTTTCTCTTCTCGCTCTCATTTGCGTATGTTAGCCACCATATATGCTTAGTCGCTGCTGCAACCTCACCACCTTACCCCTTCATTTCCCTTTAAGCTTTGCTTGTCTTGATACCCATGGTAATGGGATTGCTGAGTCCTCGTGGCTCACAGATTACTACACCACCAGTTGCAGGTACAGGTTTGCGATGATCATGACACGAGAGCAATGTTTGCTTGTGTTGGAGTTCTTCTTCTGCTTCTTCTTCGATCAGGGGATAGGTTCCAGGTCGGCAGCCTGGGATAGCAGGGTGGATATTGTTTGAGTTTCTGTTTATGCTTCATCCATAGTCGGTTGTTGATCTTGTATATGATGTTGATTTATTCTTGTGGCATTTGTGCCTTATGTATGTATCCCCATCTATTATGTAATGTTGATGTAATGATATCCACCTTGCAAAAGCGTCTCAATATGCGGGTCTATCCTTGGTGGGACCTTCGAGTTCCTTTTGGATAGGGTCGCATATTGGGCGTGACAAAGAGATATAATCACATGGGTATGGGCACTCACCTTGGCAACTGCCAAGCTTGGGGGAGGTGCCCCGGTATCGTATCACAGTCACACTCCTACCTTTACCATTTTTCTTAGTTCGATCCTTTTAGTAATATCTTGATCTAGTAGAATAAAGATTTAGTATGATTTAGTTTTGAGCTTTGCTTTATGATCCCTCTGTGTGATCGAGACCGTGAGCTATATATATAATAAAGATTAGTGTTGAGTCAAGGGCTTGATTATCTTACTATGATCTTGAGGGAATAAAAGAATAAAAATAAATAAAGAGATCATATTGATCTTATGGGGAGTAATGACTTCATATATAAATAGTATGATGATTAAAAGTTGTTGAGAGTTGACAAACATAGTTTTGGTCATCGTTGCAATTAATAGGAAGTAATCAAGAAAGAGAGGTTCCACATATAAATATACTATCTTGGACATCTTTTATGATTGTGAGAACTCATTAAAATATGACATGCTAAAGAGTTAATGTTGGACAAGGAAGACAACGTAATGGGTTAAGTTTTCTTATATCCGAAATAAAGTAATTGCCATGGATCATCCAACATGTTGAGCTTGCATTTCTCCCTCATGCTAGCCAATTTATTGCACCAAGTAGGGATACTACTTGTGCTTCCGAATACCCTCAAAACCAGTTTTGCCAAGAGTGTCCACCATCTCTACCTATGGATTGAGTAAGATCTTTCAAGTAATTTCTCATCGGTGCAAGCAATAAAAATTGCTCTCTAAATATGTATGATTTATTAGTGTGGAGAAAATAATCTTTATATGATCTTGTGACGTGGAAGAAATAAAAGCGATGGACTGCATAATAAAGGTCCATATCACAAGTGGAAATATAAAGTGACGTTCTTTTGCATTAAGATTTCGTGCATCCAACCATGAAAGCGCATGAAAACCTCTACTTCCCTCTACGAAGGGCCTATCTTTTACTTTTATCTTTTACCCTTATGCAAGAGTCATGGTGATCTTCACCTTTCCTTTTTACATTTTATCCTTTGGCAAGCACCTTGTGTTGGAAAGATCGTGATATATATATATATATATATATATATATATATATATATATATATATATATATATATATATATATATATATATATATATATATATATATATATATATATATATATATATATATATATATATATATATATATATATATATATATATATCAATTGGATGTAAGTTAGCATGAACTATTATTGTTGACATTACCCTTGAGGTAAAAGGTTGGGAGGCAACACTATAAGCCCCTATCTTTCTCTGTGTCCGATTGAAACTCCATACTCATAAGTATTCTGTGAATGTTAGCAATTGTGAAAAACTAAATGATAGTTGAGTATGTGGACTTGCTGAAAAGCTCTTATATTGACTCTTTCCGATGTTATGAAAAATTGCAATTGCTTCAGTAACTGAGATTTTAGTTTGTTAGTTCTCAATGAAGTTTCTGATTCATACTTTACATTGTGAATAGATTATTACTTTAGCATAAGAAATAGTTTGACAATATCCTTATATGTTGTTGTTATAAGAATTATCAAGATGCCCTCATGTCTGTATTTTATTTTATCGACACCTCTATCTCTAAACATGTGGACATATTTATCGTTATCGGCTTCCGCTTGAGGACAAGCGAGGTCTAAGCTTGGGGGAGTTGATACGTCCATTTTGCATCATGCTTTTATATCATTATTTATTGCATTATGGGCTGTTATTACACATTATGTCACAATACTTATGCCTATTTTCTCTTATTTTACAAGGTTTACATGAAGAGGAGAATGCTTAGCATTTGGAATTACAATGGAAAAGGAACAAATATTAGAGACCTATTCTGCACAACTCCAAAAGTCTAGAAACTCCACGGAAGTCATTTTTGGAAATAAAAAAATATTGAGCGAAGAAAATACCAGAGGGGGCCCACTCCTGGGCGCGCCCCCTGCCTCGTGGGCCCCCTGACAGGCCTCCGGTGCCCATCTTCTACTATATGAGGTCTTTTACCCTGGAAAAAAATCATAAGCAAGCTTTCGGGAAGAAACTCCGCCGCCACGAGGCGGAACCAATCTAGGGCTCTGGCGGAGCTATTCTGCCGCGGAAACTTCTCTCCGGGAGGGGGAAATCATCGCCATCGTCATCACCAATGATCCTCTCATCGGGAGGGGGTCAATCTCCATCAACATCTTAACCAGCACCATCTCCTCTCAAACCCTAGTTCATCTCTTGTATCCAATCTTTGTCCCAAAGCCTCAGATTGGTACCTGTGGGTTGCTAGTAGTGTTGATTACTCCTTGTAGTTGATGCTTGTTGGTTTATTTGGTGGACAATCAAATGTTTAGATCCATTATACATATTAGTACCTCTCTGATTATGAACATGAATATGATTTGTGAGTAGTTACGTTTGTTCCTGAGGACATGGGAGAAGTCTTGCTATTAGTAGTCATGTGAATTTGGTATTCGTTCGATATTTTGATGAGATGTATGTTGTCTTTCCTCTAGTGGTGTTATGTGAACGTCGACTACATGACAACCATTGTTTGGGCCTAGAGGAAGGCATTGGGAAGTAATAAGTAGATGATGGGTTGCTAGAGTGACAGAAGCATAAACCCTAGTTTATGCGTTGCTTCGTAAGGGGCTGATTTAGATCCATATGTTTCATGCTTTGGTTAGGTTTACCTTAATACTTCTTTTGTAGTTGCAGATGCTTGCAATAGGAGTTAATCATAAGTGGGATGCTTGTCCAAGTAAGGACAGCACCCAAGCACCGGTCCACCCACATATCAGAATATCAAAGTAACGAACGCGAATCATATGAGCATGATGAAAACTAGCTTGACGATAATTCCCATGTGTCCTCGGGAGTGTTTTCCTTCATATAAGAGTTTGTCCAGGCTTGTCCTTTGCTACAAAAAGGATTGGGCCACCTTGCTGCACCTTATTTACTTTTGTTACTTGTTGCTTGTTACCAATTACCTTATCACAAAACTATATGTTACCGATAATTTCAGTGCTTGAGAATACCTTACTGAAAACTGCCTATCATTTCCTTCTGCTCCTCGTTGGGTTCTACACTCTTACTTATCGAAAAGACTACGATAGATCCCCTAAACTTGTGGGTCATCAGGGGAGAATCATTTTTTGCGCGTAATAAGGTGGCACTTCCTTTCGTGTGAAGATGTTTTCTGGTTTTTTTAATTTCTTCTTTTTCGAGTTAAAATAAAAAGAAAAAATTAGCATCTTCGATACAATATATATTTTCATGAAATGGATCATAATAAAGCTGGTGGGTCCCAGCTGTCAGGAGAGGAAACTTTTTATTTCCGCATAATAAAGGAAGCACTTCCTTGCGTGCGAAGATGTAGCTTGTGCGTCAAACCTGTCAGGGGGAGAAATCTTTTTGTTTTGGCATAATAAGGGGGTACTTGATGTATGCGGCATGGGCCATGTGGGTCATATTGTCAGCCACTCCATGTACATGCTTCTTTCGATGGTTGTCGTTTGTTGACAAAGTTGACCATGCTGCGCCGAGAGAACCAACGAGGTGAACGACGGTGAGTCCTAGGAAGGGAACGACCCAAAGCTAGCAAAGACACAGCAGTGGGTGCCCACACGGAGGGGAGTACGAGCTTTCACTGATTCAGCTGAGGTGTGAGGCTGCCGTCGCCGAAGAAGAACAGGAGGTGTTGGTGAGTAGAGGAATGGCCTGGACAACGTTTGGGAGTAGAGTGGGCCGGTGAAGCCTGCGAGAGAGCACAGCCGGCCATGGGAGGCGGTAGAAGGCGGTAACGCCGGCGGTGGTTTGGGCGGCTGAAGCAAGAATATCCAAGATTGAAGAAGCACTGCAGTCGTTGGATGGGCATCCAATGGCCACTGCTGCTAGAACCGTGTGTTACTATAAGTTGACAAAGCCTTCCGTACGCGTCAACTTAGTAGGCCCACAAGTGAGCATCACATCTATGACAGAGAACATATAGCCCATTTGCGATTTGTAATAATGTACAACCCATTTTTTAATTCTAATGGAATTTACTACAGCCCATTTATAGTTAGTTAAAATTACAACCCATTTTCTAGCGAGGACAACGATTAATAATTTCAACTAACTGCTCAAAACAGAATTCAACAAAAAATCCCACATTTTGATGGGATCCCAAATATTTTTATCCCGAAATTTCAAGTCAGATTAAATATAATTTCAAAATAAATTTGTATTAGGTAAATCTAATGAAATATTGCGCGTGCAACAAGTGGTAAAATTTTTTCGAAATCAAAAAATAATATTTTTTAAACTAATTACCTGTTTGGTGAGTTTTTGTATATTTACAGTCTAGTTTTTATAATTACATCCCATTTATTATTTCTTAAAGCCAATTTTCTTGTTAGGCCTAATGCATCCCTCCTAGGAAAGATTTGCATCCCAGCGGGGTGGAGAATAACAAGTTGACCTGGGTTGGGTATTCCGCAAAAAAAAAGTATAGTTGGGCTAGCCATTTTCACCTTGAAAAATTAATATTTGGGCTGGATATTTGGTCGACCTAAAATAATAGCCTGGGCTAGACGGGCCACAGCCCGCCCAGTTGATACCCTGCTCCTCTGAACAACAACAAAAACATCGCTCAAGAAAAACTTTGCTCACACCTCAAAAAACAAATACTGCTCGAGCTGCTGGGTCCCAGCTATCGGCCACTCCTTGTACAATTCTCTTGTTTATTGACTATATAGGTTGACAATGGTGTGGGACCGTGATGTTAGGAAACCAGGAGGAAGAAAAAATTTATGGTTGTATATAATAAGGAGGAACTTGTGTACGTACGGCTATGGCCATGGTGCGTCCCACTGTCATCCTCTCCAAGTAAAGTCACCTCTTGATTCCTCATGTTCGTTGACCATGTTGACAATGCTCAGCGCCACGGTGAGCACAACAACTCGAAGGACGACAGAGAGGGCCTCGCAGGCCCTACGGATGGTCTGATACAGCGCCCGCTGCTCATTCAAGAAGCCAGGATCATCGGACACCTATGAACACCTTCGACAGACTGAGCCGGCATGAAACGGTAAGGCCGCACTTGGGAGCTCTGGATTGTTTCACATGTGTATTAAGATACAAGTGTAATTTACTCGTCACCGGAAACAACGCGTAAATACAGGCGTAATGAAACCAACGGCCCGAGGTCTATAGCGCAAAGCGGTGAGTTACGTGTGTAATTTGAGAGACCTGTGTATATTTTATCAGTAAAAAACGACCAATCGAGCGCTTTTCCCAAGACCATCTTCTTTTATTTACAAGCGTGAGTTCTACAAGCGGTTTTGGTTGGAAAACGAAGATCCTATCACGGCCTAAGATGATGAGTTGGTCAGAAGATCATATGGTTTCACCTCTAACCTACCCGAGCTGTCGTATAGGCTATGAATGAAACATAAGACGATGAAATTCTTAAGCACAGAAACAACATAAGAGGATGATCTTCTTAACATGCAAATCACTGGCATTAGATCAACATGCAAAAAATATGAAGCATTATTCTCAAGAGGTGCGGTGAACAGCTCGTGATGCCGCATGCCTCATCATTCCAGGCTCAACTTTGCAATCAAACTCACAAGGCCTGGCATTTCATAGATAACATTCAGAACAAACTCATAAAATACCTTACATAAGTCAACATTCATGTGACTGTGCATCTCATTAGTGTAAATATTTACTTTTGAACTGAACACACGAATAGGAAAAAACGATCGACGCTGCTCACAGAAAAGGGTGTCCCATTCCAAAATATCAAATGCATGTCTTTTGGCTAACATCAATGAGCAAAATTTGACAAGGTTTTCCAATTTCAAAATATTAAACGAATGTCTTCTTGCTAACATCAATGATTAAACTTTGACAAGCTTTTCCCATTCAAAATATGTAATGCCTATGATTGTGGAACGGGCAGGGTTTGTCATTAGTTCGCACATTGAAATGGCACATGGAGCCGGATTAACCATCATATCTTTTTATGCAGTTCCACTGAAATCAAACAATGTCTTGCGTAGCATGGTGGATTTCGTATTTATATGTTGCAAGGCGTTGAAGACGTTGACAGCTCCATTCAAGTAGATAGTCTAGTGGCTCAAGGTGACGATGAATGATTAGAGAACCATTCGATGTATTGTGCATAATGAAGTATTATGGAGGACACGAACCATCTGAACATTTTGTGCAGTTCCACCGAAATCAAGTTGAGCATCCCTGTCTGCATAAATACAGAAAAAGTGTGATGGATGTAATAGTGGTACTAGTTGAGAAAACATACGCTCACAACTATAATCATCTTCGTTATCTTAATAGGAAAAGATAGCAATACAATAGCTTCAATTAAACATTTATTCGAAACAATACAACAATATAAGTAGCGCAACATAACAAAGCACAATCATGTGGATGAAGGCCGATACTGACCTCATTTGTTACAGCTGCGTCGGCCACTGACTTCGGCAAACATTTCCTTGTGGAGTGAATTTTGCACTCCACGTGATGTTGAGTTTCCCATGCTCTCTGCAGACTAGTCATGTCACCAGCATGTACTAATACTCTGTAAAGCTTCTCGATCATTCCTTGTGTAATGTAGCGTAAACAGTGACTGCTTCTTTATGCAAAGTGGAAAGACCAAATGGGCCCAATAATGCAACAGTTTGCCTTAAACACATTGGCTCCATTTATGCAGTTCAACTACAAAGTCGAAATAGAACTGAGCAGAAGTTTTCATATCCCTGTATGCAACAATAGGTATAAAGGAAACAATTACTCCAAGAAGAAAAAATATCTACCTTATCTTAATGGGAAACAAAGTAGGACAGTAGCAATTCTCGAACAATGTGATTCATTCATATGAACTGGGACATTATCTTAACAATACCTTGTTTCAACATGTGTAAATAACGACAAAGCAGAAAAGTACCATTCCTAAAACAATGCAACTGATTCATATTAACAGAGACATTATCTTAATAATACCTTGGTTAAACATGCAGAAAGAACTACAAAGCAGGATAGTACCATTTGTAAAACACTGTAACTGATATATAATAACAGCGACATTATCTCAACAATACATTTCTTAAACATGTATTCCCCGCCGATCCCTAACAGAAATGGTACTCCCACCGATCCCTAACAAGTGTTGCAGTTTTGAAATAAGATTCAGTAGTTAATTCTGAGAGTGGCGTTGCTTACTTTTACTAGTGGCATTAGATTAAAAAAAAGCATAAACAGTTCCAAGGGAGAGTGGGCGCAACAGCACCATGTCCTTCCATCTACTTATAAAGGGGGTGATGCAGAGTTTGTTGTAACAAAGCAACAAGCATCATGTCTGGGTTGGTCCCATTTTTGTTCACTTAATGGGAAAAGATAGCAATACAATAGCTTCAATTCAACATTTATTTAAAATAGTACCACTACAAGTAGCATAGCATCTCAAAGCACACTTCACAATCATGTGGATGAAGGCCGGTACTGACCTTTCAAGAGGCAGACAAGATCAAATATGAATCTGGCAACACGAATAGGAAATCCAATCTTGTTTTGTGTAGTTCAACTAAATCAAGCAAAGCTGCCGGTGTGACATTTAAGTTGAAAAAAGCACAAAACACTCTTAAAACAGAAGTGTTTTGTGTAGTGAAGCAAAAGGTCACAATAGCAATGAGTTGAATAGATATCCCTGTTTTTAGAGGTTAAAAAATAACAGTTACTAGCCAATAAAGGAGGATGAATCGTATGGCCACAAAAAGAAGTGTCTACCTTATCTTGATGGAAAACAAAGTAGGACAATAGCATTTCTAAAACGGTTGCATTGATTCATATTAACAGAGACATTCTCTTCAAATAACATTCGTTAAAATGTAATTTACTTTTAACAGTGGCATTGCTTCAATTTTCTAGTGGCATTCTTAGATTAACAATAGCAAAATAGTTGTATGGGACATGGGACATGCTAGCACCATGTGCATCCACACGTACAAATGGTGAAGCAGAGTATGTTGCCAAGCAGCATATCTGCATTGGTCCCATATTTGTTCTTTGTGAACCTTTTTCCTATGTGAGGGCAGCAAATCTAGTCCTGCACAAACTACCCGACCCCCCCCCCCCCCAGTTTCTTTCCTTTTTCAACAAAGAGATCGGTTCCTTATAGATGTGTGTACTGGGTTACCCCCTTTCTCCCTTTTTGATGTCTACTATGCAACTTTATTCTTGTAGACTCGTGTTGGGCCTCCAAGCGCAGAGTTTTGTAGGACAGTAGCAATTTTCCTTCAAGTGGATGACCTAAGGTTTATCAATCCGTGGGAGGTGTAGGATGAATATGGTCTCTCTCGAACAACCCTGCAACCAAATACAAGAAATCTCTTGTGTACCCAACACACCCAATACAATGGCAAATTGTATAGGTACACTAGTTTGGCAAAGAGATGGTGATAAAAGTGCAATATTGATGGTAGAAATATTTTTTTATAATCTGAATAAATAAAAACAGCAAGGTAGCAAATAGTAAACGGGCAAAAAAACGGTATTGCAATGCTTGAAAACAAGGCCTAGGGTCCGTACTTTCGCTAGTGCAATCTCTCAACAATGCTAACATAATTGAATCACATAACCATCCCTCAAAGTGTGATGAAGAATCACTCCAAAGTTCCTATCTAGCGGAGAACATAAAAATAAATTGTTTGTATGGTACGAAACCACCTCAAAGCTATTCTTTCCGTTCGATCTATTCTGCCTGCCTACATGGCACCGCACGCTTTGCTGGCCCGTGCACGTGTTGATGCAAGGCGGGGCGGCGACGGACGGGACGGGCCTCGTTCCCGTCCCCGATAAAGCTAATGGACACCTAAGTAGCGCATTGAATGCGCTTTGCCCCGTAACGCCGGGAGATAAGCTCGCGCACTGTACGCCTTTCCACCTCCTGTGTGCCACTGTGGCAACCCCTTTTCGACTATAAAAGGAGGCCCATGGCATACTGGAGGGGGATTCGGCTCTTTGGAACTACGCAGCAACCGTAGCTAGTTCGGAAGCTCAAGAACACTAAATAAATCCACCAAAGCAGGACTAGGGTATTACACATCCTCGCGGCCCGAACCTGGGTAAACGATCTTTGTGCTGGCTCCTGAACCTGCTCTTCTCACGACCCAACGCCCCGCCAACCGTAGTAGGGATTCTTTTGATCCCATAGGTGTCGTTCCCACCGACATCTTTGGCGCGCCAGGTAGGGGGCGTAGTCATGAGAATCTGGTTTAGCAACCAGCCTAGCAGTTTCTCGTGGCCACGGCTTCCAAAGAAGAAGACGACCAAGAGGATGACGCCGCCTGCGAGCGCGAAGGACACCAACGGCGACAGGAAAGCTAAGTCACGCCTGACTTTAAATATTTCCTTTTTATATACGGTTATTCCCCTCGGAGATCTCATCCTTTGTATGGAAAACCTGCACGCAATGGGGCCATTCCGCCATTGGCAATGCCCTTACTCTGTTTCGAGTCTGCTCAACAGCTTAAGCGGCCGCGTCGAGAACGGCACGGTAGCCTTCCGCAATTGGCAACGTTCTCGATTCTGACTCGAGTCAAGCTCGACAGTTCGAGCGGCCGCGTTGAGAGCGGTAAGGTGGTTCGCCTGGCAGCAAGCACACCCAACAGGCCATTGGGGATCCATCCCCGAGGAGCCGCCCTGGGTTTACATGCCGGCAAGCCTACCCTATTAGCGTAGCGTGAACATACAAAGGAGAAATTGAACAGGAAAATAACATGCATAATATCAAAAGTACTGCAGGATTATATTACATCACTTGTTGCCGCAGTTCTAACTAAAGATAAAAATTGTCTTGGTTGCGAACCTGCAGCAACAAAAAGAAACGGGGTGCCTAGTCCCGGCGCTGGCCCTCTACCCTCTGGATTCCATCGATGCCGCTGATGACGGGCTCGATACGCTCCCTGAGAGGCGCGAGGTCCACATCCTCCGGCAAGCTCTCCAGTGCAGCGTCGAAGTCGAGGATGGGATTCCTGTTTGCCACGTTGGTGAGAACCTTGGTCATGGCACCCCGGCAAAGCCTCTGGGCCTCATTGGCCAGGAAAGTCGCCCTGGTGGAGCGGAAGTGCTCCAAGGCTCCAAGAACACCCTCGAAGAATAGGGTCAGCCTGGCGTTGGAGGTCGTGCTGTGATCCTAGGCGTACCTCACATTTGGCATACCCATGGTGGCCAACTGCATAGTGATCCTGCCGGCGACGTCCTCGAGGCGGCTGATCCAGCGATTCTCGCCCTCCACAAAATCCTTGTGGTTGGCGGCTTCGTTCTTCCGCTGCAGCTTATCGGCCTCCAGATCCTTGACCAGGGTCTCCTCCCGAGCCTTGGCCTCTAAGAGCATCTCCTCAAGGCCCTCCAGCTTCAGCTTCAGGTCTTTGATGGAGTCGTTGGCCTTGGAGAGCTGCCCAGCCTTGCCGAGGACTGCGCCCTACGCCTCTGCCAGGGCACCGTTGAGCGTGTCCTTCTCCTTGGCCAGCTGCAGGTGCGGTCCTTGGCCGTCCGCTCCACCTCCAACTCCTTCACCCTGTCGGCGTGAGCCAGAGCCTGGGCATCGAGTGCCTCCTTGTCCCTCTGCTCCAGCTCCTGGCTCCGCTGCACGACGAGCTTCTCCACATCCTCATCCTTGCCGCGGAGCGTTGCGGCAAGCTTCTCCTTAGGCGTAGCAAGATCCTCCTCCTTGGAGTTCAGCGCGGCCTGGTGCTGGGTTCGAGCGGCCTCGGCTGCGGTGGACAAGTTCTGCGCCGTCTCCTGGGCCTTCTCGATGTCGGCCCGCTTCATGGTGAGCTCCACCTCGCGCTTGGCCAGCTCACCCTGGGCGGCCTTCAGCTCCTCGCAAGCCTGGCGAAACCAAGTTTGCTCCTCGGCGACGCGTCCCTTGAGGTCCGCCTCCGCCTTGTCCATTGTTGCCATCCTGGACTTGGTCTTGTCCAGGCAGACGCGGTGGAGCGCTTGGAGCTTTCGAAAGCTGGCGCCCATGGCCTGGAGAAGCCGCTTCTCCCGAGAACCGTCGCCACCGGCGCTCGGCTCGTCACCAACCTCGAGCCCGACGGTGGCAAGCACCACTTCGTCAAACACCTCTCCCTCGATGGGCGCCCTAGAGCTCGAAGACCCTGGGAGGTGGACGAAAAGGTCATCGCTCACCCTCAGATACCTGCCAGAGCCAGAGGCAGCGGAGGAGGAAGGCTGGTCATCAACCACCTCCCCCTCGGCAGCGGCCTTGCCGGCCTCCCCGGCAGGCCCCTTGCCGGCCTCCTCGGCAGTAGCCTTGCCGCGCTCCCCGACAGGCCCCTTGGTGGCGTCCTCAGCAGCGCCCTTGGCGGCCTCCTCGGCGGCGATCTTCTCGGCCTCCGCCTCGGCGGCCTTGGTAACATCCTCAATGACGGTGTCTATGTCCTCCTGGTCCGCCGATGGACGATCTGGATTCCAAGAAGGAGATGAGGCGAAGCCAAGACCAAGAGTCAGAAAGGACAGAAAAAGAACAGGGACGGAAGGCGAGTGACTTACCCGTGCCGGGCTGGGAAGCAGAGGTCCCCTCCCCGCCAACATTTGGTGCCGAGACGAAGCCACCAGCGCCCGGGTTCTCCTCCTCCTCCGTGTGCATGGGCTCGATGCTTGGCGCCCTTGCCGGGGACGCCCCTTGGGGCAGTGTAGTCGATGGGGACGGCGTGTTGGGGGTAACCCTCTGTGGCTCCTCCTGCTGATGTCCTCCTCCTGCGACCACGGCAAGGTCAGCACCAAGAGATCGTGCCCCCAACACACATCGACGAGGGGTGAGTGGTGAACTTACGCTGGGGGCTGTGCCGAGGGCTGCTGTCCGGACTGCTCAACACCACCAGCGGTGTACCGGAAATCCCTGCTGGGGCTAGCCGCTCGCCGAAGTCCGGCCCTCTTCACCCACTGGGCCAGTGTCTCCGCATCCATGTGAAGATGAAGACGGATCAAGATAATTGGCACGGTCCAAGGGGGGCGGAGATGACAGAAAGGGACAAGATACTTACTCGTCCTCCACCTCCTCCTCTGCTGCTTTCCTTCGCCTCAATCCAGCACCACCAGCCTCGCCACTCCTCCCACCTCTCCTTCTGGGCGCCATCAGGATATGTCTCTTTCTCCTGGGTCCTAGGGATCCAGGCGACGCAACCAGAAATGGCGCCCCCCTTTTGGATGCGAGGGAAGAAATAGTGGCGGAAGAGCACCGTGTTGGGATGCACCCCGGCGAAACCCTCGCAGAGGTGCGCAAAAAGAGCCATGCACGCCATGGCATTTGGAGTAAAATCCAGAAGGTGGAAGCCGTAGGTGTGCATGATGTCGCTGAAGAAATCAGAGAAGGGGGCAGAGGCCGCAAGAAAAGTAGTCGACGAAGAACGGGTACCGATTTGGGCAGGCTTCGGCGAAGGCGGCAGGGATGACACGCGTGGCCGGATGCCCCGTCGTCTCGCTTCCCGTCTTGCACCCCCACAGGTGCTTGAAGTAGTCCCGGAGTTCGATTGCGTCGACCGTCGATGGGAAGTAGGCGTGTTGCGTCCGCCGCACCGCCAACCCGCTCTCCGGCGGCTCCTTCTCCCCGGTGTCCTTGGCCACTCCCTTGCCTCTGCTGGTCTTGGGTGCAATGGCGGCTGCGGGAAGCAAGGAATGGAGGATGGAAAAGGTGCGGCGGCAGCGAGCGAAGGCAAGAGCTTCAGAAGGAGGAAGAAGGGGACGGCGGTTCCGAGATTGGGGAAAGCACAAAGGGTAAATGAGCAGCGTGCCCGCGGTTATTCCTTTTTACAGGGAAGACGTGGGCCGCCTCTTTTCCCATTAACCGCGATGTGACGCATGCGTGCGGGAACAACCCCACGCATGGCCCCACGTCATGCACGATCCTCCATGTCGCGCGTTCAATGCGGGTCATGGGGAAGCGCAGCGGACGAAACAGTTATAGCGGTAAAAATCCGCCCTACCTGCCCGCGCACCATTCTGGGCCTAGCCCAACAACGCGTCGCGCTTATGTGTGGCCCAGGCCCGGGGGCTCCTGTCGGTCTACAAAAGTAGGGGCTCTTCTTTTGACCCCTTTACTTGTGCACAGGCAGTCAGAGCCGTGCGCCACGGCCACACTTAGCAGGGCAGAGGAGGGAAGCCGGAGAGAAGTCGAAGCCCAAGACAAACAAAACAATGCCAAGACCAAGAACCCATAGAGCAGAGGGGCGAAGCAGATTCCCCGGGTGAGACCCTTGCCGGGGCAGCTCGACCAACACCAGCGGAGCGAGCCACCCTTGAGCCCACGGGTTCCGGACGCCGTCAACAGCTACGTTGGAACCAGGGCTGGGAGGCACCTCCGTGGTGGCATGCAGATCTTTGTCAAAATCATGAATACATAAGATCAGATGAGAACCAGAAGACGACCACCCTCGGCGGGATCCTAGCCGAGGAAATCCACAAGACCCCCGGCAAGCGCCTTGCCGGGGATGACCACAACACCACGGCAAGACCCTTGCCGGGTCCCCCGGCAAGGCCCTTGCTGAGGACACCAGCAGGGCCGCAACCAGTCCCGCGTCTGCCAACATGCCACCGCCATTCCCAAGCAGCTGCTAGCTCAACCAGCTGGGCAGGCACCTGTGTGGCGACGGGCGGCCTCTACACCGACTCAGCAAGCACCTACGTGGTGGCATGTAGATCTTCATGAAGGCTCCACCATCGCGCCACCTCAGCAGCCTGCCTGCCTACATAGCACCGCACGCTTCGCTGGCCCGGGCGCGTGTCGATGCTAGGCGGGGCAGCGACGGACGAGACGGGCCTCGTTCCCGTCCCCGATAAAGCTAATGGACACCTAAGTAGCGCACTGAATGCGCTTTCTCTCGTAACGCCGGGCGATAAGCTCGCGCACTATACGCCTTTCCACCTCATGTGTGCCACTGTGGCAACCCCTTTTCGAATATAAAAGGAGGCCCATGGCATACTGGAGGGGGATTCGGCTCTTTGGAACTATGTGGCCACCATAGCTAGTTCAGAAGATCAAGAACACTGAATACATCCACCAAAGCAGGACTAGGGTATTACGCACCCTCGCGGCCCGAACCTGGGTAAACGATCTTTGTGCTGGCTCCTGGACCTGCTCTTCTCACGACCCCGCGCCCCGCCAACCGTAGTAGGGATTCTTGTGATCCCATAGGTGTCGTTCCCACCGACAGTCGGGATGTGGTTAGGTGTGCGGCGGGAGGCCGGATCTGCCTACACTATGTACGGTAGCAAGGAAGAAGAGTTTGGAGGCCCTCCTGCATAGGCGCTGGGTGAAAGAGAAGAGCGCAGTCGGCAGTGGATTGCCTCCCTCGCCGAAGGCGACAGAGTGAACGTTGCACCTCCTCCCCTTCCCGGTGCGACGGGATCCGGACGACTCCTTCACCAACTGTGACAGGGGAGAGAGAGACAAAGGCTGACGCGGTCTTGTTTAGATCTGGTGAAGAGGGTGAGAGACTGTGAATAGAGCAAACCCTAGCAAAGGAACGCTGAGCCTCCAACGTGTATCTATATTTATATGTAGTGCAGCGAGAGTGTGAAGAGTGCAAACCCTAGCGAACAAGCGTTGAGGCTCCAGCTTATATAGTGCTTGTGTATACTACTAATATAGTGGAGTGGTTTTTTTTTCTCTCCATAATGATCATTTTAAATTGTGTACGAAATGAAACTCTTTATTTAATGTACCAGTGAAGAAAACAACGTTCAACAAATGATCCACGCGTCCTGGTCGCACTTCCTGTCCTTCACGTGCGGTACACTACCCTTCGTTAAGTGAAAAACCACACATGCGCCAAATTATCGGAAAGGTGTGAGCGTGTGTACAAATAAAGAATTTTAATTTCAATTATCGAAAAGGTGTGAGAGTATGTACAGTTTGCCCTCTCTCAATAATTATGGTTTGTTGTGTTCGGCCTAAACTTGGTCAAACTTTACAAAGTTTGACTTCAGTTAAATCTAATACGCAGAGTACATAAAAACGGAGGGGTACACTACAAAAAAAAAAGACACATCCGTGACATTTTGGGCTGAACGAATTTTTTTCTTTCATACATATGACACTTCTATGACGATAATTGTGACAAAACCCGGTATCATCGTAGATGTGGTGGGCTCCTACTTCTATGACAAAAAATCATGACAGGAAATGGGCTTTTCGTCTTGGGCGAGCCGGAGACGCAGTTGCATGACATTCTTTGGGCCGTCCATGATGGAAAAAACCGTGGTAGAAGCGAGGGGGAGGAAAATTTCAGGGAGTTGCTGGTTACGGTGGGAGGTCGGGGCGGCGATCGCGTTCTCTCGTCACGACGCTGCTGCAGCGTGTGTGCGGCGTTCGCTCTAATCGAACCGGCGAGCGTTGGGCTCTAATCGAACCCGGCGGTGCCTTTGCGAGCTACTGCGTTCTTGAACCGAGATCGATCGATGGCTGTTAATCGAAGCCGATCGGCGATTCGCCGCTCTTGCTGCTAGCGAAGCCAATCGATTGGATGAGCGATGGCGTTGCGGGGGTTTGGATGAGCAGTGGCGGTGGCGTTGCCTCTGGATGAACAAGAACACGTGGTGTGGAGGGCTGGATGAGCGATGAGCGGTGGAGGGTGGCCGTGGAGGGTGGTTGAACAGGACCCGTGGTGTGGAGGGCTTGATGAGCAGTAGGCGGTGGAGGGGTGCCCGTGGAGGGTGGTTGAGCGATGGCGGTGGGGTAGCATGCGGTGGAGGCTGGATGAGCAGGAGCCCGTGGAGGCTGGAGGAGGTCGGCGGTAGCCCGTGGAGGCGGAGGAGGTCGGCGGTGGAGATGAGCAGTATCCGTGGAGTCCGTTTTGCGATGCGCCACACCCTCCCGATGAACTGGACCCCGTTTGACCGTGGCGCTCAACACAAGTCCGTTTCGTCCATTTTGCGATCGCCACACCCTCTGATCAACGGGACCCCGTTTCGACCGTGCGAGGTCCGTTTCCTCCGTTTTTGCGATGCGCCACACCCCTCCCGATCAACTGGACCCCCGTTTCGACCGTAGGTCTTCCGTTTCCTACGTTTTGCGGTACGCCAGGCCTCTCCCGATCAACAGGACCCCGTTTCGAACGTGGCGGGTCGAACACAAGGTTGTTTCCTCCGTTGTCGGTACGCCAGGCCTTGTTTCCATCGCCTGTTCCGTCCAAGCCCTCCCGGTGAACATGACCACGCATTCCGTTCCGACCCAGCCGGTTGGCTCCCCATGAACACGACGACGACGCTGTTTCTCCGTTCCGACCCAGCCATGTACGTATGCGCGATAGGCGTCCGAGACCCTGCCCGTATGTACGTACGTGGCCGTATTTTCTTTCTTGCACCCTCGCCGATGTACGTGCGCGCCTCTACTATGACACATGCGCGCATCTACTACGACACGTGTGCGCCTCTACATCCACCAGTATATATGTACGTACACGTTCGCGACCAGAATGACAATGCTACGTACGCTTCGACCAGGTGGGTCCCGACTGTCTGGCAGTTCCTTGCGTGCGAAGATGTAGCTGGTGGGTCCTAGCAGTCAGGGGGGCGAATCGTTTTTTTTTCGGACGCACTTCCTTGCGTGCGAAGATGTAGTTGGTGGGTCCCAGCAGACAGGGGCAAACATTTTTTTCACTAAATACGGTGGCCCGTCCGGTGGGTTCCTGCTGTCAGGTGGAGGAATAATTATTTTGCGCGTAATAAGGAGGCACTTCCTTGCTGCGGCCGTGGACCCAGCTGTCAGCCTCTCCACGTACAGTCCACGTCCAATGGAAGCCATTCCTTGACCACGTTGACCACGCCGCGCCGAGAGCACCAGGGTGGTGGACGACGGCGAGGCCTAGGAAAGGGACGACGCGGAGCCGGGGAAGACGCGGCAGTGGATGCCCACGCGTAGAGGAGTATGAGGGTTCACTCATTCGGCTGCGGTGTGAGGCTGCCGTTGCCGCAGAATAACAGGGGGTGTGGGTGCATAGAGGGATGGCCTGGCCAGCGGTGGGAGTAGTAGGGGGGCAGTGAGGCCTCCGCGGCATCACAACCGGCCACGGGCGGCAGGAGCAAGCGGCACGACCGGCGCTGCTTTGGGCGGCTGGAGCAAGAAGACCAGAGGTTGAAGAAGCACTACGGCCGTTGGATGGACACCGTACGGTCTCTGGAGCTAGAATCGTTCATAAATTGACTAAAGTTGACAAAGGCCTCCGTCCCAGTCAACTTAGTAGGCCCACAAGTCAGCCTCCCACCAAGGTTGGTCCCAGCTAGCGGGGGTATTCATTTTTGTGCGTAATAAGGAGGCACTTCGGTGGGTCCGTGACGACAGGGGGGACATTTTTTCACGAAATCGGTGGCCCGTTCGTGGGTCCCAGCGAGTCGAAAATGGTTTTCGTGAAATCTGGTGGCCCGTCCGGTGGGTCCTATTTGTCGGTGGAGGAATAATTATTTTCAGCGTAATAAGGAGGCACTTCCATGCGGTATCGTGGACCCAAATCGGCCTCTCCACGTCTGATACTCTTTTCGATGGAAGTCGATCGTTGACCACATTGACCACGCCACGCGCCGAGAGCACCACGGCGGTGGACGACGGCGAGCCTAGGAAGGGGCGGCGGGGGCAGGGAAGACGCGGCAAAGGAAGCCAGCGGAGAGGAGTCGAGGTTCACCGGTTCGGCTGCGATGTGAGGCTGCCGTCACCACGAGGGCCTGCCAGCGGTGGGAATAGTAGGGCGGTGAGGCCTCCGGCAGCCTGACCCGACCACGGAGGCAAGAGCATGCGGACGACCGGCGCTGCTTTGGTAGGCCGGAGCAAGAACACCAGAAGTTGAAGAAGCACTACGGCCGTTGGATGGCCATCGTCTGTCCTTTGGAGCTAGAATCGTTCATATTGACTAAAGTTGACAAAGGCCCGTCGGTCAACTTACTAGGCCCTAAGTCAGCCTCCCACCATGGTGGGTCCCAGCTAGCAGGGGGAGTATTCATTTTTTTTGTGCGTAATAAGGAGGCACTTCCGATGGGTCCGAGCTGACAGCGCGGGGAACATTTTTTTCACGAAATACGATAGCCCGTCCGGTGGGTCCCGGCAGTCTGGGGGGAAACATTTTTTCGTGAAATAAGGTGGCCCATCCGGTGGGTCCCTGCTGTTAGGTGGAGGAATAATTATTTTGCGCGTAATATGGAGGCACTTCCTTGCGGCCGCCTGGACCCAGCTGTCAGCCTCTCCACGTACAGTACTCTTCCGGTGGAAGTTGGTCGTTGACCATGTTGACCACGCCGCGCCTAGAGCACTAGGGCGATGGTTTGGACGACGGCGAGGCCTAGGAAGGGGACGATGCAGAGCCGGGAAAGACGCAGCAGTGGTAGCCCGTGCGGAGAGGAGCACGAGGGTTCACTAGTTCGGCTGCGGTGTGAGGCTATCATCGCCGCAGAATAACAGGGGGTGTGGGTGAGTAGAGGATGGCACGGCCAGCGGTGGGAGTAATGCAGGCGGTGAGGCCTCTGGCATCATCACATCGTCCACGGGAGGCGAGGAGCACGCGACCACGACCGGCCTTGCTTTGGTAATTTGGAGCAAGAAGACTAGAGGTTAAAGAAGCACTCTGGCCGTTGGATGGACATCATCGATCACTTTGCAGCTAGAATCATTTATATTGACTAAGTTGACAAATCCTTGATGCAGCGTCAACTTAGTAGGCCCACAGCTCGGATTTTGCAGAGAACATATAGCCCATTTGCGATTTGTAAGAATGTACATCCCATTTTTCAATTCTAATGGAATTTACTACAGCCCATTTACGGGTTTGTTAAAAGTACAGCCCAACTTCTAGCTAGGACAACGATTAATAATTTCAAACAACCGCTCAAAACAGAATTCAAAAAAAAAAAATTCCCACAGTTTGATGGGATCCGAAATATTTTTATCCGAAATTTCTAGTCAGGTTAAATATAATTTCAAAATAAAGTTGTATCACGTTAAAATCCAATGAAATATTGCGTGCGCAACAAGTAATGAAATTGAAATTTCCAAATTCCAAAAGTAATATATTTTCAAACTAATTACGTGTTTGGTGCATAGTAATTGCCCAATTATTATAATTACTTCCCATTTATTATTTCTTAAGGTCCATTTTCTTGTTAAGCCTAATGCATACCTCCTAGGAAACTTTGCAGCCCAGCAGGGCGGATAACAAGTTGACCCAGATATTGTGTACAACTGTCGGCCCAGTTGCATCGTTGATGTTGAAAAAAAAGGCCTGTGTAGTACAGTACAACCTAACATGGTTACTCAGCCCACATTCAGGGACGCCGGAAAGGCCCAAACAAGGCTTCTGTACAACTTTTGAAGTCAGTGGGCTCAATTAATAACTTAAGAAAAAAGTTAGATTGCAGTGGAACCTAATTAAAAGTTGTCACGAGAAAATAAATAATTCAACGGGTCCCACTTGTGCATGTGCGCGTGTGTGTGTGCGAGACCCATCGGTCGATGCTCGTAAATACATCTTTCAGCCATATGCATTGCTGATGCTTAATAAAAACTTATATAGTTGACACAATCATATAGAACATCATAGCACACTGAACTTGCATACAAAAATTTCACGCAGGAGGCACAATCAGGATGGAAGTAGTGGATCGCTATGGGAAGGGCTATGTTGAAACCAACGAAGTCGTACATAACGGTTCATCGTCTTTATAAATGACGGGGAAATATCTTGAATGTTGTGCAAAGAAAACAGACAGACAACACAATAAGTTCTACTAGCACATGAAGTTGACGTACAGCCCTTTCTAAAAAAAGTTCAGGTACAAAATTAGAACATGTCACAATCAAATGTGCTGGCATATTAGTGCTTCAGACCCATAGCTCGGATTTAACTAGTACTATCTGACAAGATTCAGTTGTTACCTCAAATTAGAGCACATCCAGGCAGCCAGCCCAGCCTCTTCTCCCAAAGAAGCAGTGGCCTCCGCCAAGCGATGGAGTAGGCCCCAGTGCCATCCATCGTTCCGAGCAACACGGGGAAAGTCTGACGTTGACTCCTGTAATGGACTTCATCGACGGACCCTGGCACCAGCGGCAGCGGCAGGACTTCGATTGATGGATTGACCACTTCTTCGGCATGCACGAACACTCGATACAGGTACATCCCTAACGTGGTCCGCGGAGGCCTTGGTGGCGACGAATAGTACAAACCCGGTTCCTGCACCGGTATCTCAACACCAATCACCTTGGTATGGTGGGCGGCTTCTTCATCCATGCCATAACCGTGAGCCCAGCTGCGGAGGAACAAACATACTTACGAGCTCACCTCCAAGGTCGTTGATAAGCTCGTTCATGGACTCGTTGTTCCAAGCACGTCGAGGCATGCCGTGGAAGGTAAGATTTGTTAAAACTCAAGCTCGAGAGGCACCGAGCCCATCACAGGTGCCACCGATCAAAGCTCACCAAGCGCCATGGCGGAAGAAACACCGGAAGATTGAACACAAGACTGCGGTCGAAAGTTGTTCGAACGACGAAGAAATCAGCCGGTGGCGGATAGACTTGACGAGCAAGTCACTTATTTGGATGCCGTCGCAATGCCAAGAGCTTTGACAAGGTCGTCCGGCGAGACGGGAGGCGGTCGCCGTTGATGGTTACCATCGCACTTTGCCGGCAAACTGGTGCGTCAGCGCCGCCATGCCACCGTTGAGCGACAACATGCAGCGACCAAGGCGGGGCGGACCTCGGGATCTCCGGCTTGGAGATCTCGTTGACCGGAGACATGATAGTGCGCTTGAGTGCAGGGAGTACAGGAGGGGATTTGGGGGCGGGTAGGAATCGAGATTACGAGAGGTGGGGGAGGGGGAGGCGGGGATGAAAAGGTAGCATGAATTTGAGCACGCGTAATATGCTCTCGGTGCGCAAGCGCATGCAAAACACCGATGGCGCCCACATGTCGGCCTAAGAGTCCTTATTCTTTCTTTTTTGGAGAGCCCGACCTTTTTTTCAGGATCTTTTGAGAGCCCGGCCCGAGAGTCATAATTGACCTGTTTGGCATTGTGTTACTACTAGGCCCATATTCAACGACACCTCACTGGCCCAAACAAGTGTACATCATCGAAAAGACAGTGAGCTCAAATTATATAACTTGAAAAAAGGAGATATACTCTGAACACTTGAGAATGGTGATGCCCTCATTTAGCCCACCAATAGTTCGAGACAATAAACAGTTCGAAACAACGATATATACAACATTCAAACACTGACTAGTGACTACTCTCGACATAAGCAGATGAAATGATAGTTCATAAGAAGTCTTGCTACACCACCAAAACATACCCATCTGCAGCGCTCAGACTCTCGTGATCCAGACGAGAATGACATTCTAAACAGAAGCAACTATTATATAGAAAGAGTGACATAGACGAGGATGACCAAATGACAAGGAATATGCATAACAAAAGAAACAACTACCCATCCAGAACCAGCAGCAAAGACAACAAAGTCATTCGAAGAGATGATCCAACACCATCATAATTTGTGGCCCCGCTTGACGACCGTGATCCGGAGACACGATACTCCACCCTTCGATGCAACGGCCCAATTGCCTATCAACTGAAGGCTTGAACCACATCACTTTGCTGTCGTGAATTGAGACATCCAAGGATCAAACTTAATCCGGATGCCTTTGTCATTCTCACCTTCTTTGGCTGCAGGTATGTATCGTTGACAATCGGGGAGTATGCTCCCGAACTCCTAGGGCTCGCCGTGTAGACCTGATTTTCCATAGCAAACAGAGCCTCTCTGCCATCAAGGTCCTTGCCAATGGTGATCTCTGGTTAATCGGATAATTGAGTCCGAGAAACAAAGAGTGTGAACCAAGGCTGTTTACCGCCTCAACTAAAAATCCTAAAGGCCCCAACAAGCTGGTATCCTGCTCATAGGCGTAACAGCCATCGTCCGGATACTCACGTATTACGGGGTGCTTGTATACATGTAGCGACCAGGACCTCAAACAGTCGATCTACGTGCTCAGTGTCATCCCCGGATCGATAATCTGACACCACACGGTACTCGGAGGATTTATAACAGAGTAGCAATCACACACTTATTACAATCAAATGTCTCAAGAGAGAACTTAATAAAATAAATATGGCTTAAGGCCATCTAAATACGATAACAACGGAAGTCTTGGAAGAATAAGCGAGTCCATCAACTCCAACGGCATCACTGAGTATAGAACCACGACCTAAGCACCTTACTCGTCGTCTGAAAAGTCTGCAACATGAAACGTTGCAGCCCGAAAACGGGTCAGCACATGGAATATGCTGGCAATGTAACACATGGAGAATAATAATGGATTAAGTTATACTACATGCATATATGGCTGGTGGAAAGCTCTATGGTTACAGTTTTTGCGAAAAGCCAATTTTTCCTTACTGCAAAGGAATAAATTTATTTAACTATCATGGTGGTTGTTAAACATTGAGAATGGTTGACAGCATTCTCAATCCCAATTAAAAGTACTCATTAAAAACCCGACAATATTAATTAGAATAACCTGATGAGATTCACATGATATCCAAGAACTAGATACTCAAGATGTCCATAACCGGGGACATGGCTAATCATGATTAGTTTATACACTCTGCAGAGGTTTGCGCACTTTTCCCCACAAGACTCGATCGCCTCTGTTGGATTTCTCGCACTACATGATGTTTGAGAAACGGATGACCGAAGCGGTAGCACCTTACATAGGGTAGACCGGTACACCTACTTTCCCCTACATCTGCTAGTCTACCCGTAAGAGTTCGCACGACTTAATCAACTATGCCAGAGCCCATAATGGCTTGTGGCTGCATACGTAAGTTTCTAGTTTGAATAATCTCATGATCCCTTTGAGCTTGGGTGGCGGTCCGAAGAAATACAGGCAAGTCCTAATGGAAACTAGGTGCCTCAATCCACCCAGATGTGTGTTTAAGTTGCCACCTTAAATAAACCATTAATTTAACAATCTCACATCTGTCATGGAATACACTCACCCAATCCACGTCTACTGGCATAGCATGGCATAATAAGCAAACGTAGAAGTAACTCCCAAGGGTTTGAAAATAAACAGGTAACAGGAACTACCTCAACTACTTCCCAAAACCCACAATTTCATTAGATCCTAATCATGCAATGTTTGAGGATAGATCTAATGCATAAAAACTGGGTAGTAGAAAAGGTATGATCAAAGTGTTACTTGCCTTGCTGATGATCCACGAAACCTAGAGACTCGAAGTAACAGGCGGCGCACTCCGGGTATTCTATCGCAGACAAACAAACAAGCATACAATAATCACTCATCTAATGCACAGGTAAAACTCAAATAGATCTAACCAGATAGTTCAACTTTAGAACTCCGGTTTGCAAAAAGAATCAAATCAAACGAAGCAACGGAAAACAAACGGCGAAAGAAAAGAGCTTCGTTTTACTAATCTGGATCTAGGTCAAATTTTACAGTAGCAAAAACTTATTTAAGTTGGTTATTCGGAAAGAGGGTTTCGAGACGAAACTCCAGGCGCTTGAATCGCCTGATTCCGATAAACGAGCGAAAAGTTATACTAAAACGAAAATCGGATCAGGAATCGCGATCAGAAAAATCGTGGATTAAATCCGAGAAAAAGAAAAACGATGAACGGGTTAACGAATGAACGTTCGTTAACTAAACTAATCTGACAAACTCGTTCGTTAAAACAAACAAACGAACGAACGTTCGCTAATTAACCTAAACCGGAAAAAAAACGAAACTAAAAAAACGAAAGTAAAAAACCGAAAATAATCCGAACAAAAACCAAAAAAACGCCGTTTTTTTAAAAACCGAGGCACTGATTTATGGTAATGGCGAACCTCGGCGTGCAGCGGCGGGTCGGGCGAGCTCCGTGGTCGGCGGGCGGCGGCGACGGGCGGAGCAGCGGATCTGGCCAGCATGGCGCAGATCTGAGCTAGGGTTAGGGTTTAGCGGGCGTGGGCTGGGCGGGGGTTCGGCGGGCTAGGGGGGGCGGCTCGGTGGGCTGGGGGGCGCTGGGGCGACGCTTTATATAGTGCCCCAGTGAGTCCCGCTCGACACGACCCAAGGTAGGTTCGCTTTTTTAAATAATTCATGAAGAAAAAACAAAAGAAATACTAAATGGACTCCAAAAATCCCGAAATAAATTTTCCCCGGCTTCTAATATCAAGTAGGACTAGATGAACATTTATTTGGGGCCTAGATGCAATTTTGAAAAACGCGCATTTTTCCTAAATTCAAATAAAAAGGTGAAAAACTCCAAAATAAAACCTTATTTGATTTTATTATTAAATCTTCATTATTTCTTTATTTTGGGAAAGTCATTTTATTCCCTCTCTCATATTTTGATAGTAGAAATAATTGAAGATAAAATAATTAAAATCAAATGATCCTATTCTCAAAATTTGAGAAAACTCAAATATGAAAATAACGAAACCCCCAACTCTCTCCGTGGGTCCTTGAGTTGTGTGGAATTTCTAGGATCGAGCCAACAAGGCAACAAAAATATGATATGCATGATGATCTATGTATAACATTCCAAATTGAAAATTTCGGATGTTACAAACCTACACCCCTTAAGATGAATCTCGCCCTCGAGATTGGGGTTGGGTAGCAAATAGGTGAGGGTGGGCCTTGAGCAGATCTTCCTCTCGCTCCCAGGTGGCTTCTTCCTCGGTGTGGTGGCTCCACTGAACTTTGCAAAACTTGATAACCTTGCTGCGAGTAACTCGACTAGCAAACTCGAGAATCTTAACTGGTTTCTCCTCGTAGGTCAAATCATCCTTTCAACTGAATTGCTTCCAGTGGCATTGTATCTCTCAGTGGTATATCAGCCATCTCTGCGTGACACTTCTTCAACAGAGATACATGGAACACATCATGAACTCCTGACAATCCCTCAGGTAATTCCAATTTGTAGGCAACTTCTCCCATACGTTCCAAAACACGATATGGTCCTACAAATCGGGGTGCTAACTTTCCCTTAACTCCAAAACGTTTAACTCCTCGAAGTGGCGATACGAAGATAAACTCATCTCCGACTTCAGTATTACATCTCCTTGCATTTTGAATCTGCATAGCTTTTCTGCCTGGACTGGGCTACCTTGAGCCTATCGCAAATTAACTTTACTTTCCGTTCAGACTCCTTAATCAAATCCGGTCCAAACAACTGGCGGTCTCCAACTTCATCCCACAACAACGGGGTCCTGCACCTCCTTCCGTACAAGGCTTCAAAAGGGGCCATATTCAAACTAGATTGATAACTGTTGTTGTAAGAAAACTCCGCATATGGCAAATTTTTGTCCCAGCTGGATCCATAATCCAAAGCACAAGCTCTAAGCATATCCTCCAAAATCTGGTTGACTCTCTCGGTTTGTCCATCATGCGTGGATGAAAAGCTGTGCTAAACTCCAGCTGGTTCCCAAAGTTTCGTGCAACCGCTTCCGAACTTTGAGGTGAATTGGGTTCCTCTATCGATCTGATACTCCTCGGAACTCCATGCAAGCATACAATCCTGGTCATGTATATCTTAGCCAATTTGGCACTTGCTGTAGGTAGTCTTCTTTGGAATGAAATGAGCTACCTTCGTCAAGCGATCGACTACAACCCAAATCGAGTCATAGCTTCGAGCGAGTCCCGGCAATCCGTGATGAAATCCATGCCTAGTTTATCCCACTTCCATTCGGTATCGGCAATGGCTGTAACAATCCTGCTGGCTTCGATGTTACGCCTTCACCCTCGACATACATCACAAACTGCTACATACTCGCAATATCCTTCTTCATTCCGGTCCACGTAAAGTATTCTTCAAATCCAAATACATCTTGGTATTTCTGGGTGAATCGAATATGGTGAATCATGTGCCTCTTGTAGGATCAACTTCCTGATCTCCGGGTCATTGGGCACATAAACACGGTCTTCAAACCATAGGGTATCGTGCTCATCCTCACGAAATCCCTTAGCCTTCCCTTCGCTCATTTTCTCCTTTATAGAGGCAATCTCTTTGTCAGTCTTCTGAGCTTCCCTGATTCTATCCATCAAAGTTGACTGAATCTCCAATGCTGCTACATAGCCTCTCGGAACTATTTCCAAACATAGCTCTCGAAGATCCTCGGCTAACTCCTTTGGTATTTCTCCCGTCATTAGTGTGTTGACATGACTCTTACGGCTCAATGCGTCTGCTACAACGTTAGCCTTTCCGAGGTGATAATGTAATCTCATATCATAATCCTTAATAACCTCCAACCATCTCCTCTGCATGAGATTTAACTCCTTCTGCGTGAAGATGTACTTTAAACTCTTATGATCCGTATACACCTCACAGTGGTTCCCAATAATAGAATGTCTCCAAGTCTTCAACGCATGCACTACGGCTGCTAACTCCAAATCATGAGTAGCATAATTTAGCTCATGAGGCTTAAGTTGTCATGAAGCATACGAAACAACTCTTCCCTCCTGCACAAGCACTGCTCCAAGTCCTCTACGTGAAGCGTCGCAATACACCTCATAATCCTTGGTCTGATTTGGCAGGATTAACACTGGTGAGGTAACCAAACGTTTCTTCAACTCTTGGAAACTAGCTTCACACTCGTCGGTCCAAATGAACTTGGTATCCTTCTTCAACAATTCTGTCATAGGCTTCGCAATCCTTGAGAAATTCTCAATAAATCTCCGGTAGTATCCTGCGAGTCCAAGGAAACTCCGGATCTCTCCAACTGTTGTTGGTGCTTCCCAGTTTGTCACAGTGGCAACTTTAGTGGGGTCCACTGCTATACCTTTCCCGGATATAACATGTCCGAGAAATCCAACTTCCTTCAACCAAAACTCACACTTGCTGAACTTGGCATATAACTGGTGTTCCCTGAGCTTCTCGAGTACCAAACGCAAGTGCTCCTTATGTTCCTCTTCATTCTTCAAGTAAACCAAAATATCATCAATGAACACCACGATGAACTTATCCAAAAACTCCATAAACACTTTGTTCATCATGTTCATAAAATCGGCAGGTGCGTTAGTCAGACCAAATGACATAACGGTATACTCATACAGCCTGTACCTGGTGGTAAAAGCCGTCTTAGGTATATCCTGCTCTCGAATCTTCAACTGATGGTACCCTGGTCGCAAATCGATCTTGGAAAACACCTTAGCTCCTTGCAATTGGTCAAACAAGTCATTGATCATTGGCAACGGGTATTTGTTCTTAATGGTTACTTCATTCAATCCTCGATAATCAACAACCATTCTTAAATATCCATCTTTCTTCTCCACTAGAAGTACTGGTGATCCCCAAGGCGAAGAACTTGGGCGAATAAAACCTTTATCCAGTAACTCCTTAATCTGCTTCTTAATTTCCTCCAAATCTTGGGATGGCATCCTATACGGTCTCTTAGATATCGGCCCAGTGCCTGGGAGTAGTTCAATCAGAAATTCGATGTCTCTATCCGGTGGCATGCCTGGCAACTCTTCTGGAAATACATCGGGGAAATCCCTTACCACTGGTACTTCCTCCTGCACAACTCCTGATAAGGAATTTACATGTGCCCTTCTCGGCTCATGCCGTGATACATACTTGATTCTCCTTCCTTCTGGTGTCGTAAGCAAAATTGTCTTACTGGCGCAGTCGATGTTTCCTCCATACATCGACAGCCAATCCATACCAAGAATTACATCCAAACCTTGGGATTCCAATATAATTAAATCCGTTGGGAAAACATGCCTCCCTATACTTAATGGCACTTGAAAACATCCTTGACTGGCCATATACTCCGCTCCCGGTGAGCTTACTAGCATGGGTGTCTTAAGAGTCCTAGTGGGCAGGCTAAACTTATCCACAAATCCCCTTGATATGTATGAATGTGATGCACCAGTATCAAAAAGAACAACTGCAGTAAATGACTTAACAAAAAACTTACCTATTGCTGCATCTGGCTGAACTTCAACCTCCTCCACGGTAACGTGGTTCACTTGTCCTCTGTTGAAAGGATTCGGCTTCTTTCCTGAGCTTCCATTGCCATTTCCATTCTGGGCTTCTGGACATTCATTTGCATAATGCCCGGTCTTGCGGCACTTAAAACAAGTGATGTGGCTCAGGTCTACCTTGGATGGTGTTGACGGGTTGGTGCGCTTTTGTCCGTTGCTTCCTCCATTCCCGTTTCCATTCTTTGTGCCATTATGATTGTGCGAGCTGCCTCCTCCGTGAGTATGCTGAAATTGACCTCCTGGCTTCGGGGTAAGGCGAAGCTTCTGCTGAGCTCCAGAGTTATACTTCCCTTGTCCATACTTTCTCTTGCGATTGTCAATCTATTGCTACTTCCCTTCAATCATAAGAGCACGATCTACTAACTCCTGGTAGTTATTGAAGGTGGCTAGCATCAACTGCATGCTCAGCTCATCATTCAGTCCTTCTAAAAACTTCTCCTGCTTAGCTGCATCCGTAGCAACGTCATCTGGGGCATAACGTGCTAACTTACTGAAATCATCCACATACTGGCCAACTGTCCGTCCTCCTTGGCGCAAGTTGCGAAACTCACGCTTCTTCATGGCCATAGCTCCTGCTGAAACATGGGCAGTACGGAAGGCTTGCTGAAACTGATCCCATGTGACAGTGTCTACAGGGTAAGTGGCTGTAAAATTCTCCCACCATGCTGATGCGGGTCCTTCAAGCTGATGTGCGGCAAACTTCACCCTTTCTCCATCTATACATCCTGCAGTGGTCAACTCCCTCCCTATCTTATGGAGCCAATCATCTGCTACTATCGGCTCGGTGCTACTGGAAAACACCGGCAGATTCAGCCTTAAGAAACGTGTCAGATGGTCAACAGGTGGTGGTGGTGGTGGGTTGTTGTTGTTGTTGTTGTTGCCTTGGTTCCGTACCAATGTTTGAATCAAGGCATTCTGCTGCTGAATCAACTGAGTGATCTCTGGCGGGAAAACAAATCCGGGGTCGCGTCTCGGAGGCATCTGAGGGTTTATAGAAAAGACGAGAGTTAAGAATAGAATGAGGTCTAGGGAGAAAACACCACCCATATGCACAGTGAGACAAATCACACAATATCACTCCAATCAATTCAAACAAGGGCATACAACGGTCTATCTATCGTTACAAAGTCTTGGGACTAAAACTAATTTAAAATGGGGGAAATCTACTACTGTTATGGTGGTCAACTAGGAAAACTGCTCCGATGAAGACTCCATGATATCTTCTCCAGCTTCATCTTTGAAATCATCATCACTAGGATCGGAATCGGTGTCGTCGATGATGATGTAGTTCTCTGGACAGGTGCAATCTTCATCTTCTCCTCCGGGTGCTGAATTTCCCATAAGTTCTTCAATCTTCTCCTTAAGATCGCCGTTTTGTCTCACTAGAGCTACAATCTCCTCCGTGTAGTCCTTGCGAGTGGCCATCAGTACTCCTTCTAGTTTGATAATCTTGGCTTTTGTTGTCTTCAACTCCATCATGTCTGCGCACATCTGGTTCTCCTGGCGTCGAATGTGCTGATTTAACTCCTGGATGAAAGCTGTAATGGATCGATCCTTCTTAGTGCCAACTATCTCCCATTGTTCATCTCGGCGCCCGCAAATCTGGTAGATAGTATCCTTGAGGTCTTCTTTGTAAACTTCTCCAATGCGTCCCATGGTTATGTGAGCTTCCATGCTCTTTCCCAGACTCCAGGTTGGTGCATTAAAAACACACTCAATGGGCTTCGTGATTGGCACAAACGTCCTTCCGGGAACTTGAGCTTGAATCTTCCAATGCTCTTCTTTGGGTAATGTGGAATTGTAGGTCCCGGTGAAGCTTGGTATTCCGATGTTCAGGTACTTAGTGACTTCCTTCAGGTGTCGTCCAAAGGGTGTATCTTCATCCGGTTGTGTGAACTTGATCCTCGCTTCCATCATCCTAAAAGAGTAGAAAAGATGAGGAGTTAGAAATGAGAAGAGAGAGTAGTGATCTAGGGCTTTAGCTTAGTGGTCGTGTCCTACAGTCAGCGTGTGCTCTGATACCATCTTTGTAGCGATCAGACCTCAAACAGTCGATCTCGTGCTCGATGTCATCCTGGATCGATGAATGCCGACACCACACAAGTACTCGGAGGATTTATAACAGAGTAGCAATCACACACTTATTACAATCAAATGTCTCAAGAGAGAACTTAATAAAATAAATATGGCTTAAGGCCATCTAAATACGATAACAATGAAGTCTTGGAAGAATAAGCGAGTCCATCAACTCCAACGGCATCATCGAGTATAGAACCACGACCTAAGCACCTTACTGTCGTTCAAAAAGTCTGCAACATGAAACGTTGCAGCCCGAAAACGGGTCAGCACATGGAATATGCTGGCAATGTAACACATAGAGAATTATAATGGATTAAGCTATACCACATGCATATATGGCTGGTGGAAAGCTCTATGGTTACAGTTTTTGCGAAAAGCCAATTTTTCCCTACTGCAAAGGAATAAATTTATTTAACTATCATGGTGGTTGTTGAACATTGAGAATGGTTGACAGCATTCTCAATCCCAATTAAAAGTACTCATTAAAAACCCAACAATATTAATTAGAATAACCTGATGAGATTCACATGATATCCAAGAACTAGATACTCAAGATGTCCATAACCGGGGACACGGCTAATCATGATTAGTTTATACACTCTCCAGAGGTTGGCGCACTTTTCCCCACAAGACTCGATCGCCTCCGTTGGATTTCTCGCACTACATGATGTTTGAGAAACAGATGACCGAGACATAGTTTTTCGGAAGCGCTAGCACCTTACATAGGGTAGACCGGTACACCTACTTTCCCCTACATCTGCTAGTCTACCCGAAAGAGTTCACACGACTTAATCAACTATGCCAGAGCCCATAATGGCTTGTGGTTGCACACGTAAGTTTCTAGTTTGAATAATCTCATGATCCCTTTGAGCCTGGGTGGTGGTCCGAAGAAATACAGGCAAGTCCTGATGGAAACCAGGTGCCTCAATCCACCCACATGTGTGTTTAAGTTGCCACCTTAAATAAACCATTAATTTAACAATCTCACATATGTCATGGAATACACTCACCCAATCCACGTCTACTGGCATAGCATAGCATAATAAGAAAACGTAGAAGTAACTCCCAAGGGTTTGAAAATAAACAGGTAACAGGTACTACCTCAACTACTTCCCAAAACCCACAATTTAATTAGATCCTAATCATGCAATGCCTGAGGATAGATCTAATGCATAAAAACTGGGTAGTAGAAAAGGTATGATCAAAGTGTTACTTGCCTTGCTGATGATCCGCGAAACCTAAAGACTCGAAGTAACAAAGCGCGCTCCGGTATTCTATCGCAGACAAACAAACAAGCATACAATAAGTACTCATCTAATGCACAGGTAAAACTCAAATTGATCTAACCAGATAGTTCAACTTAAGAACTCCAGTTTGCAAAAAGAATCAAATCAAACGAAGCAACGGAAAACAAACGGCGATAGAAAAGAGCTTCGTTTTACTAATCTGGATCTAGGTCAAATTTTACAGTAGCAAAAACTTGTTTAAGTTGGTTATTCGGAAAGAGGGTTTCGAGACGAAGCTCCAGGCGCTTGAATCGCCTGATTCCGATAAACGAGCGAAAAGTTATACTAAAACGGAAATCGGATCAGGAATCGCGATCAGAAAAATCGCGGATTAAATCCGAGAAAAAGAAAAATGATGAACGGGTTAACGAACGAACGTTCGTTAACTAAACTAATCTGACGAACTCGTTCGCTAAAACGAACAAACGAACGAACGTTCGCTAATTAACCTAAACCGAAAAGAAAAAAACGAAACTAAAAGAACGAAACTAAAAAAAACTGAAAATAAACCGAAGAAAAACCGCCCGTTTTTTAAAAAAAACTGGCGGCACGGTTTACGAGGCGGCGGCGAACCTCGGCGGCGTCTTGGCGTGGGTCTCGCGAGGCTCGCGGTCTCGGGCGGCGGCGGCGGCGGGCGGCGGATCTTGCGGCGACGACGTGGATCTGGGCTAGTGTTAGGGTTTGGCGGGGCGTGGGCTGGCGGCGGGGTTCGGCGGGCTGGGGGAGGCGGCTCGGTAGGTGTCGAGGAGAACTGATCGTGCCCCACGAGCACCTACAGGACCTGGGTCCCTTGTGGTTCGGAGGGGGAGCGGAGATTGCACAAAGAGCGGATCGAGGCGATGCACACGAGCAGATTTACCCAGCTTCGGAGCTCTCCGGAGAGATAATACTCCTACTGCTGCTTTGTGGATTATCTTGTGTTCTTGCTAGGGAGCAATGGGAGATACAAGACCTAGCCTGAGTGTGGTTTCAGATGAGTATGATGAACTAAGCGGAGCTGGACCGAACCCTTTCTACGTTGCACTTGGGCCTCCTTTTATAGGCACAAGGGGTCACCACATGTGCCAAGCGCACAAGGGTAAAACAAGAAAAACATAGGTTGGTACACCGCTCTGCACAATGGTACAAGAATCTATACCTAACTCGACGGCAAGGGACAAGAGTCATCAATGCCTGTCTCGATCGCCCGAACAAAGGTAACAGGACCGTCAAGTCGCCTCCGTTTGCCACGATGGTAGCTGTCAGTGCCGCTTATCGCTTGCTCCCGGCTGGCTGCACAGCCCGTCGACACGCGTGCTTGGGAGAGCCCCGTGGTGACACGTTGGCGGGTGAGCTGGAGCGGAGATGAAGAGAGGTCACTTGCCGCGGCAAGGTTCTTGTCGTGCTCGGGAGTTTATCACTCACCAAGCCTTCCCGGCAAGCTCCTCTTGTCGGGGCCTTGTTTCCTTCGCGCCCTGAGTGGCCTTCCCGGCAAGCTCCTCTTGCCGGGGTCTTGATTACTTTGTTCTTGAATGGCTCCAAGGGAGCCGCTGAGGATCTTGGCGGATGCCCGGCGAGGCTTGCCACGGGGACGCTGCGACTGCCCGTGCACAGGTTCGGGGTACTAAGGTACCCCTACTTTAGTACACCGGCAGAGCCCCGGTGCAGGCCATACGGTGCCGAGCGCTGTTGGGCCAGGCCCAAAACAGGGCACGGGCACACGCGGCCTGGGTCCAAACCAAATCCACTCCGTATCCGCCGCGTTCCCCCGTAACGGCACGCGTCAATTGCGGCGTCGTGGGGGAAGTGGGCGGCGTGCGAGGTCGCCTCACCCGTCGCCTCGGTTCTGCATCCCCGCCACGTGGTTCCCATGCTCTTGGGGTCGCGGACGGTGGAAGTGGGAAACTGGGCCGTTGCGAGCAGAGGCTGCAGGTCGGCCCCGATTCCCTGCTCTTCCTATGCCCTGATTTGCCGAGCGGGGCGGCCGAGCCCCCACCTTGCTTCTTTAAAAAGAGCGAAGGGGAGCGCAGAAGCCCGCACTCTCCCATCTCCTCCTTTCCTCAGCTTCTGCTCCCCTTTCTCTCATTCGTCATGGAGAAAAGGAACCTTGGTTCTTCATCGGTGGCGGCGAGGGTCGCCATGCAGACAGCGCCCCTCCCAACCCCACGCCTGGGTGGCAGAGCCAGCCACAAGAGGAAGAGGGAGGGGCGAGGTCGTGGGCGAGGTCGAGCGCCGGGAAGAAGCGGGCGGGCGGCGCGCCGTCTCCGCCTCCGCCGGCGGTTCCCCTCCTGCGGCGGTCCATACAGGGACGCGACCCTTGCGAGTTCTTCGTCGAGGCTGCGCTGGCGCCTCGTCGTCGCCTCCGGCTTCCAGCTCCGTTCATGAAGCGATGGAGTCGGATCCGCCCGAGACACGAGACTGCACATGAGGGGCTGTGGAATCAGCGGCATGCGAGTCCGTGTTGTATTCCCAGCCCCTAATGTGATGTATCTTGATCGTGGCTGGAAGACGTTCACTGCATCCACAGCCTGAGGCGGGGTTTACCCTCCATTTTAAGTTAATGGAGGGTGATCTCCTCTCCGTCAAGGTCTTGGGGATCTCGGTACTTTCGGGCGAAGTGCTGCGTGGATAGCTCCTCCGACAGCGAAGATTCCCCTCGGCGAGAGTGACGAGGAGGAGAGCGGCAGCGACGACGAGGGTAGCGGGCCCGATTAGTTGTCGGGCGCCACTTGCAAGGTCACCGGCGACCCCATCATCCGCCGCGGCTCCTTGAACTCCCGGGTCGCCTCCTTGGGCGATGGCGTGAGGAGGCTGCGGAAGGAAATAGGGATGGCGACAAGGCCGTCAAGTCGAGTCTGAGGGCGTAGTGCCCTCGACAGCGTGCTGACGTCCTGCCGCCCCGTCTTCGAGCCCCGCTTCCGGCGCCGCCATCTCCGTTAAGCCCTCGGAGAGCCCCCGGGATGTTCCCATGGTGCCTTCTGGCACCTGTAGCTCGCCTAGGCGCTCCTTTTGCCCTTCTCGCCTCCTTGACCTACCTCCCGAAGAGAGGGACAGGAAAAGGATTACGGGCATCTTATCTTTTTAATTTGTAAGCCTTCGGGCCTTATCCGCATTTAAAACTTGTAATCCTCTCTTTCATGTTTTTCATTCTCCACGGACTATATCCGAGTAGAATGTTTTTAATGAAAAAGGATGCTTGAAAAGGACGAAAGGCTTATCGATATCGCAACCCGGCAACTCGGCTTGCCGCAGCCTCCGCAACTCCGGCTTGCCGGGGCTTGGGTGCCGCGCCGCCTTCTTCTCCTCTTCGCTGTTATTTCAGTTAAAGAACAATTTAGCTTGATGCCGCAATAAGTTATTTTGTAATATAACTTTATTCAGGCAATATTTGCTACGTTACTTCCTTTACTCGACTCTTGGCTTTGTATGTTACTGCCCTACGCTTTTCAGGGAAACTTGTCGGTGCAGGCACCCTTGCCGCGAGCGCCGAGTGCGGAACTTCAGCAGCCTGCAGGCGGGGTCGCTACCGACAAGAAACCTTGTCGCGTCTAGTTGCAGCACACTTAAGTTGTTGAGCGGGCTCGAAACAAAGTAAGGGCGCAAGCTAGTCGCGAGTTGGTTCCTCCGCGCACAGGTTTTCCATACAAAGTACTATCGTTCGAGGAAGATAACTTAAAAATTTAAAACTGGTCGTTTAAACTTAGCAACTTAGCTTTTCATTTGTCCATTTTCCGGCAAGGCGACAGTTCCTCGGCGGCGCTTGGCCCACACCATTATCTTCTCCTTCCCCGGTGAACTTGTGGGTGGATGAACCTTCTTCTTGTTTGAGAAGAAAGAAGAAAAATAAATTTATGGAGCCTAATGGCTCGTCATCGCTACAGGTGCGGATGCTGCACAAAATGTTAGTAGACACATGCATATATGATTATGAGGGCATGTATTGACAAAATGTGCGCAACACATAAACTTCTTGATGCACAGGTCTGCGCCCGGCTTTGTACAAAGGATTACATGCAACAGCGGCAAGACTTGTACAAAAGGGTGGTTGCCTGAACGGGTTCCGGCAACCGCGCCTAATGGGTAAAACTTGCGAAGATGCTCTATATTCCAGGAATTGCTCACCGGAAGGCCATCTTCGGTCTCAAGGCGGACAGCACCGGGCCTAGTGACTCGTTTTACCCGATAAGGGCCTTCCCACTTCAAGTCAACTTGTTGGAGTTCTTGGCGGATTGAGCGCGCCCAAGAACAAGGTCGCCTTCCTCGAAGCTTCGGCATTAACTGCGGCTATGGTAGCGGCGCAAAGCTTGCTGGTAACGAGCAGCTCGTACAGCAGCCTGAAGACGATCTTCCTCGAGGAGCAGCGCGTCATCTTGTCGCAGCTGCTCTTGCTCAAGCTCATCATAAGCGAGCACTCGAGGTGACCCGTAAATGAGTTCCGTGGGGACAACTGCCTCTGCTCCGTAGACTAGAGCAAAAGGTGTCTGGCCAGTGGCTCGATTTGGCGTCGTCCTGATCGACCAAAGAACCACCGGCAGCTCCTCGATCCAGTTCCTTCCGCACTTGCGCAACCTGTCGAAAGTTTTGGTCTTGAGTCCTCGCAGCACTTCAGCGTTTGCTCTCTCTGCTTGACCGTTGCTTCTCGGATGAGCAACAGAAGCAAAGCAGATCTTGGCGCCAAGATCTTGGGCGTCTTGCATGAAGGTGCGGCTCGTGAACTGTGTGCGTTGTCGGTGATGATCCGGTTAGGAATCCCAAAACGGCAAACAATTGACTGAGGAACTTGACGGTGATGTGCTGTCACCTTCCTCACTGGTTCCACTTCCGCCACTTTGTGAACTTGTCGATTGCGACGTACAAGTATTCAAAGCCCCGACAGCTCGGGGAAGGGCCGAGATGTCGAGCCCCAGACGAAAAGGGCCAGGATAAAGGGATCGTCTGGAGAGCTTGAGCTGGTTGGTGTATCTGTTTGGAATGGAACTGGCACGCTTCACACTTGGTTACTTGTGCAGTTGCATCCTGGAGGGCTTCGGCGGAAGAAACCTTGCCGGAAAGCCTTGCCGGCAAGTGCTCTTGCGCCGATGTGGTGACCACATATGCCTCCATGTATCTCTGCCAACAGCTTCTGTCCATCTTCCCGGCAAATACACTTCAATTTCACACCGTTGAGCCTTCTTCTGTACAGGATGTTGTCAACAAACTGGTACATACTTGACTGCCGGGCTACTTTTTCCGCTTCTTCTTGCTCTTCGGGAAGTTCTCCTGTCTGAAGGAAATGGACGATTTGCTGTGCCCATGCTGGAGCTTGAGGCTCGACAACAAGGACTAAAGGCTCTTCTATTACTGCGGGAACATCAGCTTCTACGGCGAGAACCTGTGGGTCCGCCGGAGCTTGATGATCCCCGGCAAGCTTGCCGGAGCGAAACTTGTCGGGAGCGTTTGCTTCAACGATACAAACTGCATGGTTTGTCGGAGCAGACTGCTCCTCAGTGATATTTGCGTTGATTTTAGGGACCTTCTTGGCGGCGGCTTCAGGGAGCTCTGCCGGAAAGTAGTCGCCGGAAACCAGTTTTCTCTTCTTGCTCTGTCCTGTTGATGGTGTTACGGTTGGCTGAGTCAGCTTGAGAACAAAAATTCCTGGTTCCACAGGTAACTTAAGTGCGGCACATTTGGAGAGGCCATCAGCTATATCATTCTGAGCTCTTGGAACGTGTTCCATCTGCAGGCCTTCAAAGTGCTCTTCTAGCTTTCTCACTTCATCGACGTAGGCTTCCATCAATGGACTTTGATAATCTTTATTTACTTGTCGGACGACAAGTTGTGAGTCCCCCCTGACAATGAGCTTCTTGATCCCAAGGTCTACCGCAATCCTGAGACCGGCAAGCAAACCTTCATACTCTGCAGTATTGTTTGTTGCTTGTTCCTTGGGAAAGTGCATCTGGACTATGTACTTGAGATGCTCTCCGGTGGGTGCGATAAGCGACACGCCGCACCGGTGCCTTGCAGCGAGAAAGCACCATCAAAGTATATCAGCCACTCTTTATTTGCCTCTTTGGCGGGATGCTCGTCTCGGAATTTCTTCATCTTGCGTTGGCGTCCACTCAGCTATGAATTCTGCCAATGCTCGCTGCGATAGTTGAAGTGCTTTCAAACTTGAGGCCAAAGCTCGACAATTCCAAAGCCCCACTCGACAATCCTGCATGTTGCTTCGGATTTTGCAATATCCTTTTCAGCGGAAAGCGGTGACAACTATTATCTCATGTGCTTGGAAGTAATGGCGCAGCTTTCTTGAGGCCATGAGGAGGCCGAAAAGCAACTTCGCACACCGCAGTACCTTGACCTAGCCCCTGCGAGAGGGAACCGACAAAATAGATAGGCGCTGCACCATCTTCTTCGTATCTTGTCGCAACCCTGCACTGATGCGTCCTTGTCGGGACCAGAGCTTGACGACGAAGCCCCTTGCTCGTCGCTGGATGCGCCTGCCTCGGTTGCCGGCTCATCATCTACTTCCCTCTCCGCCACTAACGCAGCACTAACCACTTGATTGGTTGCCGCTATATACAGCAGCAACTTCTCTTGTGGCCTAGGTGCGACAAGTATTGGAGCGGAGGATAGGTATCTCTTCAAGTCCTGCAGAGCAGCCTCCGCTTCGGGAGTCCATTTCATTGGACCTGCCTTTTTCAAAATCTTGAAAAAGCGGCGAGCGCGTTCAGCAGAACTTAGAGATGAACCTCTTTGAGAGCAGCCACGCAACCGGCAAGTCTTCTGACATCCTTGACGCGCTTTGGTGCTTCGATCTGCTCAATGGCCTTGATCTTGTCGGGATTGGCTTCAATTCCCCGCTGAGACACAAAGAACCCGAGAAGCTTGCCGGAAGGGACTCCAAACACGCACTTCTCGGGGTTGAGCTTGAGGTTGATCTTGCGCAGATTTGCAAATGTTTCATCCAAATCCTGAACCAGGGTTGCTTTGTCCTTGCTCTTGACCACTATGTCATCCATGTAAGCTTCTATATTTCTGTGTATTTGTGGCTCAAAGGCATCGTGGACTACTCTTGCAAAGGTTGAACCAGCATTCTTTAAACCGAAAGGCATCCGTATGAAGCAGTACGTGCCACATGGTGTAATGAATGCGGTTTTCTCTTCATCCTCTTCAGCCATGAAGATCTGATGATATCCTGAATATGCATCAAGAAATGAAAGCAGATCACATCCAGCCGTGGAGTCAACAATCTGGTCGATACTTGGCAAGGGAAATGGGTCTTTGGGACAAGCTTTGTTAACATCAGTGAAGTCAATACAAAGTCTCCATTTCCCATTAGCCTTGCGTACAACTACCGGATTGGCCAACCACGTGGGATGGAGGACTCCTCTGACAAGCCCTGCTGCTTCCAACTTCTTGATTTCTTCTGCTATGAACTCTTGGCGCTCCACTGCATGTTTCCTAACTTTTTGCTTGACGGGCCGCGCGTGAGGACAGACAGCTAGGTGGTGCCCAATTACCTTCCTGGGAACACCGGGGATGTCAGATGGTTGCCATGCAAACACATCGACATTCGCCCGCAGGAAAGCAACGAGCTCGCCTTCCTATTTAGGATCAAGCGTGGCACTGATGGTGAAGGTACCACCAGTGCCGTCCTCCTTGGCGGGCACCTTCTTGGTCTTCGGCGGAGCTGCCATCGTCTTCTTGCACTTGCCGGTGGAGCTCGATGGTGCGTCCTCGACGGTAGTGCAGCACTCCGAGGAGGTGCGCTTGCCGGAGTGGGCATCAGAGCTCTTGCCGGTCTTGGTGGTCTTCTTCTTCCCCCCGGGAGCTTCAGCGGCAAGTGGTTTGCTAACTGTTGCGACAGCTGCATCCCGGTAAATCTTGTTGGCGCAGATAAGCGCATCCTTCTTGTCGCCATGGACAGAAATGACGCTTATCGGGTCGGGCATCTTGAGTAAGTTGTAGGCATGATGAGAGGCGGCCATGAACTTGGCGAGTGCCGGATGGCCAAGTATGCCATTGTAGGGCAATGGGAAGTCGGCAACGTCAAATGTGACCCTCTCAGTTCTGAAGTTGAGCTCGCTGCCGAATGTTACCGGCAACGTGATCTTCCCTTTGGGCTTGCTCCTTCCTGGGTTGATTCCTTGGAAAGTACCAGTTTCTTCGAGCTCGCTGTCAGGGATTTGAAGCTTTTGGAGTACTGCAGAGGAGATCAAATTCAGGCCAGCCCCGCCGTCAACCAACATCTTTGTGACCTTGAGGTTGCGGATGGTTGGTGAGACCAACATCGGCAAGCACCCGACCGCTGTGATGCGATCAGGGTGGTCCTCAATGTCAAAAATGATGGGCGTGCTGGACCACTTCAGAGGTTTGCGCGAGTCTATGGAGGGTTCTGCTGCATTAACCTCACGCATCCATTGTTTGAGTTGGCGGTGCGAGGTATGCAGAGAAGCACCACCGTCAACGCAAAGGACCTCTGTTGCCTTTTGAAACTCTTGCTCGTCTGCTTCATCGTCTTCCATGTCTTCGTCCTCCTCATCTTCATCTTCTTCCTTGTCGCGGCCACGGGGAGGTCTGTCTCCTTGCCGCTGCTTGGCTTTCACGGCGCCCTCCCCGACCGGGTCTCTTCTTACTTGCTGTACCTGCACCTTCTTGGGCCTTCTCCTTGTCTCGCCTTCGTACTCAGCTCTCTGTAGCTCAACAAGCTGCTCGACTTTCTTGCAGCTCTGGAGATCGTGGCCCTTGGTGCGGTGGATTTTACAGTACTGCTTGTTGGAGCTGTCAGGCTTGTCGGCGGCCGCCACAGCTTGGCGGTCTGCGTCAACGGCAACCTCCTTGCCGGAGCCACCAGCCTTGGCTTTGTTGGCGGCACCATCCTTGCCGGACTGCTCGACAACTAGTACTTCTTGGTTTTTCTTCCTCCTGTTGTTTCGCCACCGGCTCTTTCTTGCCGGGGCGATCTCCTCACTGTCAGACTCTGCTCCCACATTCTCTCCTGGGAGTCTTCTTCCTTCTTCAGCGCGTGCACACTTGTCGGCCAGGGCGTAGAGCTCACTGACGTCTTTCACTTTGCACATCGCCATCTCCTCCCTCATCCTGCGGTTTCGTACATTCTGATGGAATGCACTGATCACCGCGGCAGGGTGGACGTCGGGGATGTTGTAATGCACTCGACTGAATCTCTAGATGAACTTGCGCAGGGACTCTCCCTCCTTCTGGGCAAGCAGGTGGAGATCACTCTCCTGGCCATGAGGCTTGTGGCCGCCTGTGAAGGCGCCAACAAACTGGTGGCACAAATATGCCCAAGAAGAAATAGAGCCATCCGGCAAGTGCATGAGCCAAGATCTGACGTTTGGCTTGAGCACCAGGGGAAAGTAGTTGGCGAGGATCTTGTCGTCTCGTCCCCCCGCAGCTTGCACCGCGATGGTGTAGATGCTGAGGAACTCCGATGGGTGTGTCCTGCCATCATACTTTTCTGGCACATCTGGTTTGAAGTTTTTCTTGTCGGGCCACGGACTTGCCGCAGCTCTCGAGTGAACGCAGGACAACTTACTGCGTACGGCAAGTCGCTGGTTCTCTGGCGCATGCATGTCGACAGGGGCCCGCGCGTTGGTCTGATTGACGGCGCTTCTCTTGGCGCCGATACGGGTTCGGCGTCTTCTTCTTGCCGTTCTCGGAGAACTTGGCGCTGGTCGCGGCGCGCTCGCGGATCCGACGATGCTGTGGAGTCGCTGTCGAGGTGGATCTGGCGAGTCGGCGATCTTGGTCTTCGGGAAGGGGAGTGCACGGTGGCTGTACCCCCGCAAGTCTCGTCGCCATCAGCTCGCGCCTTGTCGCCTTGCCGTGGCTGCGAGGAATTCGGTTGCCGCGGGACGTCGCCGTTGGCGAAGCCGATGAGACTCTGAATTGTGGCCCTCCATTCGTCGAACTTATCGGCCGTTGGAGGGTAATCTAGAAGTAACTGAGCTCTAGCCAAGGCTTCCGCTGGTGTGGTTGGCGGCAACGGCGTACGGAGCGAAGAACGGGATGTGCTCGGACTCCTAACCAAGTTAGGAGGAGCAGCATCCCGCCCAAGCGACCGTACTCCGCTTGTACCAGCATGCTGGGGTGCATGCGGGTCTCGAGGGCCTCGGGATCCTCCAGCTTGGCCTTGATCCAACGAGCGTATGGTGCCGCGAGCATCAAGACGCTGTCGGTCCCGCGCCTCCTGCGAAGGACGCGGTGCGGACTCGGACGCCGACGCCTGTGCTGCCTTGTCCTTGGATCTGGCGGCATTGTGGGCTCTCTCGACGACGCCGGTTCCTCCGCCAGCGTTTCCCCCACCGCCTGACAGCTCCGGTGGTGGTGGGTTCGACGCGGACGGCTCTGCTGCTGTCGAAGACTTCTTCTTCGGCGCCATGTTGACGAAGATGTTGATGAAGTTGCTCGTGTGACCGTCGGATCGGGTTCACACAGCCTCGACGCCCCCTACCTGGCGCGCCAAAGATGTCGGGGAGAACTGATCGTGCCCCACGAGCACCTTCGGGACCTGGGCCCCTTGTGGTTCGGAGGGGGAGCGGAGATTGCACAAAGAGCGGATCGAGGCGATGCACACGAGCAGATTTACCCAGCTTCGGAGCTCTCCGGAGAGATAATACTCCTACTGCTGCTTTGTGGATTATCTTGTGTTCTTGCTAGGGAGCAATGGGAGATACAAGACCTAGCCTGAGTGTGGTTTCGTATGAGTATGATGAACTAAGCCGGAGCTGGACCGAACCCTTTCTACGTTGCACTTGGGCCTCCTTTTATAGGCACAAGGGGTCACCACATGTGCCAAGCGCATAAGGGTAAAACAGTAAAACATAGGTTGGTACACCGCCTGCATGCAGGTACAGTAATCTATACCTAACTCGACGGCAAGGGACAAGAGTCATCAATGCTGTCTCGGCCGCCCGAAACAAAGGTAACAGGACCGTCAAGTGCGCCTCCGCTTGCCACGATGGTAGCTGTCATTGCCGCTTATCGCTGCTCCCTCATTGGCTGCACAGCCCGTCGACACGCGATGCTTGGGAGAGCCCCATGGTGACACGTTGGCGGGTGAGCTGGAGCGGAGATGAAGAGAGGTCACTTGCCGCGGCGAGTACCTTGCCGCGGCAAGGTTCTTGTCGTGCTCGGGAGTTTATCGCTCACCAAGCCTTCCCGGCAAGCTCCTCTTGCCGGGGCCTTGTTTCCTTCGCGCCCTGAGTGGCCTTCCCGGCAAGCTCCTCTTGCTGGGGTCTTGATTACTTTGTTCTTGAATGGCTCCAAGGAGGCGCCGAGGATCTTGGCGATGCCCGCGAGGCTTGCCACGGGAGACCATGATCGCCCGTGCATGTGTTCGGGTACTAAGGTACCCCTACTTTAGTACACCGACAAGAGGTTTGGGCGCGCCAGCGGTGCTTTATATAGTGCCCCGAGCGAGTCCCGCCGCACGCCCAAGGTTGGTTACGTTTTTAAATTATTCCGCAGAAGAAAAAACAAAAGAAATACTAAACGGACTCCAAAAATCCCAAAATAAATTTTCCCCGGCTTCTAAAATCAAGCCGGACTAGATGAACTTTTATTTGGGGCCTAGTTGCAATTTTGAAAAACGCGCATTTTTCCTAAATTCAAATAAAAAGGCGAAAAACTCCAAAATAAAATCTTATTTGATTTTATTATTAAATCTTCATTATTTCTTTATTTTGGGAAAGTCATTTTATTCCCTCTCTCATATTTTGATAGTAGAAATAATTGAAGATAAAATAATTAAAATCAAATGATCCTATTCTCAAAATTTGAGAAAACTCAAATATGAAAATAATGAAACCCCCAACTCTCTCCGTGGGTCCTTGAGTTGTGTGGAATTTCTAGGATCGAGCCAACAATGCAACAAAAATATGATATGCATGATGATCTATGTATAACATTCCAAATTTTGAAATTTTGGGATGTTACAATACAGTGGGGTTTTTTGCAATATAACTTTTCCGGCTCATGTGTCCGAATGATCATCAGTTTTTTGCCGTCGTCTGATCGAGCGAGGAACCAGTTGCGTTTCCCTGTTTTGGCAAAGGTGGTGTAATTACAAGGGCAGTAACTGTAGGGACACTGCATCATATCAAAAGGACAGCATTGTTAATGTAAGATCAACATTGTTCGTAGTATGAGTAGGATAATGCAAGAAACAGATTGATATGTCCTGTTGGGCCGGGAGGAAAATACAGGAAATGTATACTGGGTTTGAAAATATAGAAGTGCCATGCATGGTTATACTCATGTTATCTCGCAATCGATTCTTCACAGGAAACTACCATGTCATGCATGTTATGTAATCATGTTCTGTCCTCACAAACAAATTCTTCAAGGTAACTAACAGACCATGCATTGTTATATACTCGTGTTCGTGGGCAAAAATTTGTGAGGATATTATTATAGCCATTGATTGTTGAAGGGCTTAATATAGGTATGTACACATGGTAAGCATTGCAGATTTCACTACTTCCAAATATAGAGTTCTCCATATGCACATTTACTTCCCTAATGTATGGTTAGATGAAACCAACGATTGTGGTGCATGTTTCTACATCATGAAAATGAGGAAACTAACATGGCCATTGATACACACTCATATTTAGTAGTAGTATATAGATTACTGTAAAATAAGGATAATATCCATATATTCCTAACCGTTTGATTATTTAGGGTACAAATTGGCTGTAATGACATGGTCACAATCGCATGAATTAACTCATTCCAAATATAGCTGATTTACGGCGTCTCTAATATATTGCCATAGTTCTACTCAAATTCTGCTCAAACAGGGATATGCCAATCATCACAAAAAGTTCAAATAGTGTCATGGCGTCATCATTAACATGAGACGGAAGCAACTTACACGCACCGTCCCAGCAATACGTGGTGCCATCTGCTTTGTCGATCGCATAGATGATGCCATTGTGTTCAATAGCATCACAGAAGTGTGTATCAGCTTTGACGATGATCCACTGCGAGCCGAGTTGTCTCCAGCTAAAAAATGGCACTAGCGTAAAGATAGGCGAGTCCGCGGTTGAACAAGGCAATTAGATTGAAGTTTGCGTAATTCGCATGTCATGTGGGTACTGGGCAGATTACAATCTTCTGCAAAACAAGGTCCGTCAAACTGACGTAGTAATCTAGATGACTTGGACCGCGATGGTAATACTCTATATAATCCAACGGAGGAAGGATAATCTCATGGGAGGTCTGGAAGTTCACGAGCACCAACTTTTTACCGTCTTCTCTGAAGGCAGCCATCCAGTGGGAGTTCATGCTGACCCAGTACATACCTGCCAAGAAGTTTCGGGCGATGGTGATCGGATCGATGTCGAGGGAAATGATGTACGGCGACACACTGCATACCTGCAAAGAAGTTTCGGTTAATGGAAACGGATTGAAGTTGAGGGGCATCATGCACGCCTTCGTATCATGGTGAGCCAATCTCGCAATACCAGATAGCAGCAAGTAGGGTGTCTTGAAAAGCTTAGGCCTCGCTTCGATGATGGCCGTGTGCATGTCCCTCGAGCATGCAGCCAGCCGCAGGGCGGTCAACATATCCATACACGAACAACAGAGGTCGAGGATGTCACTGGGGAGATTGCTCCAATCGCGGCTCATATGGATGCTGCACGGTTCGCATTCGGCCATGGTTGAGTTTGGAAGGGGGCTTGATTTACGGGGGAGAAGGATGTCGGTGCTGGAGCGGCTAGCGAGGGAATAGTGGTACTGGGGGAGGCCAGTGAGGCGACGGTACACGGGGGCATAGTGAGATGGAGACGGAGACGGAGATGGAGAAGGAGATTGAGATGGAGTGGTGCTATGGGAGCAGAGAGGGGGACGAGGCGAGGCGCCAATGTGTTGTACAACAAGGTGACAGATCGCACAATTGCATGTGGTGAGGCTGACTTTGGTAACCCGAACACGCCGCCTCGCCTAGACTAGTGTCAGGCGCAGGGTGTTGTCACTTCACTGTGAGGACCGGATGAATAGTATTTTGACCATCAAGTGTACCACAGTTGTACTACTACTAGTAGGAACATGAGTACTCTAGTATTGTATAGCGGAAATAGGTCTCCCGTGCTAGCATGCCTGTTCACTTATCGTTCAGGTATCATCCATATTGCGAGCAGAACCAAATTCTCGTGCATGCCCAATCAACGCCCTGCCGCGATACATGCAGTGGTCGTTCTGGTGCATTGTGACACTCCAAAATTTTTCCTTTGGTTTTCTTCAAAATTTTGTTGGATTTGAAGGAGGTCACCAAAACCCTTCCAAAAATCTCTATCAAAAGATTTTTCCCTCTGGCAAATATTTTACTTTTGCATCTCCTTCAACTCTGGTGTTTGGTTTTTAAATTTTTCCTCTGATTGCTCTCTCCTCAAGGATTCAAGAAAAACCTTTGAAGTTTATTTTCTTTCAAAAAGAAACTCTAGGAGTTTTTCATCCTCTCCCATATTTGAGATCATTTATGGTTTGGCCATACACCACATGGTAAAATCTTCCCAAATATGTCTCCTTCCACCTTGGGCAATCCAAACATTCTGTCTCTACTAGTTCAACCCTCTTCTGAATTTTTATTTCATTTAATTCTCTCCCAAAATCTTTTCTGTCTATTATTTTGAGCCTAGGTAATTTGCAAAGCAAGTACCTTAATGCATTTGAATTTTTACCTCGAACCAACTCCCTTGGATAGTCCTTGGTACCCACAACCTAGAACTATCAAGATCCACTCCTCTTCTGTTCAAAAATTTCAAATTTCAGACTCTGCAAGTTTGGACCAGATTTGCCGAATTTGGTGAAATTCATATCTACACTTCTCCAAAAATTCCACAAATATTCAGGCAGCCTCTAGATGCAATGGGAGGCCCCTCCACCAAAAACCAGCTCAAGGAAAAATCCCTACATGCCTAGATCATTCTATCGAACACCTTGCATGCAATCGCTTCGCTCATTTTCGCTTAAGTTCGAGTTTCAGATGTCGATCTTCGCCGAAAAATTCAGTCACATGATCACAGTGCACTTGGCACGTTGCTCACGGCCTAGCTTGCTTGTCCGGAGCCTCACACGCGTGCTTGGCGCGTTCTGGCGTCGGTGGCACCTGGCCGCTGCTGCTGGGCGTGTCTTCTTGGCGGCCGAACCACCGTGGCGGCCGACAGAAGCGAAACGGCGGCGAACGCCGTTCGGCGCCGCCCAAACCCTCTGGTGGCTCAGCGTGGCCACTTCCTCGACAACAAGACGCATGCAGCACCGTCGCCGCGGGCGCGGCACGCATAGAGCACGCTCCCGCCGCCCGACGGGCCCGCGCCGCCCGTTCGTCGAGCTCCCCTAAGCAACCAAATCCCGACGCAGATTAGCACCTAAACGGAACCAGGGAACATCCACGACGACGCTCAACCTCTGAACCCTCCCGTGCAACCACAGCGCCGCTATAATCACCTCGCCGGAGAACCCCGTTCTCGGCAACCGCCTCGGGGCGGCTATATATAGCACCCCGAGCTTTGCTCTCGCCCCCGCACACCTCCTCTATCGCTCCAGACCCCGCCAAGTCCCTGGAAGGGCCACGAGGAGCTCTCCTTCCCCGACTCCGGCCACTTCGTTCCGCCTCGGCCTCCACCTTGATTCACTGCGGTGAGGCCATCTCCGGCGCCCAAACCTCGTCCGTAGCCTTCTCTTACACCTAGTGCTCTAACCCCCACCTCAATTCGATCCTTGCAGCCCTCCTCGGCGAGATCCATCAACGCACCAGCCACCGTCCGCCGGAGTTGAGACCGCCGTCAACGTGGTGCTCATCGGCGACCAACTCCACCACCCACCGGTGCGGAAGGACACGGTGAGCACGTTGGTAACCTCCGATCCTCCTGCCTCGACATAGATCGCCGCCGGCGATCACCGCGGCCCTCGGGCGCCAAATCTCTGCTTTCGTTTTCAAACCCGACGGGTGGGTCCTCCCCGTCAGCTTTTTCCTCTTTTTGAATCGTTTTCTGGAAATGCCTTCGGGCAAAATACGTCTTCCCCACTGGACTAACGTATTTGAGACTGAAGCGTTTTCTGTTTTTATAAAGAAAACCCTGGGAAGTTTCTGTTTCATTACAGAAAGGTCCCTGGACTAAAACGCTAATAACTTTTAAACAGAAGAGTATTTTTGATTGATTCTTTTTCTGTCCTATTTGAAACTTTGTCTAGTTTTTTATTAGATTTATTTGAAAAATATTTGGAGTAATTTTTGTGCACCTCACGGTATTTACGTTAGCGCGTATGTTTTCTTTATACCGTAGATACCGAAGGAGGTGACGGAACCGCGAACTTCACCGAGCTAGGCTCCGACTACTCTGAACCAGGCAAGCATGTTTGAACTTTTGATATGATGAGTGTTCTGGCAGGTTTGCATTAAATAGTTTCATGGCATGTTTGTGAGCATACCGATGAATGTAATTTTCATGCAAAGTTGAGGCAAGTGAGTTCGATAATCCATACGTGTTGGATGTGAATGTGCATGGCCATGTGTTGGCATGAGGATGGGTAAGATGGCAGTGTTGTAGCATGCCGGTCTTATGCCATACTATTTGACTTCATGTCAACCCGTATCGTTCGGTTCCCATCCATTTCCTTCCCGTACTACCACATGTTTTCCGCAAGGGATACGGCTTAGTAAGTTGCAAACCTCTTTCCTGGTACACACCAAATGGAGAGGCCGTGATGATGGTTCCATGGCCCTGGATTAAAGCCAGTCATCCGGTCAGGGGGCATGGGTGTTTCCGGTTGGGACCGAGAGGGGGGCACCCCTTAGAGCGCGCGAATATAAATTTGATCCCATGCTATTTGAGATTGTGATCTCCCCGTCTCAAAAGTTTTTCTTGGACGATGTCTAGGGTGATTCCTGGCATCGTGAAGTAGGATGGGTGTGTACTGGTTAGCTGTGTTTCTTCTGAAATACCATAAACGGAACTAGTCCTTCAGGACTACAGAAATCCATTGGCTGTGGGTAATTTTAGTACAAACTCTGCAGAGTCATAAATCCTCGAATCATCTTATCCATGTCTAGGTTCTGTATTATCTTATCCTGACAAGTGTCAGTTTTGGTGACAGATACTCCGGTGAATCACATGAGTGCTAAGTCCGGTTGAATGTTTATTCCTGTGGATGGACTAACCCGTTTATATTCATGTGTTGAATATTTATTATGAGTGATATATCTTTGTGATGAAAGCCCTTTCTGTGATGTCGCTCAGACGTCCGACCGAGGCATTGCTGTTATTTATTTTTATTATAAGCCCTTTCTGTGATGTCGCTCAGACGTCCGACTGCGGCACTGCTGTTATTTATTTTTATTATAAGCCCTTTCTGTGATGTCACTCAGACGTCCGACTGCGGCACTTGCTGTTATTTATTTTATTATAAGCCCTTTACGTGATGCCGCCAGACGTCCGTCCATGGCATTGCTGTTACTTATTTTTATTATAAGCCCTTTACGTGATGTCGCCAGACGTCCGATCATGCACGCATGCATTTTATTTCAATATAAGCCCTTTATGAGGTGTCGCCGACGCCTCGATCGTGTAACAATATTTTGTTTATTTATTCACCTTTCGAGGCGCCGCTCGCATACACCGATTGGTTTTGAGTTTGTCTCTTTGGGTTTTCGAGCGGACTACCGCCGACTCCCATTTTAATTATTTCTCTATACTGCTTTAATTGAGCATTGTCAAGATTAACTATGTCGCATTCATGCATTCATTTGTTATATCTTTTGTCCGAACTGTCTTGCGAGTACTTTCATAGTACTCACCGCTTGTTGATTTGGCGGATCTTGTGAAAGCGATCTCATGGATGAAGAGTTCAAAGCGAGTCCGACGCCTAGAGGAATCCTACCAGTCTCGTCGACCCTGGATTAGTCATTGTGATATATCCGCTTCCGCTACCCAAATAAATCCATCGAGCCTCACCTAGACGCTCGATGAGCCGCCAGTGCAGTAAACTTATTAACCACCCCACTGCGTTATTCCACCAACCACGCATACTCCAAGTCAGTAGTATTTCCACCCCACACCTTGTGCCATATCCGCCATCATGTATAATTATTGGCGTGTTGTAATAATTTGTCGGGCATCTTTAGTCTGACCCCTGTAATATTGTAATGCTACTGGCTTCTTGTATCAAAGTTTCGTCTACCGATATGGATGATTTATCCTCATATTGGATTTCATAGGTCGGTTGTTCAATAAATATTTTTATTGAAAATCCGGTCGTGACATGCATCAAGGACGGCATGGAGATCGTTCCACACTTGAGAAGAGGACAAATGGAAAGGTAGAACGCGGCAGTAGAGGAAGAGAACACTGGCTAATGAGGCTGGGAGGGGATCGAGCAGGAAGTTAATGCTCCACGCCTAAAGGTTTTGGGAAAACCTGATTTTCATAAGGTGACTTATACTCACCTAAACTGAGGGAGTATTCCTTAACCAGAGAATGTTGTGTCTCCCACTCACGCGCTCAAAAAAAGCTACGACACATGTTTTTATCTGTTTGCATAGGTCCCACCTATCAGGAAGGATGGGCACGTACACGAACAGGTATGAATCCTTAGTCTACCCGCATAGCCTTTTCGTTTAGTCAACCTAGTCGTCTAATCAACTGCCTGCACGCCACTTCTCCCATTTACTTCTCCCATTTACTTCTCCATCGGGAATCGATTCGCCTCGGCTTCTTCACCTCCCCTTCGTCTTGATTTGCATCCAAACCCCACTGCGTTCACATTGTTTTAACCTCTTTAAATAATCATCTACTACTTCAGTTAGACTAGCCATCTAATCCTAATTCTCCAAACCATAGCCCTCCGTTCCAGCGGTTCCAAATGGCGAAAGAGATCGAGATGCATGTTTTTAGCGTCCAACATGTCCTCGTCGAAGGCTCGATGCGCATAGTTGCCACCGTCACCGTCCACCCAAGGGTTCTTCGGCAGTGGATCAACAATGGATCCAACTCCCTCAAAAAGGTAGAGACGAGGGTCATCGGTCTCGACGCAGAGTACACGGAGCGTGCCCCTGGGAAGATCCAGCGCGCCGCCGTCCTTCAGATGTGCCTCGAAGATGATGTTTTGGTGTACCACATCATACACTCGCCCTCCATACCAGGTGAGCTTCACGATTTCTTGTCTCGAGAGGACGTATACTTCTGTGGGGCAGCCATCGAAGGGGACAAACAGAAGCTGGAGCCGTACAACCTTGATTTGAAAAGCATCGCTGATCTACGAACCAGAATCAAAATTCCTGTAGAAGATTGTGCTAAACAGACACCATCCCTATTCGACGTAGCAAATTTTGTGCTCGGTACAAATCTTTAGAAGGGTGACGAGACGGTGGCATTAAGGTCGTCTGGATGGGAGAATTATCCCTTGACGTACGAGCGGATAAAATATGCTGCCCTCGATGCCCGTGTGAGTTTCGAGATAGCTGCATGGTCCAAAGAGCTTGTTGCGAAGCCGTCTCCCACAGAGAATGAGAAGAAGAAGAAGAAGAAGAAGAAGAAGAAGAAGAAGAAGAAGAAGAAGAAGAAGAAGAAGAAGAAGAAGAAGAAGAAGAAGAAGAAGAAGAAGAAGAAGAAGAAGAAGAAGAAGAAGAAGAAGAAGAAGAAGAAGAAGAAGAAGAAGAAGAAGAAGAAGAAGAAGAAGAAGAAGAAGAAGAAGAAGAAGAAGAAGAAGAAGAAGAAGAAGAAGAGAAGAAGAAGAAGAAGAAGAAGAAGAAGGAGAAGAAGAAGAAGAAAGAAGAAGAAGAAGAAGAAGAAAGAAGAAGAAGAAGAAGAAGAAGAAGAAGAAGAAGAAGAAGAAGAAGAAGAAGGAGAAGAAGAAGAAGAAGAAGAAGAAGAAGAAGAAGAAGAAGAAGAAGAAGAAGAAGAAGAAGAAGAAGAAGAAGAAGGAGAAGAAGAAGAAGGAGAAGAAGAAGAAGGAGAAGAAGAAGAAGGAGAAGAAGAAGAAGAAGAAGAAGAAGAAGAAGAAGAAGAAGAAGAAGAAGAAGAAGAAGAAGAAGAAGAAGAAGAAGAAGAAGAAGAAGAAGAAGAAGAAGGAGAAGAAGAAGAAGGAGAAGAAGAAGAAGGAGAAGAAGAAGAAGGAGAAGAAGAAGAAGGAGAAGAAGAAGAAGGAGAAGAAGAAGAAGGAGAAGAAGAAGAAGAAGAAGAAGAAGGAGAAGAAGAAGAAGAAGAAGAAGAAGAAGAAGAAGAAGAAGAAGAAGAAGAAGAAGAAGAAGAAGAAGAAGAAGAAGAAGAAGAAGAAGAAGAAGAAGAAGAAGAAGAAGAAGAAGAAGAAGAAGAAGAAGAAGAAGAAGAAGAAGAAAATGTTGCACCAGCAGGAGGGCATTATGGATGGATGAACTATTTCCTCTCTTGTAAAAAAAATTATTCCCTCTCGGTGTATATTGATATAGATGGACTATTTCGATGGTGTGCATGTCTTTGGAACTGAGTAGTAGCGTGGGTCCTCTTGACTATAAGGAACTATTTATCCGCATATATAGCTTTCTCTGCTACTCCTTCCAGTGATCGGTATGCAGTGCATGTGTCCGTAGACATGACAGCTTGTCCATGGAAGTTCAACTACGACGACCATCACGTTTCATCTCGCGATTCCCACGACGCCTCTCCAACCCACGGCACCACGCCCCCTGACGTGCGCCTCACCCCTCTCGGCCGCACCGCCCCTCTGCCTTTGTGTGCATGACATGTGGGCCACCTAAAATGCAGCGCGCATCAAGTTTCTACCACAGCCAGCCGTGATTCCCACGACACCGCTCGAACCCATGAAACCACACGTCCCCTGACCTGCGGCTCACCCCTCTTGGCCCCACTGCCCCTCTGCCTTCGGGAGCATTACATGTGGACCAGTCTCCTATCGGGTCCACATGTTATTGACTCAAAGGTAGGTGCAGAAGCATGAAGCTCAGATCTGACGGCCCCGAGAGGAAATGTAACTCTGCGCCAGGCTTGTGGTGCTCTGCAGCACGAACTCGTGCCAAACTCGAGATTTGTTTCTTTACTATACATGCACGCAACGATTTAATGGACATTGTAATATCAACATGTGATGGGGAGCTCTAAATTTGAATTTGAAACTTATAAAACGAAAAGATTCAAAACAAATAAACTGGGAGAGATGGAGTATATCGTAGGATGTGTCCCATACAAAATAAGTCCCCTGGTTTTTCACCGCGAAGATGCGGATAGAAAGGAGCACGACGTCTTCCTACTCGTACGGCAACAAATCGGCCGCAGATAGCATGGTCCGCCTTTGACCGCCATGTGCAAGGTTCGTCCTATCTTTTATTCAATCTCACCGTGGTTCCATCGTACCAATTCATGTGGTGGCCCGTTGCATGGCTGATCCCAATGTTGGACAAAGATTCTACGGGAACGGTGTCACTGTTGTAAATGTTGTGCAAATTGGTGTTGGTACCCTCCCGTACATATGCAAGCCAATCTCCACTCGCACCGAGCCTAGCCTGTGAAACAGTGGGCAGGGGGAGAATTAGGAAATGGACACGGAAGTAGTCTTTAGAATGCATTTACTACGTGATCAAACTCATCTTACCTGCTCATCGGAGGAAATCCGAGTGCCCCTCAACGTCGGCATCTCAAGGGGCGTCAACTTGCAACTACGGCCACACCGCGCTGGAGAGACCACCAAGGAAACATCCTCGTGTGTTCCACGGAACATCAAGATGCATTTGTATGAGTAGTTTATCTTGTGAGAGAAAAGGATGAATGAGGGAAGGCCTCTAGAGATAGAGATGGACACTACTACTACCAATGTGTTGGCCCGTGCGTTGCAATGATCCAAACTAGTACTAGAATAATACTTGTTCACGTGCTTGAAATATAAGCACTCTAGTTTTGATATACATGTGTCAGCAGACACGACAGCTTGTCCTCGGAAGTTGAACCACGGCGACCATCACGTTTCTTGTTTCTACCACTGCCACACCCACACGATTCCCACGACGCCGCTCCAACCCACGGCACGACGTCCCCCGACGTGGACATGGATCCTCTGACGTGGCTATCACTGCCTTGCCCTGTCTTTCCTTCGCTGATAGGTGGGACCCATGCTTATGGGTCCCACATGTCAGTGACAGAATGGTAGGATTGTCCGTGCCCCTCATCCCTCTCGGCCCCACCGCTCCTCTGCCTTTGTGTGCATGACATGCGGGCCAGCTGACTGCGGCGACCATCAACTTTCTACCACAGACACGCCCGATTGGACGCGGTTTGCCTGCTCCGCTGCTGTGCTCCGATCCGTACTCCCGCACCATCGAATTTTCATCCAGCGGCTGCGACACATTTCGTCCCGGGCATCAATCCTCAGCTGGAATACTTATGTACTACAGGTAGTACCCGCTGGTGTGGCCATCTACGCCTCGTAACGCCCCGACGCCCAGCTGTGGTACCCTCGCCACGGCCACGCCACCACCGGCCGGTTCATCTTGAACGAGTGAGTCACTGACGTCTACTACGCAACCTTCTTCTTGTAGACGTTGTTGGGCCTGCAAGTGCACAGGTTTGTAGGACAGTAGCAAATTTCCCTCAAGTGGATGACCTAAGGTTTATCAATCCGTAGGAGGCGTAGGATGAAGATGGTCTCTCTCAAGCAACCCTGCAACCAAATAACAAAGAGTCTCTTGTGTCCCCAACACACCCAATACAATGGTAAATTGTATAGGTGCACTAGTTTGGCGAAGAGATGGTGATACAAGTGCAATATGGATAGTAGATAAAGGTATTTGTAATCTGAAATAATAAAAACAGCAAGGTAACAAGTGATAAACGTGAGCGTAAACGGTATTGCAATGATAGGAAACAAGGCCTAGGGTTCATACTTTCACTAGTGCAAGTTCCCTCAACAATAATAACATAGGTAGATCATATAACAATCCCTCAACATGCAACAAAGAGTCACTCCAAAGCCACTAATAGCGGAGAACAAACATAGAGATTATGGTAGGGTACGAAACCACCTCAAAGCTATTCTTTCGGATCAATCTATAAAAGAGTTCGTACTAGAATAACACCTTAAGACACAAATCAACCAAAACCCTAATGTCACCTAGATACTCCATTGTCACCTCAAGTATCTGTGGGCATGATTATACGATATGCATCACACAATCTCATATTCATCCAACCAAC